>OX638209.1:8518388-9118388 GCA_951805265.1 Schizotus pectinicornis | reverse complement strand
ACTTTTTTTTCATCTGTTAATAACACTGTATTTAGATATCAATGGTCAGAATATAATGTTGTTTTGTTTCTCACCTGAAACCCATGTTCTTCAAAAATTTTTTGAGGGCTGTCTGGCCTCCTTTGAATTCCATCCTGCACTTTTCCATTCTATTCATAATACCTATTATAAACAAATTTTATAGTATAATTTAATTATCCACATTATAATAACATACCTTTTACAGTAAGCCTTCTTTTTTCAAATACATCACCAGGGTGCAGTGTACTTTTCGAACTCTTCTTGGGTCTTTGTTTACGCGGTGTTGAAAATAAAACAAATGCCCCAGAATCAACTTTTCCTGATTCCTTCACAATGCTTCGATACGAAAATTCGGAAATTTTTGTAGCAGCCAGGAGTCGTTCCTTAAAGTTTGCTAGAGAGATTGTAAGCGTCCCGTTTTGTGCTTCTGTCTTCATAAATTTCAACACCTTTGCTGTAGCATCTTTCCCTTCTTGCCAATGGTTTTATCACTTGTCTTCGATGAAGATGCATACCATTCTCGTAAAGTTTCGTAAAACGTTCTTTACTGCGGTTTTCTTCTACGATTTCGGTTACTGAAACCTTGAATAACGCTTGAAACCTACAATATAATGCGATTTTTGTAAAGTAACCTCACATTATCGTTAAGTAAAAACTTACGTAAATAAAGCGAATAAGTGCACTGTAGTTCTGAAAAGGGCTGTTGTTTAGCGTAGAAGCTGTAAAAATGCACTAAAACACTTAAAAACCACGAAATACACACGAAAGCCAACAACAAATGTCAACACTGTCAATGAACGAGTGACGAACGACAATGGGTCGCAACGCAAACCTCGATATTCGACCTTATTGCACAGGTCTGACTGAATTTCGTTCAACGCTCATGATGACGTATATGTAGTTCAGAAAGTGATATTACTTTACGTAATTTTGACTCAGACCAAAAACCATTTCTTAATAATGGGTTTTTGTTTGAGGAAATAATGTTATAATTGTAGTCAACCAATTCAAATTTGAATTTGCCGCCTGACCATTTGGAACTGTTCCGTCGTCTAGGTTGGCAGTTAGCAGTTAGTTTTAGTTACTTTTACCAGATGTATAAACAAAACATCAAAACAATGCTTTTCTTTTACTTAAAGAAACTCCAAACCATCCACCACGATATTGAAGAAATCGAATAATTTAAATGCCAGCAAATCCAAACAGAAATGAAATTTATAGCAACACCATCAAACCAACGTGGGAAATCTTTTGCTCCATCTTTTTTTTTAATTTCCAAATTACCTAAGTCATTTCTACTAAAATTTAATCACTTGCTGCCCCATAAAACTTCTAATTTTTAAGAATGGTAAAGTGATTATTGATTTTGTTTAAATCCGTAAATACATATATTTAATTTAGAAGAAATTGAAGTATTTGTAGAACTCAATAGCATTTTCATCCCTCAGTCCTTTAATTTTCAGTTTTTTTTCTAAGCATTTCGTTTTCAGCACCTTGTAGAGGCACATTTATGGAGCCCGGGATAAGTAGTAAAAGAAATTTATTTGTCCTAAAATTTAATAAATGACCAAAAACAAAGTTATAAATTTGGTAGAAACCATTTGTGTTCGACGAATGAAGGCAACACACAATACACGTGTGACGTGTGCCGTATCTTTTGTATGATTCTTGCTTATTGAATAATAATTTATTTATCGCTTCAATTACCACATTTTCGCTGTGTTTTTGCTATTTACATGCTACTATCTGTTTGTCAGAACAAAACACTCCGTTCGTTATTACAACAAAATAATATTTCTGTTGACTTTTTCCAGATTAGGTGCTTGAGCGGAAAAATGGATTCACAGAGGGTAGAAAGAGTATCCTCACTGTCGCAAACATTTTCCAAGCTGTAAGTTGAAAAATCAGCACATCAACCGAGTTCATCATCTAGTTCCGGAAACTACACCCGGAATAAGCCGCATTTCGTGCCCTTTGTGTGACAAAGGATGAGATGGCATCCAGACATATGACCAGTTGACAAAATATCTTCAGGAAAATCACGACGTAAGTATTGAACAATTAACATTCGAGTTTTGTAGTAAACCAAAGTATGAGGAGTAGAAAAAATCAGTAAAAGTAGAGCCCAGCTATGCAGTCCACAGAACACTTATATGTAGTGACCACAAGCAGTTAGCCTGCAAGTGTAATAGCAGTGATAACACTGGTGGGTAATATCTAGTATTTGTAGAACCAATATAATATATTTTTTAGGGTATCAAACCACCTGCAGGAAGAGGACCGAGAAATCTGGTGGGTCAATTAAAATGCGTGGAGATTTTTGTTCTTCCAAATAGTAAAAATTTAGGACAATGGTAAAATTAAAATATAGATAGTACGTGTAATTATCTTTGAAAGACACTCATATTTTTCACTAGGTAAAAAGATTCACCGCAAATTTTTGGAAAACCCATGTTGGCCATGATGTGAGGTTCAAACGTTTGTCGACTGCAGAGAAAGATGATGTTGTTGTGAAGAAATTAATGTCTGGAGTACCAGCCGATAGAATTTTGGAAAACGCAAGGAAATTGGAATCAACTCACTGAAAAGATTCAATTTGTTAACTAGAAAAGATGTTAGTAATTTATCAAGGGAACACCACATCGACAAGAAAAGTCACAGCAACGAAATGGTGGCAGCAGCTTTGAAAGCTCAAAAATGGAATTCAAATTGCAAAAATTTTGCATTTTTTTTTTCAAGCAAGAGAGCAAGATTATTTGTAGGGTTAGCTATTATTTATATGGACACAGTGTTTTGAATGAATAATTTCTAAATCCACTTGTTAGAAAATTGTATACATAATAAAACAAGTTATTAAGGTATTTGTTGGTTTGGGTATTACAGCTATTACAGCCCCCCAGACGATGACAGTTTCAACACGCAGTTACCCGCAACTCTCGCCGTCCCAGAAGTTTGGCACCACGTCCCTGTTATAGCAATTAGCCGCAACATAGTGTTTCCACGATTCATTAAACTCATTGAACTAACAAACCCCAGCTTGATTGAGTTGATCAGAAGGAAAGTCAAGTTAAACCAGCCTTACTGCGGGATATTTTTGAAGAAAGGGGAAGAAAACGAATCAGAAATCGTGGAAAACGTCGCAGATGTTTATAATGTCGGGGTATTTGCCCAAATCCACGAAATGCTGGATGTGGGTGATCTTCTGAGATTGCTAGTCATGGCCCATCGCAGAATTAAAATCACTGGCCAAATTTTGGATAACGATAATGATGGCATTAAAGAGGAAACTGATACTGCAAACCGCAGAAAAAATCATAGAAACAACCGGTTAAAAAATGTCTCTGGCGAACAGGGCGACGCTAAGATCTAAAGGAGTCTGCAAAGGAGCTGTTTATTATTGGGGCATGAGGAAACAAAAGCAGCGGCGACTCGATGGGTACTCAAAAGAGTCAAAACGGCAGTCAGATACAAAAAACACGATTCTTTTTCTTTACTGTTAATATTTTGAGTTAAGACCGCTAAAAACTGCCTTCTTTAAATTTTAGTTTTTGGAGCCAAGTTCAAAGTCTTAAAGTTGTTCTAAACATAGGCCATTAATAAAACATCCAGTTGTTTTAAACATCTTAAAAAATAAAATTTGAAGTTGACAATTTGTGCGATTCTGTTTCAAAATTCTATCTATTGGCCAGCACCATGGTAATAACAAGTTAGCAACATTATCATCTCAGACATTTTGCAACAAAATTGCACTATTAGTTACACATTGTTAGAAAAAACAAAAATGGAAGCAAGCTTTAAATTCCACGATGCCTGTGATTAGCCAATTGTTACAACAATGGAAAGTGAGAACTTTAAATTGAAAATCTTTTAATTTGATTGAAGTATGGTGACATTGACATTGATACAACCTACAAAAGTGAGACCTTTAAATTTAGTTATTTTTTTTTTTAAATTGGACTATAAAATTGGTTGTTAATTTATGGATGCATTAGTTTATACAGAGATATCCAGAATAATTGATGGTGTTGGTGACGTCAGCGCGCCATCCGCGATTTTGCTCGAAACTAATTTCCATTTGTTTCGTTTGACGGCGCATTCGGCTAATTTAGCGCCGGTGCACACGGGCGTACTTTCACGTTGCGTTACCGCAGCGTAAAAATACGCACGTCCAACAAATACACTGGCTGCAATGGAGCAATTCACACGGACGTCGACGTTGTCGGACGTCGTTTCACCGCACGACGGTAACGCTGCGTTGAAAATCCAACGTGCGGTGACTGCTACACCGCAGCGTTGTTTTGTCGTCGGACGGCGAAGCAGTCCACTAGCGTATATCGTTGAGTGCACACGAGCGACAACAACTGCATGCGGTGGAAATGGCGGAGGGTGAAATTGACACCGAATTATTAATTGAAGAGGTGAGGAGACATCCGGAGCTCTTCATCAAACGATTTGAGACTCATGCGGAAGTAATTAAAAAACTTCACCTCGTCGTTTCTGAGATCTACAAAATCACGAGCAAATGCTCCTTTTAATGCACGAGCACTTAGATCAGGGTGTACCCAATATTTTCTTTTCTTTTTACAAATATAAAACTTTTATACGTAGTATGCAAACAAAACGCGTTGTTCATGATCGACATCCATTTTTTAAATGCGTCGTGCCGAGATATTATGCGTTGTCACGACGCTTGTGTGTGCACTGTTGTCTGCGTTACCGCAACGTCGACGTTGCGGTAACGCAACGTGAAAATACGTCCGTGTGCACCGAGGCTTAGGGGCAGCTAAACAGGCTGAGTGATTTCAGCGTTACCTACTTTAGGGAAAATTGAAACGGTTTAGGGGAACTATTGTTATTATATAGGAAAATTTGACTTCAGTTTCTATTTTATTTTAAATAAAATTTTCCGCCTGCAGATAAAATGGTAACAAATTTTTCAATTTGGGGATAAAAACTTTTATCTAGGGAAATATTCGCCGACAAAGGGAATGTACAAAAGTAAATGTTGGCAACGCTGAGTGATTTTGGCCTCTTGTGACCTTTTAAAACGTCAAGCGTAGAAGTTTATCCATAACCTCAACCTCACTTATGACCTGCTTCCTGCTTTTGCCGGTGTTATTTGCTACTTTTCAAGTGTTGAGTCGTTGACTCAATTCTCTAAAGATATTTTTGCTCGATTTCAATTACTCCGTTCGCAATAATGGACTTGACCAACAAGTGTTGTGTACTGTTTAATAATAAAAGTAATGCAAGTAGGCATTTAAAGTTAGTGCACCAGGTGAAGGAATCGAAGAAAAATTACGGGAAACATGAAGGCGTCCCCTGTGTCATATGCAACAAAACTTTTTTTGATAAAAGAGGATTGAATGCTCACCATAAAAATGTTCATAAGTGTCTCGAATGCAGTTTACCCTTTAGAGAAAGCCGGGCATTACTTTATGGCCTCTGAATGGTCGACGTTTTGATCTTATTCACTTTTGCTTACAGTGCTTGGATCGAGGACCCACAGATCAAGCCCTACGATAAGTTTAAGGAGCAGTTCACTCCCTTGTGCAAAACTACCGCATTCAGGGAAGCTATCAATGAAATCGAGGATTATATTACCAAGACCAAAGTAAGTTTCTTCATTTACTAATTTACATACTGTTTTCTGGAATTCTGAAATCAACACAACTTAACAACAATTGAAAAACTTTTGCCATGTAAGGCATAAAGGTCTGTGACGACGTAAAATATTAATTTTGGAAGATTGTGGCATCGGAAGTCGACGCCGTGCAGCCGAAGAGGTTTCAACGAGGACGCCAACATGTAACTAGCGACCAGGGGTCTGCACAAAAGCGGAGCCAAACCTCGACCAGCAGCTACCAACGCCCACGCATCAAGGACAAGGTCATCAACAAGGGGCAGTTAAGACAGCGGTAACGTAAACAGGTAGCGATAACAGGTTGATAATAAATTGTTTGCGATGTGGTAAGAATTCGTATCCAAGAAATAAATATCCCACGTATAACCAAGTATGTTATAATTGCAACAATATTAACCATTTTGCGTCAAAATGCTAATTAAGAAAAAAAGGAAATGAAATTAATGAAGAGAATTCAGGTTTGAGCGTAGACGCGATTGAGAACAATGTAAATAAACGAGTAGATAACTGGAATGTCAAATTACAAATTAATAATAGAGTGGTAGATTTTGAAATAGACACAGGGGCTTGTGTCAATCTCATATATATAGAAATAAATAAGCAGAAGAATAAACTGGTGTCGTATACTCGTAATACCATTCCGACTGTAGGCGTGTGCAAATTGAAAGTCTGGCACGAAAATAAATATTATCATGTTGAGTTCTATGTGGTTCGGGAAGATCAGCGTGCTATTTTGGGGTTGAAATCATGTGTTGAATTAAAATTAATTAAGAAAATAGGTCCACCCAGTAAGGAAAGTTTCTTTTGTCTTGGAAAATAAATTTAAAAGTACTTTAGACAAACTAGTGAAGCAACAGATAATTAATTGAGTTCGTACAAGGAGGGTCAGATTGGGTCAATCCTGTAGTTTTAGTTCAGAAAAAAGATGGCACCCTCAGAGTATGTTTAGATTCACAAAATCTAAATGAAGCAGTTAAACGCGAATATCACATCGAGGGTATGACGTCGTATTTTTTCAAGAATTCCCTGCAAAACACTCCGGTTTGCCAGGCGATGAAGCCGTTTTTGAAATTATTAATGGACCTGACACTGTCGCACCAAATCAATTCTGATCTCATGAGTTCCGCGAGTACTTGCATTTATGCCTTAGTTTGTTGCTATAACGAAGAATACGAAATGGTCGTTAACCAATTGATAAAATCACAAACGGATCCGTTGATAGCCGACAGATTAGCGGCTGCCTTTCATAATTTGACATTGAATGTGGCTATGACTGGTGAAAGACAACCTAAGCTCAAATTTCGGGACAATATTGACAAATTTATAGCTAACGTACATGGCTTTTTACTAGTCAATTAGATTTTTACGGACGGATTGGACTTTTCAACTAACTGGACGTTTTTTACTTAAACCCGCGTTGTCATTTATTGTTTTAATTCTTCTACAGCGGAATTGTGTGATAGTAGACGTATTTCTACTTGTAGTTAGTTTCAAACCCTATTAATTTTATTAAATCTTTGAAGTTAAATTAGTTATGTTAAAGCACCTCCAAGTTTAATCGCCGTGGTGGCCTGGCAAGAGATCTACCGATGTTATTGTTGTGTACATTTTGTCTTACTAAAACGAAAAATATGTATAATTTGAGAATGTTCATAGTATATTTTTATACAAGTGTAATGATCTGTGTTAATGTTTTTAAAATTGCTCAAAAAATAACATCAAATTCAATTCAAGCAAATGTAAGTTTGGTCTTAGAGAAGTCAAATATGTTGGGCACAAATTTAGTAAATATGGTATAGAAATGGAGGAAGAGAAGGTAGAGGCAATAAAAGAATTACCGACTCCAACAAATAAAAAAGAAACGCAAAGATTTTTAGGTTTAGTAACTTATATGGGGAGGTTTGTAGACAATTTTTCGGACAAAACAAAACCCATGAGGGACGTAATTAAAAACGATGTAATTTTTGAGTGGAATCAAGCAAGAACGAGCTTTTACAGCTTTTACATTACAAAAATATGACTTCAACTTACAATACAAACCCGGGAAAGAATTAATCATAGCTGATACGTTATCAAGGGCTTATAGCAAGAAACCTTATTTGGACAATCTAGGACTTGAAGAACAGGTTTGCTTGATTTTAAATAATGTAAAAATAACTGACGATCGACTTAAACAATTAATTGATGCTACACAGCAAGACGACGACTTAGGTTTGTTGAAGAAATACACTATTACAGGTTGGCCTAACTCAATAAATCGCGTTTCTTCTGAAATGAAATGTTACTATAAGTTAAGGAATCAAATCACAGAGTGAAATGATTTAATCTATTTCGATTTCGAATCATTATACAAAGGTACAAAGTGCAAATGACCAATGCGTTCTGAAAGAACTAGCGACGCGCACAGATAGAACTGTTAGAAAACCGCAACTAATGGACTTGTAATCAGCATTATAGTAGTTGTAAGTTAGTTTAGTTAGTATTTGTATTAGAGTTAAGCGTTATTTGTTCTAGTAAAATCAAGTATTGTATTTTCTGAAAGAAGGGAGATGTAGTAAGATGATGTATAAAGGGTTGCCTAATGCTAAATACAACAGTCCTCATCTTGCACTTGTGGTAGTCTCTTGTTGTCCTGTCCTGTCCCGTTTCCCTGATTTACAACGAATCACGACCTAACAGAAGAAAAGAATCAAATCTAATGTATTCATAAAACAGGGCAGAAAGGGTCCAAAATGTATACAAGGTTTTATTATAAATGCAGTCGTTCAGGTAGGTGTAATTACTAGGAAAAAGAACTTTTAATCAAGGTATTTAGATTTTAGGAAAGATGGCAAACATTATTAATCGCAAACGTTTGCAAAAATCTCAGGGCTCCCTTGAGAATGCTAGAAAAAATTTTGCTGGGAAACTTTTAATAGGTGTATGTGTGTCTAAGATTATATAAAAATTATTGTGAATATGTATTTGTTTCTTTTTTTGTCAATGGTACAAACAGCTAATTTATGAAAATTAAGCCCGGTCTTTAAGTCATGGGTTACTTAATCTTTAAAGTAAATTTATCATAGAAATGATATGCATTTCAATTAAACATATTTAGTCTTTATTGTAAGGGCAACTAGGTAATTTCTTCGTATAATTTATAGCTGTCAGATCAAAATTTGTTCTTGGGGCCATAAATCTACTGTCCTGTTTCCAAAGTAAATGCACTCGTAAGTAATTTAATAATAAAGTATTAAAATTTTGAATTTGGCGGGCTTCGTTTGTGTAGTACTGAGCAGACTTCAGCGCAGTAGCGCAGTTAACTTCACGTGAGAATCACCAGTCCTCTGTTTAGCTGTGCCTGCAATTTAACGCTAATTCAGTGCTAATTCTCGATCTATTAACTAAAAATTAGTGTTTTTCAACGCTAACTGCAAGCAATTAATCAGGATTGTAAATTTACTCGTTATTACGAGAACAAAATTAATTTTATATTTTTTTTTAGGTTAGGTGATTTATAAAATATTTGTCCATGGTTTTTTTTAGAACAGGAAATATTCGTGCTGGAAGCCCATTTTCGTAACGGTGAACATAGCAGCACGAGGGTCCGAAACCTTGACACCTCCAGTTTTCTTGGGTCAAGAACCCAGTTTTGGTGCCCGTTCCGGCCCTCATTTATATCCTGATGGAAGTGCGTAAGTACCTCTCAGCACCCATCGCCGGCTTGGTTTTAATGTAACCGTACTAACGACAGGTGCCGTAACTACTACAACATCTGGAAACTTCCACAATACCTACCCACCAACAAACGTCACAACGTACCCCTGTAACTCCAACAGTCCCTTATACACCCCCAGTAGACCCAATTGGTCCACCTAACGCGACTGTAGCAAACATTCCGGTTTCGCACTCGTTAGTACCGACAGCCACTGCGCCAATCTGGCGCCCACCTTCCGGAGTACCACCACGTTCCCTTCCTTCACCTGAAGAAGCTGCGCCGTCACAGCAACCTGTTGAAATGAAACAGAAACCTCGTGACGACTCTCACAGGACCGATCATGACATCATCGACTTGACTTGGGTGGGCGACGTCGATCCGGAAGACATCGCTGAAGAGATTAACTGGATCCCCATCAAGGTCGAGTCAAGCGAATCTCAATCACAAGACGTGAGTAATTTGTATTTTTGATTTGGGTAAATTTGGGTAATAATTTTTTTTACGCAGGTGGTTTCTCCGTTCGATAGCGGATTGGGGAGTCTTCAAGTTGAACTTGGTAATGCTGCTTTAAAAGTTTGAACTTTAGTAACTGTTGGGTTTTGCAGATCGATGGGGTGTGTGACAACACCACCGCGGTTGCGGACAAGAAGCCGTCTTCGTCTGTGCTATGTGTGCTTGAAGTAGTGTCAAGTAAGAAAACCTAAATATAGTCCATCTCACGTTTCTGAACCCACCACCGCCCGCACCGAGTAAACCACCAACAATTTTGTTTTAGTGATGCAATACTAGTATTATTAATGTTAGTTATAGTTATTTACTTAATAGTGTGGTAGCCTGTTCTACCAGGCTAAGATTGTTTGTTGTACCAGATTAAGATTGTTTTATGTTACCTATTGTCAAATTTCTTAGGGATGAATCTAATGATTGTTTTTGTATCAAAAATTTCATAGTTGAAAGTTGTTGTTAAAAAATAATGTTTTACTTTAGTTTTAGTTACTTTCAAATAAATTTTTATGCTTTTCTATGAAAACTGCAAAGAACAGTTTTATTTACGCAAAACTTCTTCGTTAGCAAAAGTATGTGGTAGTTGAATGTTTTGACAACCTGGTGAACTGCTCGTACTGCGTTTGCGTACCACTTCCAACTATAAATAGAGGTTTACAGTGTGGTTGTGGTACAAACCTCTGTGCGGATTTAAATTAGGCGTGAGACTTCTCATATACAGGGTGGGGCAATAGTCCGTCCGACTTTGATAGCTCGAGTTCTATGATTGGTAGAAATTTGATTTAAATACACAAATAAACTAGAGAAAGAAGTCTATAACCGGAAATTATTTTTGAACATACAGGGTGAGCCAAGACAATTATACAGGGCAAGTGGCATTTTTTTAAATAGAATGTAGTGTGTAAAAGAAGATTTTTCGGAGCCTTTTCCTAGACTCTTTCCACTCCAATATTATTGCTGACTATTTCCAAACCACTTAGATGTAGCGATTTTTTTTGTTCAAATAATGGCATCTGCAGATGCATGTGAAAAAAATCACTACAGTCACCATTACGAGTTCTAAGAAAAAATTATGTAAAGACCAGTTGGGAAACATCCGCGTGAGATGTCATTGAATCGTTTTACCTTTTGAAAAATTATACAGGCTGGCTAGATTTAATTTTTCAATTTAGAACTTTTTGAATTTAATTTTCTCCATTTTTTTCAAATGGAACACTCTGTACATTCTTTAACAATATGATGTAGAAACTAGGAACGAACATTTTTTATATGTACACGCCCAAGGCTATTTGAAACCAATTTCGATTTATCGCCCAATAATTACAAAATTCAAGAATAATCCTAAAAAATTAGGATAAATAAAAATAATTTCCGGTTATAGACTTCTTCATCTAGTTTATTTGTGTTTTTAAATCAAACTTCTACCCATCATCGAACTCGAGCTATCAAAGTCGGACGCAATATTGCCCCAACCTGTATATTAACAATTTAAAATTAATAATTTATCTTTTATTCATTACAAAAGTTTGCCAACAGTTTCCATGCGTGCCCTGCCACTTTTCCCCGCCGCAACATGTCTCTTTTCCTTTTCATGATGAATTACGCAAAAGCGGATTTTGGGGACAAACCTCTCTATCAGAGAGTAGGGCAATAAAAAAAAGGCGCGTTTGCATTTAAAAAACAAAAGTTAGTCTACTTCCAGTCCAAACCGGAAATGCTTTACAGGTTGATCATAAAGATTTTTCTTTTATTCAAGGATTCGCTTAGGTATGGTGAAACCGTCTGTATAGTTAGTAATTATTTAACATAACCTAGATTCTTTGTCGAGTTCTTGGTTCATACAATGTTGTATTTCGGCAGAATTTTTAATTCCAAGGGGTCAAATTGATCACAGATTTGGGGCGAATTTGACTCTCTCCTCAAAAGCTTCACACAAAAATTTTATGAAAAGCCACCCAAAGGCCCGCCCTAATAATTCACAAAATCAATTCACATAATTCAATTTTTTAATTACATACCTACTAACTATACAGGGTATTTTATAACTGAATGTCAATATTGAAGGGGGTTGGGTTAATTTGTGTATGATTTTAGGTAAATTAATTAAAAAGTTTTTATAAACATACCTAGACCCGTTTTTGCATTATTTTTGAGATACGTACAGGGTGATAAAGATTTTTTATTTGTTTTGTTTTTTAAATAATTCCGAAACTACATTACATTTTTTTTGTTTCATTAATTTGTTAACAGTCAATTACAATTACATTAACTAATTTAATAAGAAATGGGTATTAGTTAGGTATTCAGACGGTGAAAATATTGAGAATTTTATTGGCTTTCCGAAAATCTCTGTTAATTTTTCTGATGGTAAGTACCTACCTACCTAATACAACCTCTTCTATCATAAAAATGTTTAAACAGAAATTAGTAAAATTTTGTATATAATTGTGCATGTGTATGATGCATGGGGCTCGTCAAGTGGAAACTTAAAGAAGAAATGAAAGTACGTGGCATCAAATAACCATCTGTTGAATATGCTTCGATCAAGATGAAAATTGGTGAAAATATGGAGAATTTTATTAGCTTTTCGAATATGTAAACCGCACTTTTACTTTAATTTGACGGGTCTCCAGAATGGGTCGGCTTTTTATTACGCAACGTTTCAATTAAAATTTAATTGTTATTAGGTATAGCATTGGTTTATTCCAATAAATCTCCCCTGTATCTTCTCATCTATTACCTAAAGGGCGGACGATTGGTCACTTCTCGAGGTTTTTAGTTGTGTGCACATTTAGGGTCCGCCCTAAACGGTTCCCAATCTCTCTTTGAGGGCGAGGGCTGCTTTAAGGGGGTTCTACAACTGCCGCCTTAGATACCTTGCAGAACTGTACAGAATTTGCTTTCCCGTTAAAAGTTCTAAAGCTATCGATTTGTTCTAAAAGTTCGTTGTAGAACCCTCATGTAAGATTCTACTTATGTAATTATTAAGCCAAAAATATAAAAAGAGCGCAGGAATCACATTAAGTTTGGCAGCAGATGGTGCAATGATTGTTTAAAACCGACTTAATAAATTTCCTGCCAAAGTCAAGCAACGCAACAAGCAACAATTAAAGAGTTTTAAATCAGGATATTTGCACTAATAAAACAAAAAATTAAGTTGGCCCTGTTGTGTGGTAACGGACGTAAATGATACATAATCAGTCACTGTTGTTAACCGGGCTCTAAAAATATTACTATGTTAGAACGCTCCCAACTTCCAACTTCCACTGGCACCACTGGCAGATCGACGAACACCTGCAGGCGATTAAAAATTTGCTTGTCGCTTTATGATTGATTTATGAGCTTTTCATCAGAGTAAACTTGGGGGATTTATTGTTTCTAACAAATCCGTTTCTAAGAAGCGCACTCATTTGATGCAGTTTCACAGGTTTCAAGCGTTTAACGGTTATACAAAGCGAACATAAAGTCTTAAGTTATAACTTTTCTTGCGTTTTAATGTTGACCCTGAAGGAAACTGAATTTTCTGGAAAATGTTTCTATTTCTCAAGCAAGCAAGTGCAAGTTTAAATACACACATAGAGCTTACAAATTTACATAGAATAGTATCTAACGTAGGTATTAAAGAATGAGTAACATAAGACATATTTTGTGTCGAAACACTTGTTAATTGACAACCTGTAAATATAGGGAAATATTGATATGTTACATATTATTAAAAACTTAAATTTTTTTGTTATATGCATACCTATTTAGGATCCGCCCTAGACTTGAGCAAATTTCTATCTCCCTTTACTACAAGGAATGATTAATGCCCTTTAATAAACACCCCTGGGTTTGTGGTTTAGTGACTTCCCCGTCAAAACCAAGCCAAGTATTGGAGAGTTTTTTTCTGCGCGCCACTGTGTCTACTCCGCAAGGAAAACACGCTCATCATTGGCTAGCTGAATCGTAGAGGGTGGAAGCTACGAGAATACGTGAGTGAAAACACGCAGGTGCTAAAATAAATGATTCGACCTCTAACAACGTCGGCTCCGTCAGTCAATTATGCATACTGGAATGGAAATTGTTTAAACGATTACTACTATACGTTCGTAAAACAAAACTTGAATAAACAAAAAGGCGAACCAAAATAATCCATAAAGGTCATTACGGCAATGTGACAAGAAATAAAAAAGTAAGAAAACTATCGAGTAGGTAATATATTGGCAATAAAACTTGACATTTTCTACTGTGTAGTTTAATGGTCTTCAAAATTAAATTCAAACTCTCATTCACGCATGTTATTTATTGGTCTGGCCGTCGACGGTTTGTTGCCATTTTTTCGGTTCACGGGATGTCGGGTTTTGGTCGGTGGCGTTAGGTTGCCTGTTTATAAGGTCAAGTTTTTATTTAAGTTGACACGAGTGATTCAAATAAAAATCATGCAGTTTAGAGCGTACCTTTACCTACTGATATCAAAGAGATCGTAGTTTCGTAAATCTTTTTCAAAAAAGTCTTTTTGGGGTGTATGCAACAAAGTAGGTAACAAAAGTCGCTCTTAGTACCTAATGGTTTATGGTACACCCGGCCAATTAAGTAATGCACAGGGAGTGCGCAAATAGTTTACTTTACTCACTTTTCTCATCAAGTGTAACATAGAAAAACTGATAGGAGACATTAGAAAAGTACAGGGGATCACAAATTGTCAACTTTTTCTACGTTATACTGGATGATAAGGTTTTAAACGCAGATTTATTGGTGCACCCCATGTGCATTACTTAATTGGCCGGGTGTACAAGTATAACAAACCATAAAGGATAACGGATTGAGATAAACACGTTAAGATCGAGGATGATGTCCTTACTACATTTATTAAAAGTTACTGCCGGCGCGAATCCGAGGTTCAAAACCTCCAAAAACACATCGAGAAAGTACAGTCGCCGTCATTGAAGAAGCCCAGGGTAAAGCAAAATTCATTCTAACTTACGTTGCATTTGCAACCAGGCTAAACCACAAGGTACAGTTTGTTTGAGAACCGCACAGGTGAACTAAGATTAGTCGAAATAGAGCGGCACATTTCAGTTTTAAATTATAAACAGCTTCAAGCACACCGTAAGTTGGAATGAATTTCACTTCACCCTGGGCTTCTTCAATGACGGCGACTGTACCTACCTACTTTGAATTGTTGAAACTATTTCAGCCGTTTTATTCTAGTTTTTGATAGGCTGTAAGAAAACTGTTAAACGACTTTAAATGTGGCTCTACTTTGTAGGTATATTGAAACAACGGTAAATCTTCACATTAGTGATCTCTGCAATTTTAACATCAATTTTAGTGCAATGACGTTGAAATGACCTCCCCAGTCGATTATAGCAAAAGAAAGTTTGTGCAAATGCCCCATTAACCGTCTATCCAACGGGATGGTGGAGTGAATAGGGGTGCTGGGTGGGTAAATAATAATCGGACAATATATATAATAATAAAATAATCGGAATGTCCTCAATTAGGGCAAGGAAAAATAATTGGCAATGAATGAATGGATGATTTTTTGGTAAGTAGATGGTAGTTTAATGAAGTGTTGGTGCGAGAAACATTGAAATTTCCGCGTGCAAGGTCACGCACTGCAACGTGTGGCCCAGTGTACAATAACTCTTTTAATTAATTCGGGGGTAAATAGGCACTTGCACAACAAAATTCGTGTGGTAGTGGATTCAGTAAAGCTTGTAGAATCATGTAAATGTGAAATGATGGTGGTCGGCGAGAGGTCACTAAACTAAAGATTGACCAAATTGGGTAGAAACAACCACCAGGAAGTTTGCTGAGCAAAAGGAAGCTGTGATTACTTTAAAACTAACGGGTCACTTGGGAGATGCGATGAAGGAGCCCGCTCTATATGTATAAGCCGAGAAAATTTTCCTAAAAATGCTAATAACGCTAATTTTTGAAAAAACATGAACTTACCCCCTTTTCCATTTTCCAACAGCTCGCTTCAAGAAACACTTTACACACCATCACATAAATCCACATCAGACCGAGATTGATTCCGGTAATTAGAACCGATTTTTAAAAAACGTCATTATTTTACGCGAATTAGACAGCACCAAACTCTTACACGACACCCAAAGGCGACCCCAAACCGATTTCAACTAAACATTGGCGTGGCAAGAGCGAGGCGAGACGATCGTGTGCTACTCCCACCTTCGCGCATGGAGACGAAGTATGTATGCAGTGGCGGCGCTAAAATTCCTCTTGCCCAACCGTCCGCCCATCCAAAAATATTACCCTTTTCCTCTACTAATCTGTCGCTGATGATGAGTAGTAATTAATATCATACGATTGAATGAAATACAAAGTTTAGGAAGAAAAAATTTGTTTCCAGTTTAGCAAAGCGAGCCCCGTTGGGCCCGGCCGGAAACTGAGTAGGGTCGGGTCTGTAAAAATAATTATTTCCTTATAAAATCTACGTTTGCGTTCATAAATTCAATAGAGGGTTATTTCACTGTTAATAAAATCAACTGGCCTGATTTCTACATGTTCTTACTTCTCGGAAGGATCGTTGGATACCCCAATTCCCGGAAAGTTTCTTGGGCACATCATAAAGTTTTCTCCCACCAGGGGGTCGATTCTCGAGTTCACGTGATGCGATGATTTTTCGTGTGATGGGGACAGATCCCACCGCACCACGATCACATGGTGGGGTAATAAACGTGTATTCTTGAACCCACCCGATGTCGAGGTGGTGCGATCGCATCGTGCGCGCGGATGAGCGCGGTTGTCAATTCTACTGTCCAATCCAGAGCAAAGATTTGATGAATTTGAATTTCCCGCATCTAGAAATTGTTAGACAATGTGTCGCACAAAATATTTGTTGGACAATTTGATTAATGAATAATAAACATATCAAATTGAATAATAAATATAGTTTTTAATAAATGTACATTTTATTCAACGAAATGTTGCTCAATAATTTGCTGCTGTAGACGGCAAACGGCAGTTAGATCTGGATTTATTTTTCTATTTACTTCTTGATTAGGTTCGGGCTCATTGTCGAATATACCATCCATACCATCCAGTTATTTCTTGGTAGCTCTTGAACCATGTGGTTAAACATGAAGAGATTTACAAAATCAATTTTTCTGTCATCAAAATCTTCTTCGCTTACCCAGCTCATTTTGAATAATTATACACTCTTGGAACTTGAAACACGAATTAGAATAATTATTAATAAAACTAATTTTTTAAACAACTGATTTTTATTGTTTTATTTCGTCCTACCGTTACGATAGACACCGCACCTAAACCGTCTGAATTTAAACACGGTTCAAACAATTTCAAATACCTATAAATGAATTGTTGTGTATAGCAAAATTGTCTTGTTGTATTGCAATTTTCGAAAAAATCTTGTTTGTATCTCGAACGTGAAATGCTTTTGCGTTCTCGAATGGATATTTTGCCTCGGTAAACCTAACCTAACTAACTTTTATTCTTGAACGCAAAAGTGGCATTTCGCGTACTAGATACAAAAATAAATATTTTAACCTAACAAAATTGCCACGTGTAACTTTAAAATCATCAATAATGTAAAGAATGTTTTAGTTATCTGCTTATTAATTCAATAGTAATCCACTGCGCAGTCGCGCACCGCGGTTACTTGTAAATATTTTCGTGCGATCGGTTGCTTCACATGAAAATATCATGGGATGTCAAGTTCCAACGAAAAACGGGCGATGAGGTGATCGCATGAAGTCAAGAATACAGTTTTTTGGTCGGTCATGCGAAAGCCTCCATGGTCATGCGCAAACGTCAAATTTTGATAATCTCCGCCCACCGTTTTCATGAGAACGACATCACACAAACTCGAGAATTGGGGTCCTGGGGTTTATCACTTGTCAAAATAACAAGGCACCTTGAGCCCTCATTCACCCGCTGGTGCTTACAGATTGCGTAGTTCTCGTTTCTATTTTCGTTCTAGTTTAAATTTTTTTTTAATTATAATATGAGCACCAAACGTAAAATAATTGATTTTTTTCAACCAAAGTCACTAAAATCGGAAAATGCCGTTGAAAACAGTGTAATTGTAGAAAAGAAGATAAGTGTGTCCGATTAGTCCGACTCCGATTCAAATCAGAATCAGATAGATATTGATAAAGATATGAGTGGTCCTTCTTTAAAAAGACAGACTTCAGAACGAGAATGAATTAAGTGAATCTTCCAGCGATAATAAAATAGAACAGCCAAAAATGTGAGTTTTACCATAATTATTATTTTGCATTAGTAGGTAACTGAATTTCATTATTTTTTGATAGGATGTTAACAAAGAATCATAGTGATAACAACCCTATTATGGATTTAGCCCAAAGCCCGGATAACCTACCAAGGCAACCGTCATTAGTTAAGTCTTTTATGACATGCTTCAACAAAAAGCAATAATAATACAATTAATTCATAAGGTAATCTTGTTGACCAGGTAACGTTGCTTCCAGTGGCGTGTAAGAAAATTGTGTAAAATTTTAAAATAATTTTAATACAAAAACTAAAACGTTTAAAAAATATATAGGTATTAGAAAAAGTTTTTGGTCTTGAAGAGTTCTATTACCAGTTAAAATTAATGCACTTATTTTGCTTACACCCTGTATTTTGTTTCTTTTCTGTTTCAGTTAGTTTGGTTTTGTAGCTTTTATGCTTAATTAGTAAAGATTTATGTTAGAGCACATAATATATTTTATATTTTTTCAAAATTGTTGTGTTTTGTTATTATTAACATATTATAGGAATTACATTTTGCTAAGAAAGAAAAACGTTTGTAAGTTATATTCATGCCCAACTGTAAATTTGAACTGACCGACTTCGCCCAACTAAAAAAAAAAGCTAGCGCCGCCACTGTATTTATGTTAATTTTTCCATCTTTGTTTCTATGGACCAATGGCGTTACGCTATTGTATTCGTATTTGGGCAGTTTTCTTTCCGGACAAAAGACTTCAAAGATAGACCACGCAACGAATACAGCAGATGGTAGCCGCATAGAATAATAGTTAAAAGTAGGGGGCTGTCAAGAATCACAGGTTCGCTTCCTGTGTTAGTCAAGGTTTTTTTTCTTTATTTCCTTTGTTTTTAAAGAGTTAGGCGAAAAGATCTTTTGTGCATGGCAGTTCAAGGCTCTGTAATATTTTTTTTAATAGCACGATTAAAAATTAGTATTTTCTTATAATAGGATACCATAGAATATGAACCGCGGAAACGCGTGAACAAACCCCACCCGTTTGAAATTTTAAATTTTATTTTCAGGTCCCACATACAGGACTATATCCACAGTCCTTTCTTAATTTAAAAACGTTTTGAATAGCTTTTCTATCAGCAGTCAACACCCAAATGAAAACGCATCAACGCACTTGAATTATAATTACTGAACTAAGTATCTACCATTGGCGGCGCCAACGGTGGGTACGGGTAGTTGAAAGCCCACTTTAAAACAACCGTCGACCACCCAAAGATCACCCAATAATTTACAAAATCAATTTACATAGGTAATCAAATTTTTAATTAGTTGATAACCATACAGGGTGTTTCAAAGATTTTTTATTTGTTTTGTTTGTTTTTAAATCACTCGAAAACTACATTAGATTTTTCTTTCACAAAATTGTTATTAACTTGTTAACTAAATAAATACCTTATGTATAAAAAAAAAATATTTTTAATTGTTCTTTTTGCAGATAAATACTTCAAAATACGAAAAAATAGTGCACTATTAATAAAATAATTTTTGCTTTTAAAAAAAGTAGTGACGTATTATTTTTGAATTCAAAATAGTCAGGGTGACCTTAATTGGGGTGCCATTAGTTAAACTGAAATTGGTTAAAACCGCGTCCTTTGTGTGCAGCTGGCTACTACCATTCTCTGAAGGCGTGCTGAAAGTAACATTTATAGATAATTATATACAGGGTGAAGCACTAGTGCGTCCGACTTTAATAGCTCGAGTTCTACGATGGGTAGAAATTTGATTTAAAAACACAAATAAACTAGAGATAGAAGTCTATAACCGGAAATTATTTTTGAACATACAGGTTAAGCCAAGACGATTATACAAGGGCAAGTAACATTTTTGGTAATTGTTTACAATAACCACTCTTTGCTTTTTCTGCTGTTTTTTTTAAAACCATCGTAAAACATCATTAGAATGCCATTTTGAGCAATGAAATGTTATGCAAATGATAATAATTTTATGCAAAATTTATAGGGGAGAAAAAAAAAGAAAAAGATGTGCTAGGGCAAGGAAAATGAGTAAAAATAAAAGTAGTTTGCACAAGAAAAGATATTGATTTTCGTAATGTAAACATGGTGACGAATGCGTTGGTGTAATTAGTTTTTTAAAAATCGAAGAGTGGGTAAAGTAAACAACAAAATATGTATTTTAACGTTTTTCAAAAACATACCTTCGGTACGATTAAGGCGCCTAGTTGCCTAATTCGTACCACATATATCCTTAGTCGTACTTAGAATTATTTTGGTCAGTAACAAAATCTTTGACCTAATTAAAAGTAACTAACACGTAGAAAATAGACTTATAACAACTTGAAAAATGTAAAAGTAATGCTTAGAAAATTATTGAGATTGAACACAGATATTACAAGTATATTTTTTTATTTTACTTTCAACGCCAGCACATAGGTCATTTAGAACACTGGATCATGTTTTCTTTGCAATCTTCCTTACATAGTTGGCACAACCACTATTCTTTAGCTTTCATTTTTTTGTTCTTCTTGCATGCACCATCTGAACTTCTTTTTTTTTATATTTTTGTTTATTCCTTTTTCTGTTTTTACTTTTTTCATATCTAATAGACTTCTTCGTTTTATTCATGGTTTCCTTGGCTTCCATTTCATTTTTGTAAGGACTTGAAGTTAATTCCGTTGTTGGCCTTGTACCTTTCTTCATTTTTTTAATAAGCAATTACATAAGTCGTACCGGTACGAGTTGCCGAAGTTGCAAGTCGACCTGCAGGTGAGTTCTCGCCGTTCCAGGAGTTCTTTGGGTCCTCAGAAGCGGACTCAAGTAAGTTGCACGGCCTTTCCAACTCGTATTATTTAGTTGGTCAGAATGGGAGACAATGTTACGCGAAAATGTTCAGCCTAAACGCGATTTGAACAAAGCTTATGAAAGAAATGATGGCATACGTGCCTAAACCTGGAAAAACTCTTTATTGTTAGCGTCATCCGGATCAAGGGCGGGAAATTGCTGACGCCGTGCCTGGTGCTTTTATTATTTCGTTGTGGTGACATCCTGAAATTTTCGATGCATCAAGGACCTGTCAGTTTCCGCAAATTATTCTTTAGTCTGCTTCGCCGGCTATTTGCTTGAGCCCTGACAAGGTAAATGTAAACGGGTATTAATAAATTACGTAATAGCATCGAGGTCAAATGTTTCGTAGATTTATTTTGGAAGTGAGTTTTATCCGTACAAGCGACACGGCGACACCAACAGCCACTTAACTGTCCATAGTTTTTGGTCACCGAAATGTTTACTCCTACGCAAATTACGGTTGACAGCGCTCAAAGATTTATAGAGTTTTAGTTTTACCACAGCAGCAGCGTCACTTGCCTGGTGGAGGTAGTGCAGTTTTTGTTGACCTCGAAGTTGTTTGTAAAACACACGTACCTATCGGGTCGGGTTACGCACAAATCTATAAATTATGAAGCGTGTCGCTACTAGGCACCAGGGCCGGATTAATGCTGTTTGAAGGAGATGTGCTATGTGCATATAACAAAATGGAATGCAGTTCGAACTTTTATTTTAAAGCCATATCATTTGCATTCAATAATAATTCCATAATCGCTCTATCTTATTTCTTATCTGTGTCTTGGCGTGAGAACTTTTCACATTATCAAGTAAGGCTATAACGCAAAATGTGATTTCACATTCAGTCAATTTTCTCAGAATTTTTCTTATACAACAACCCTTTTGTAATACCTTGTTGGATTCAGAATTAAATTATCTAATAGAAATTGCTAAAAAACTAACGTGTTGTCGTTTGAAATAATAGATAAAGTTGATATCATTTCTGATTAAATGACAAGTGAATAAAAATGTTGAAAAGCATATTTGAGAGACTGTATTTTGTACAATAGCTTTCATTAAAAACTTTTTTTATAAAGTGTATAGTTTAGCAGAAAATGCCCGTTCTTTTTCAAAATAAACATCCGGTATACAATTTTTTTACAGCCTTAGTAAAATAAAACGGAAATTGAATTTGAAAAAAAATTAATTTGACAAGGTACCAAATTGTAATGCTCTCTGAATCTCAATGATTTGACAACGGTAAAAGAAATTAACAAATTTGTGTTTAAAAGTAAATAATATTAATATTATTTTCCTAGGAAAAATTTTAGGGTATTATTTATATCCGAAAAGTAATTGGTCATTTCTGTCATAATTTTGATGTCATAGAAATGGACCAATTTTCCCGGCTGTAAAAAAATAAATTATCTCTGGGCACCGCCGTGCAAAATTAGTACCTAATAGAGGTGAATTTACGTTACATCAGACCTTACTAGAAATTTACTAACTCCAGATGTTTCTTTATTAAACCCATACAATACATATTAAGAGCAATATTTTTTTTGTTCATCGCAAAAATAGTCCATCGTTATAGAATTAAAAAACATCGATAAACGGCACAATTTTTTCGAATACGCTCCTGGCACAATTCTTGTACCATCGCGTATGCTGTGGTTTTACGTAATCCAAGAATGCGTCGGGCAAAATTTTAAGAAACTTTACGACGTTATGGAAAATTAAAATTGGGTCTTTAGCGACTTTTCTAGCGTCAGAGAACAATGCGTGATGGGGTGGGATGCTGGCATACCAATGCTTTCCGAGAAGTAATAAATACGCTACTAACCGTGGACCCTACAGCTAGTTTATAGCAATAAAACAGTGGTAACCCAATACTTCTGAAAAGGTTCAAAAATATTTTAATTGAATTATGTAGATTTTGCATGATTGTACAATTATGCATTGACACATTCCAAATGTGAGAATTAGAAAAGTTGACAAAGGCATCTCTAACAGCCACGCGGGTGCGGAGTTGCACTGCAAATTGCGTTCAATTTTGAATATTTTTTTTAAATTTTGTAGTATGTACACCCGACTAATTAAGTAATGTACATACAGGGGGTGCGCAAATATTTTACTATTCTCACGTTATCATCAAGTATAACATAGAAGAACTTGTAGAAGACATTAGAAAAGCACAGGGGATCACAAATTGTCAACTTTTTTTACGTTATACTGAATAATAATGTGGTAAACGTAGATTAGTTGTGCACCCCCTGTGCATTACTTAATTGACCGGGTTATACGAGCGGCGGGTCTGAGGTCGGGCTTATAGCCATCAGGGCCGCGGCAACTTGTAATTTTCCAATGTGTTGCTGGGGGGGTGAGAGTTAATGTTAAATTAAAATAACATGGTTTGATCCAATTACTCATAAACACTAAATATACCTACGAATAAATTCTTGCAAAACGGCAAAACGTGGTCTATAAAAGACTGGCTCTTTTGTTGCTTGACTCGGATGCCGGTGCAAAGTAAATTGTCAATAATGGTCAAATACACAAAAGAGTTGTGGTTGTGGGGGTAGCTGTCCCGAGAATCCTTTATACCGAGACACCATGATACCGTTTTTAAAATGTTACAAAAAACGGGTAACAGCGACAGGGAGGGTGAAACTAATTAGAACAAAAGTCTGGATTGTAAATTTATGACACGCTTCCAAGAAAGTGATCTTTCAACTTGCTCAACTGCGCTAATTATTAGGATAAAATAAACAGGCGTTATGTTAGGTAGGTATACAATTTACTGGTTGACATTAATTATTGATTTAAAAAAAGAGTCTTTAAGGACTGATGTATTGCCCTAATATTGACATGTGTTGCTTGAGCACCCGGGCAATACGAAAGTTGCCGGCGCCGATAGCCATAGCAGACCGATTCGGTGTTGGAAGCTTGTTGGGATAGTTTGTTACTGTGGTCGAATTAGTTTATGATTATTGACTATTAAAAGAAAAAAGGACGGGACGGATAACGGAAAAGAAGAGAAGGGTCATATTGTGCAATCTTGCAGTTACTGAAATTTCCGGAAACTCTATTGAATTTTAAGACGGGCGGCAAAATCTCAAAGCGTCACCGTGGTTATCTAAGCTATCTATTTATTGATTTATAGGTGGCAATAAAAAATTGAAACGGTCATTGTAATTGCATTTTAAGGTGGGCAGCAAAATTTGCAATGAAACGTGCCGGACATGCCCCGTTATCTAAGGTATTTATCTATTTATTTATAGTAAGCAACAGGGAAAAATTGTAACAATAATTATCGATCGTATGTTGGTGGGAGGCTCACTGGCTTGGGGTTGCTGCGTATTCATCGCGATATAGGAATATCTGTGGATAAAGTTATGAACAGATTTGCAACAAGCAGAAGTCAAAATTTAGAATTTGTTATATAATTTATGGTTTATTTATATTTAATACCTATTTTTTTATATCTTTTTTACATTTTAATTTTAATAAATATTGAATGGAAACCTATGTTACGTAGGTAAATATTTTGCGAGAGGTATTATCTAGAGATATTTAAAAAGAATGGACTAACTTTAAACTTAGAAAAAGGGTTTTTACTCAAAACCACCATCGAGTACCTTGGCTATGAAATTCGTGAATCGTGGGTTCAACTTTGTTCATCAAAAATTTCAAGCTGTTGCTCAATTTCATATTCTTACAAACGTTCATCAAGTGAGACAATATCTCGGTCTGACGGGCTATTTTCGAAAATTATGCGTTAAAATCGGAGCCATCACTGAGTCGGCTGCTGGTTAAAAATCCTACGTGGAACTAAAATAGAAACAACAGATGATTCCTTTGATTTGCTAAAACAATTACCTAAGCATTGGTAACCGTACCGGTTCTTGCATGTTTGACCCAGGACAGGAAATAGGTATACCTTGAAAGGAGGAGTAGTTTACAAAATTACCGAATCTGGTTGAGGTGGGTGGCACCTATACCTACTGCAAATGACCCATGATGATGTGGGACACCTTGGGCTTACAAAAAACGTAGATATGAGTTGGTGGTTATAAGTAGTCAATATTGGTTTCAACACATGCGTAGGTTTGTAAAAAAAATATGTCAAAAATTGTTTTAATTGTTTACCTATATTAGGGGAGACCGAGGAGAGTTGTGACAATTTTTATTTTAATTAACATATCTCAGTCAAGAAACATTTTATATCTATGAGTTGTATGAATTAATGTAGCTCAATTTATACTCTTTAAGAAATAATTATCAAAATTAATTAAAGTATAATGTCTCTGAAAAAATCTACGAAAATAGAAATTACTCACCGTGTCACAACTCTCCTCATACCAAGGTAAGTTGTGACAGATACCAAGGTGAGTTGTGACACCTATGTATTTAGATTATTTGTTAAATAAAAAATACCATTATAAATAAATGACACATTTCTTTCGAACGAAGTACTTTAATTATTATTTGGTTTGCATGTAGGTACGTATACTAAAATAACATAGGTATAGGTAATATTCAGTCAAAAATTAAAATTTAATTGGATAAACAATTATGGCACACGTATTGAAGCTCGCCCCCAGTGCAATCTTCGTGAGACCAGCCTTTGCATTCGAGAGACTGTACCCACTTCTCTTTTGATTTAGTATTGACAAAGGTCTCAAGGCAACACAAGCAAAAACAAGCATTTTCTGCATCTTTTTCGGCTTCATCCTCTTCATCATCAACTTTACTTTTCTTATTAGTCTTTTTTAATTTTTTTAGGTTTCTTTTTTTTATTGCTTAAAACACGTTTTTTTACATTTTTTATCTTTCGACTAGCTTCTATGGCAGCAATTTCATCCTTGGTAGGTGTATCAGTAAGCACAGCAGATTTGATCTTGCGTCTATTCGGTTGGTTCCTATTTCTTGGCGGAGCTTTTCGTTTAAGTATATTTATTTGGCATTCTGAAACAAAAAAATTGCAATTTACCATGCAATATGACACCAAAAGACAAATAAAAGAACCTTGCAAGAGAAATAAACATTAATAGGAGAGTTGTGACAAACTGTCACAATTTGCCTAGGTGCAAAAAATAGTGAGCCGGTCAGAATAATAATTCTTATTGTCGAAATAAGATGTGAATACAAAAAAACAATACTACGCTAAGAAACTTGAAAGACTAAAGCATATGAGAAAAAATATCATAACAATGCAAACATAATACATAACGATATAGGCTATGTAATCAAAATTTTGGTAAAATACTTACTTTTGACAATTTTTTGTACACTAATGTCGTATATTCTCAACCGCTTTCCGCGCACTGTTATCGCGTACTGCGTCAAATAGCGAGACTCAAAAACAACAAACGCGCGCTGTTGGGAGTTCGCTAGTGGTTATAGGTTCCGAGAAATCGACGATGTCACAACTCTCCTCTGTCACAACTCTCCTCCGTCCCCCCTACAAGTCACCCTCTGCTAAGCCATCAGGACAACTTCACCTCATCAAAAAATTTCTAAACCCTTTTACGCAGTCCACATTGACCATCTCGGCCCATTTATTGAGAGCAAAGTCAACAATACGCATGGATTAGTGATAGTAGACGCATTTACAAAATTTATTTTATTATATAAGGCGTAAAAAGTTACCTTTCAAGCGATCAACGACATCATGATAAAAGTGTTCGGTGTCCTGAATAGGGTGGGTAATCAGCGATAAAGGAACTGGTTTCACAACTGTAGCATTTCATGATTTTTGTCTGCAAGTCGGAATAAAACATCATCTAAATGCTGTCCCGATGCCACGAGGAAACGGTCAGGTAAAGCCATATTCTCCTGTAAATATAGCTAAAGATATTAGACCTTTTTTTTCATTAAAGGGCTGACGATTGGTCACTTCTTAAATTTTTTAGTTATATTATGCACATTTAGGCCCCGCCTTAAACTTGAGTAAGTTTCTATCTCTCTTTATTTCTTCTTTACAACAAGGAATGATTTATTGCCCTAGTTTAGGTAGCCGGGGACTGGTTTAATGCTATTGGAGAGTTTAGTCTGCCAGTAGCTGATCACGTCGGCTACTGCAATGGAGGTTAACGATTAGGCTACCGCTACGTACGGTCGTAAAACGAAACTTGACTTGCCATCAAACAAATAAACAAATAATAATTTTAGGAAAGCGTATTTTTCACAGTATACATATAGTTTATAGAAATCCCCTAGACACGACTTGTTAATAAGTCTATTCATAGTGCTTACGTTATCATTTCATTCCAAATTTGTTTCAGGTCATTCACTTTTATGTGTCCGCCACTGTACCCATAATGATATATATAAAAAAAATATTTTTAGTCTATTTAAGAAAAATTAAAAATGTATTTTTTCTTCTTGTTAGTTTTTAAACTCGTAGCTGCGTCACTCGTTTTCTAAAAAAACGAGATACCTATAGGTACTTACATACAGTGTGCTTTACCATAATTCGCCCAAATTTTGCCGGACTTATTAATAGATAAGTATAGGTACTTATATCAAGAAAAATCCAAATCCTCCTCTAACTACAGGTAGGTCTCTACGATTGAGGTGCATAGGGTACATTCTAGCACTTCCAGTTCGAACCGGAAAGGTGGTGAATCTTTTCCTAATTACAGAAAGGTATTACCTACACTATTACACTTACCAACGTTAACTTAAGAGGGGTCACAAGAAAAATATTAAAGAGCGGATGAGATGTTTTAAATTCAAATGACGATAGGTGCAAATTAATTAAACTTCGGGGTTCCATTCCGCGTGGCAATTCCATAATTTAGATATTTTAACATTTCGGTTTCTCACCTAAAGAATATTCCACTTTAATTTGTAGGTGTTTGATAGACATTAACCGACACTCGCTCATTAATATTGCAATCTTTCATATTCTTAAAAATAAGCGGACAGCCGTGCAATAAAATTTTAGGGGGGGAATGAACGATTAAACCATCATTATTGATTGTTTGTCTGTCACACTACGCAAATCTGTAATTGCTACCTGAGACAATTTCCGAAGAAAATTGTCCGGATTTCCATTACTTATACTTAATAATTAACTTAAGCGATTTCCCACTTTCTCGAAATAGTTGTTATCACCGAGGCTTCTGAGCTCGTGCTCAAAAAGACACGTTCAATTTCTAATTTGTTTCCCGGCGACCAACAAAACAACTGAGCGACACTACCAGACAAAAAAGGTTATCTAATAGAAGCAAAAGCTATAAACTATAAATAATATGGTTTTGTGTCGTCTACAGTGTGACGTTTTAATGTTTAAAAATTCGCTTGTAATAATTCATGAGCTCTTTCAGAGTAAAAATGGATTATTTATTTATTATTAATAACAGAACGGATCCTACATCCTGCCTCAAATCGTTTTCAAGAAGGACGCACGTACTGTATAGAAATCGAGACGGTAGGTGGATGTCACAGAGTGGCGGCGAGCGTGGTCACCCACAGGGGCGGCAAGCTTTAATTTTTCTGTGGGGTGCAGGGTGGAAATCGTAATAATGCGAATAATACCCGTCATTATAATATCAATTATTGCAATTTTTTTTGCAACATTGGCGCCTTCTGGCAGTCCTTTATCTTCCGTTTACTCTTCTGGCGATTTTTTCCCTACTTAGGGGAGCGCGGGGCTTGTTGTAACAGGGGTAAGTAGTAACAGGCCTTTTTCAATAGGAATTTAAACTTTATTCACGTTTTTTTTTTTTACCTAATCTTAAAATTATACCGCGCCACGCCACTTTATCACAGCCAGTGTCCCGCCAGGGGATGCAGTGAGTGGGTGCGTGCCAACGCTTCGTTGTTGACAGATAACTTATAATTTTATTTTCGTAAATTTTTGGTTAGCTTTACTATTTTCGACTAATTGGAGCTTTATGTATTTTATTTGATGCTAAAATATAACTATTTATGATGTTGTGTAACAGTTTTCGCGATTACTAAGTTGATTTAATAGTTATCGTGATAAATATTAAGGACTGTACCTAGGGGCAAGTTATAACAAATCCTCGGAGTTTGTTGTAACATGTAAGGGATAACTAAGAGATAATTACAAGACTTAATTTGGAGGTTTATAATTTAATTTACTGTGATTATAAAGTGCCATGTTGATATATATGTACCTATAGGTAGTATTACATAAGTTCAAAATAGGATAGATAGTTAAAAACTTAAATCTTTAATTTGTTGATTATAAAAAAAGTATGTTTCAGTTAATTATTTAATAAAAAAATACATATTACAGAAATATTTAGTTAGTTTTTGTTGTAAACAAAGCAAAATGATCCAAGATGTGAAAAAATTAAACGATTAAAGGTGTTGTTACAACTAGCCCCAACCACGGGGTAAGTTGTAACACTTCCCTTTTTAAAAAAAAAATTAATTGTAAAAGAGTTACCTATAGATTTGGTATTTTTTCGATTTGACTTAATAGAAGAATAGTTAGAGTATCAATCAAAGTTTAATTAGTGGTAATTTAGCCAATACACTTCAAAATATATAATTATTTGTTAAAATTGTTACAACTAGCCCCTCGGTCCCCTACTTATGCTGTTTTCGATCATTCTATAAATTTTCATTACTGCACCTTATCAATTTGTTGACATGGAAAAATTACATATTTGACCCCCTTTATTTCGCCGGCCAGACAGTAGGAGGTTCTGGAGGTCGGTAATCGGCGCGCTCTTTGGTTCTCATCACTCTCTTTTGCACCCACCGGCAGCTATGAAGCGCCGTTTGGGTCATAATTAATGCAAAATAATAATTGTTGGAGTTTTGTAAAAATTTCTCCCAAGAACGACGAAGGTTTATATAAATTGCCGCTTTATCAAAGTAGATATGCATAGATACGTATGGTAATAATATTAATTAATGTACCTGCAATTTGGGGGCAAAAATTAGCAAATTCTTGGTTGGTAAACGAGCGCCTATGCGAGCGCTTTCATCGGACCTTGAAACGTGAAACCATTTCGGGCAGAATTTATGGGACATTTGTTTACCGATAAAAGCTCAACTCTTATAAACAAACTAGAATAGAGCCCGACCAACACCTCTATTCATAACGCCGTAAACATTTGGCGGGTCAGGCAAACGAAATGTTTTGTTACGGTGGCCGTTCGAAAGGCTCAAAGCGAGACAATTTTTCGGATTGAAGCAAATTATCTGAAGCATTTTCTTCATCACAGCCAATTTGTATGAACAAAATCTTTGCAAGTAATAATTAATACGTATGCACCGTAACATGTAGGTACAGCTACCGGAAGAATCTAAGGGACAACTTGTCCCCGAGACCGTCAGTCCGGAGGGTGCACGACAGTCTACGACTGGGAGTTGGAATCCAGACCCGGAGAGCAGGGAGGCAACGGGTGCAAGACTGCAAGCGGCCGGGAAGAGGGCACTCTGGCAACGACAGTGTTACGCAAAGTTACTTTGTTGAGCTGATTTCTACTTAAATACTTACTTTGTTAATTCGATTACTTGCTTTATTAATTCGATTGGAATACAAATCTGATTTATGACGTTGTAATGAGTGTTAATTCTTAATTAAATACTTTCTAATTTAACATCAGAAGTCGGGATAGGACCCACCGCTTTATAATTTCGCCGTATTGTGTGTTACTGTGAATTGTGTGAACAACAATGCCTCGAAGTTCGACATCCAGGTCTCGTTCAAGGGAACGATCGTACCACCGTTCCCACAGCACCACCCGCCGTCACCGAGGTGAGCGGGAGCGATGCCACCGGCGGCATCACAGGCAGAATTCGGAAACGGAACCTGGTGATCCACGTCATCACACAAGGGTTGGTGGTCAGGCTCTCGAGTGGGCCCGTAGGTCCCCCGGCAAAGCAAGTGCAAATAGGTCCAGCACTACTTCTGCACAGGTGTCTATTTCCGACATGGATATACTGCATAGAGATTCCAATTGACTCGACCCGACACTCGACTCGAGTCGGGTCACTCGACATAGCGACTCGACCCTATACTCGACTGTAGACTCGACCTAGCGTAAGAGCGATTCCAATTGGTATCGAGACGTAGTAGTTGTTTCCGATCGTAGCGAGAATACTTTCGGCTCGTAGCCGCTAGAGGTCTGCTTAGTAACCAATCGCATTTCAGCGCGCGAAGGGTAAACGTTGAACGAAACGACACATATTAGAATGAGACACAAAATGTCGAGAACGGTCTTCACGATACCTCCTCATGTATCGTGTTCAACTACCTGCTTTACCCGATATCGGATCCGACCCGACAGCAATTGGAATCGCATTTCCGACTCGATTTGACTACCCAAGTCGGGTCGAGTCAATTGGAATCCCGCTGCTGCAATCGTTACAGGTATCGAACGATTGGATGGCTTGTGTGGCAAAAAACAATGACAGGTTGTATGAGTACGTATTTAAGAAACTGGCGCTAATCCACAAATTAAAAATCTCGTTGAGCAACGAAGACCAGGTAAATCTCTGACAATCAACTCAAATTTTCTGTCGAAATGGCGGGGGTTAAAGAACCTCACATTTTGGCAGGACATTTTAAAACTTTAGATCAAAATGCTAACCTCAGCCGTACCTAATATTTTCTCAGCGAAAAGTTCGAAATCAGATAACAAATCCCGACACGAAACCCAACCAGCGGCGTCTGTTATCCGTAGAAAAAACAATAATTCACGGCCGTCCCTAGTCAAGTGTTATGCATGCCATAAACATAAGTACATACGCCGCAATAATTGTACCGAACATTCTTCTAAACCCAAAACAAAGTCACTATTGGCTTTAGAATACAAAAATGTTAATTTTATTGGAAACAAAACCAGTGACAACAAATATTTCAAAGACATTAAAATAAACAATAAAACAACAAAGTGTCTTTTAATTAATTTTATCGCCCATCATAGTCAGGGTCTTTGGTCTGTCCTCTTTACAGTTAGCTAAAAACAAAGTTGAATTAGAAAAATAATTTGATACATTTAATTCCTATCTCTAAGCAGAATAAAACTAAGTGACATTTGAAGGTAAGTATACACCCGGTCAATTAAGTAATGTACCTACAGTGGGTATCCTAATAATTTAGTTTTTTCACGTTATCATCAAGTGTAATATAGAAAAACTTGTAGGAGACATTAAAAAAGCACAGGGGATCACAAATTGTCAACTTTCTCTATGCTATACTGGATAATAATGTGGTAAACGTAGATTATTTGTGCACCTCCTGTGCATTACTTCATTGGCCGGGTGTAACAACCTACATATATACCTACATATTTAATTGTATCATGTATTAAAGCTGTAATTTTACTAATAACAGAGATATTTTGGTTGATTCATTTTAGCTGACTCACCCTGTAGATTTAGCTTAGACTATAACACAACATTAATTATTAATTATGTAAAGTTATGTAAAGGGACATTAATTAGAAAAGGGTAGGCGAATACAATAGATAGTGTATAGCGTATCCTACCTAATTGATGATTTAGCTTCCCCAATTCTTACGTCCCGCAACCAATAAGAGATAAGGGTGCTTGCGTATACCATCAATAAAGCAATGTTTAAACCCAGATGCTTGATTTTAACTCAAACGTCACAGGGAGCTTTAGTGCGACTAAGTATATACTTACAAAAGTTGAAGTATCTGAGTATCTGACAAGATTATCTGAGAATGAAAAACTGCTTGCATATTTTTCTTGACTTCCTTTTATTTTTCGAAATTAAATTTTTAAACCCCAACCCAGCTTCTTTAATTATGCGCTAGTGTTTTTCGATCATTCTGCTCTAATTCCTCTAGACTCAAGTTGTTTGAATTTGGTGATAAATCAAAGATCAAATTCAAATGACTGTATTTTTAAACGTACTTAACCGATCGACTTCAAAATAAAACACCTCCGAGACTGATGTTTACAAATTCTAAAAATCAAAAAAAATCCAAAAATTTGCTTTAGTTTTTGAACCTGATTCGACGCAATCAGGGACTGACATGGGTATACCACCCATTGGGAGAGACAAGGATGCGTATCTTGCATCATTCCGCTCCATTGCGTATCCAAGATGTTTGGCTTAACATGGATGTTTGCCATTAGAATGTGATCAACAGTGTCTACATTTGAAGTGATGGTCACATTCTAATGGGAAACAACCATGTTAGGCCAAATATCTTGAATGCGCAATAGTCTCTTTAATCTAAGCCTTAAAAAGCTGCCGAAACGTAGTCAGAAATAAATTTATGACGTTTGTTCTTCCACCGCTCGATAGGGCTTCTCGAGAGCTTTTCATTGATATGTCACACTACGTGGTCTAGTAAAGAGGAATCGAGCTATAACTCAAAAACTATAATTTTTAATATGTAAAAAGCTGCCGTAACGTTGTCAGAAATAGAGTTATGACGTTTGCTCTTTTACTGCTCGATAGGGTTTTTCAAGAGCTTTTCGTAGATATGTCACTACGTGGTTTGGTCACGAGAGATCTGAGATTCGGGTCCACTAGCTTCTTTTAGGTTAAAAACTAGTAGGGTAAAGGATTGTAAGAGTACGCATCTGACAAGAGTACCTACGCATGGCCCTTTGTTTTCCTCTTGACCCATAGATGCCATTACTTTTTATCGATTTTGGTTCAGAGTGTTCGCTCATTACCAAAGTGAGTGCCAATGAACTCAATCTCAAATTACGTAGTCGTAACCCTTAGATGCCGAAGCCTTTGAAATCATCGTAGAAACCTAAGCGAGGTCATTCTGGTACCCCACTGATTTTTTTCAATGCAAACATTTTGAATAAGTTCAATTCACGTTAAACAGTCAAAGCATTATAAATAAAAAGAATGACACTTCTAAATAAATTTTTATTGCGTCTCGACCATTAAAACAACACCACTAATTAAAAAAACTCAAAATAAACTTCTATTATTTATTATTATTATTCAAGTTACGCATCTGTCAAAGGCTTATTTTTGCTGGAGTGGCTCATTTTCACAAATAAATTAAATAAAACGCAAAATAAAGAGGTTACGTAAATATCGAACTGGGGTACTATGGGGGCCACACACGAATTTTTAATTTTTCTTTGAAGCATGTAACAAACTGACTTAAAAAATGAAACAAAACATAACTTCACATGTCAACTGACAAATAGCAATAAGCAGAGCCGTCAACTCGGAGACATAAAAAGTACCCTCACAATTATTTAAATGTGGGGGACCCTGGATACTCCGCTCAGGCATCTAAGGGTTAAAACGCCAGTAGTATTTTCAACCTTAGGTGACTTCCACGTACAACTTAGTGGGTGCGTCTGTGCTTACATTGAAATTGATGGGATATTGAAAAATATCGAGTTTTCAGTTGTTGACAAATGCGTCCTCAACGTGGGTGTCCTGATAGAACAAAACTTTACGAACGCAGATGATGTGCAGTATCTTAAAACTGGAAATGTGTTACGATTTTTTACTGAATCAGTTCAGGAGGCTCATGTAAATGTTGTGCACAAATCCGTCGTTAACGTAGGGGTTAACGATACAGTTGTCGTCGATAGTCTCTTGAAGTTACTTAACGAATATGAAACATGTATTGCCACCGATTTGACTCAGGTCGGTAAAGCCGAAACTATTGAAATGAAAATTTCATTAGAATCGTCACAACCAGTGACGTGTAGGCCTCGTCGATTTTCTGATGAGGAGAGAAAAGACATCAGGACAATTGTCGAACAATTGCTATTGAGCGGTGTAATACGTGAATCAAATTCCCCTTATTCGAGTCTTGTGGTTTTGGTAGGTAAAAAGGGCGAGGAGAAACGCCTGTGTGTGGATTACCGTGCGCTAAATAAAATCACGGTAAAAGACAGGTACCTCTCACCTTTAATTGAAGATCAATTAACTTGTTTAGCCGGCCATACCAAAGTACTTTACAAGTTTGGATCTCTTTGCGGGCTACCATCAAATACCAATGTCACCAGAGTCCATCCCATATATGTACTGCATTTGTCACTCAGGACGGACAATACGAATATTTAAGAATGCCCTTTGGGCTTTGTAACGCCCCTGCTGTTTTTCAACGAATGATCAATCATGTCCTTGGTCAGCTACGCTGCTACGCTTTACCAAGGTTCTGTGCTACTTAGATGATATTTTAATCCATGCAAAATCAATTGAAGAATCCTTATTGATATTAACCAAAGTTTTCGAAATATTTAAAAGTACTGGTTTGACACTTAAATTATCCAAATGCTATTTCTTAAAAACAAAAACTGAATATTTGGGAAATTTTGCGATCATCACGGAGGCGGATTGGTTGCTATCCGCACAATTGGGAGACAAATCTATTAAAGAAATCAAAGCCATATTGGAGTCAGGGGATCGTTCCGGTAACAAAGATATTTTCAACAATTACTCTTTAAAAGGGGGAAAAGTTTATAAGATCACCAGTCATGGGATGATGTGGATTGTGCCTAAGATCGCCCGATTTCAAATAATGAAGATGGCACATGATGATTCAGGTCATTTTGCTTTTGACAAAACATATGAACTGATTGCAAGTAACTTTTGGTTTGCCCACATGCGCCAATTTATTTCCAAATATGTTAAAAATTGTCTTAAGGGTCCTATGCAGCATGATATTCAAGTGAATTTACGCATTTTAGGCCTACTTTCATAAGAACAAAAACATTTTAGAACCTCTTCTAACTACGAGTAATTCCATATCAACTGACATCAGGAAACTTATGAACATGTTCTGCACCAATAAATAAATTATACCAAAGTAATAAACGTGTGTGTATGAAAGAGGGCCTAAAATACTGCGGTGATTGTTCCTGTAAAAATTGTGAAAACAATATTACTTATTTATATGAGGATGACGAAGAAGAAAGCATTTAAAACCTTTTACCACTAAATTTGCCGTGTTTTTTTAGAAATTACCTACCCGTACTTGTTATTAGGACACTACTATTGCGTTAGCGGGACCGTGGAATCGCCGGATTGGGACCGTGGAATTGCCGAATCTCGACGGCGGGACGCTCCATGCACAGAATAAAATTCATAACTCATTACATATTGAAGTTAACTCTCTAATTCTTTTTCCAAAAACTTTTCTAATATACTGTCTACATTTGACTCGATATATGTGTGTAGCTATTTTCAATAATTCAAATAGCTCGTCGCATAGTGAAGTTTTCTATGCGCATTTTTTATGACCCTACATAAACCTTTTTTTTCTAGAAAAACTATCAACATTTTCAAAGTTTTAAACTCACCATTGGCAGCGCTCAGGTTTTTAGAATATCTATGCAAAAAATGAAAGTCATAGCTTGTATGGTTGATTTAATAGACAGATGGATGTAAAGAAAAACATGGTTTTTCAGACTCGAGCCCGACCACACAAATGTCCTCTACAAGTTGGCATATGTTTCATGTAGGTAGTTATACCTTAGAATAACCCGAATAAAAAAAAATTGTGTTCTAAAATAATTTTCAAAGTATTTTTTTCATTTAGCTCGCTGCAAGTATACAGGGTGGGGCAATAGTGCGCCCGAGTTCGATAGCTTGAGTTCTATGATAGGTAGAAATTTGATTTAAAAACAGAGATAAACTAGGGAAAGAAGTCTATAACCGGAAATTATTTTTGAACATACAGAGTGAGCCAAGACAATTATACAGGAGCAAGTGAGAGTTTCTTAAATGGAATGTGGTGTGCAAAAGAAGATTTTTCGGAGCCCTTTCCTAGACTCTTTTCAATCCAGTATTATTGCTGACTATTTCCAAACCACTTGGATGTAGCAATTTTTTTTGTTCAAATAATGGCATCTGTAGATGCATGTTAAAAAAATCACTACTGTCACAATTACGACTTCTAGGAAAAAACTATTTAAAGACTACTTAGAAAACATCTGTGGATAGTCTTTGAATTATTTTTAATTTTTGAAAAATTATACATGGTAGCTAAATTTAATTTTTCAATTTAGAACTATTTGAATTTAATTTTCTCTATTTTTTCAAATAGAACACCCTGTATATTTTTTATCGGTATGAAGTAGAAACTAAATACAAACATTTTTTGTATGTACACTTCTATGGCTATTTGTAACCATTTTCGATTTATCGCCCAATAATTACAAAAATCAAGAATAATTCTAAATAATTAGATTATTTTTTTCAAATTACTCGACAGATAAAATTGTAATAAGTGCTCCAGATGTTCTGTTTATAAAAATAGCATAAGTTTTTTTAGTAAGTTCACTTTATGCTTGTATCTTGATCATTTTTTGCATTTTATACTATCCGACAAGAAATACACATTCATCGCAATTACCTGTCGTCAGTTGTCATTTTTGTGTCTATTTTAAAACATTTGAAGTTTTTTGTCGAGTTATTTGGAAAACGATCTAATTTTTTAGAATTATTCTTGAATTTTGTAATTATTTGGCGATATCTTGAAAATGGTTACAAATAGCCATAGGGGTGTGCATACAAAAAATGTTCGTCTTTAGTTTCTACATCATACAGGGTGTTCCATTTGAAAAAATAGAGAAAATTACATTCAAAAAGTTCTAAATTGAAAAATTTAATTTAGCCACCCTGTATAATTTTTCAAAAGTTAAAACGGATCAAAGATATTCTACAGATGTTTTCTAAGTAGTCTTTACATAATTTTTTCTTAGAAGTCGTAATTGTGACACTAGTGATTTTTTTAACATGCATCTACAGATGCCATTATTTGAAAAAAAAATCTCTACATCCAACTGATTTAGAAATAGTCAGCAATAATATTGGATTGAAAAGAGTCTAGGAAAAGGCTCCGAAAAATCTTCTTTTGCACACCACATTCCATTTAAAAAACTCTTACTTGCCCCTGTATAATTGTCTTGGCTCACCCTGTATGTTCAAAAATAATTTCCGGTTATAGACTTCTTTCTCTAGTTTATCTGTGTTTTTAAATCAAATTTCTACCTATCATAAAACTTGAGCTATCGAACTCGGGCGCACTATTGCCCCACCCTGTATATTAATTTCTTTAATTAGAAAAGTTTGTCGCTCAGAGAAAATTTGAGTAGGTACATCAACTACAAAATGTTGCTTTCGTCATTTATTTGTGAAATAAAGAATTAATTTAAAAAAATTTAAATATTACAGTAATATGCGTTCATATATGTATCAGCTACACGTGGAAAATGAAATGAAGACGATATCTGAAGTAGTTATTGAAATATTGCGTTGTCTTTGTTAAAGAACACATTTTTGGAAGTTTGTAATTTAGAAACGTTTTTATCAATAAAGAAAGTCGGTACCAGTCAAATAGATCGTAAATGTTCATTTAGTATAGTAAATAGAATACTTAATAAAAAAATGTAAGTTTGTTCTGGTTCTACGTGACTTTTTTTTAAGAAGGAAGAAGGTCTGTAGATGCAAGTTTCACTTAAGGTTGTCTCACTGGCAAATTCGCTCCACTATGTCAGGCTTCTCGTTCTTTCACATCCGTTGTCTCACTTTAACGAACCGCCCATCGTCGCTTAAATAACTACCTGACCTGTAGTGGGATCTTGGAAAAAGCGATTGCGATGGCTGCGTGAAGTTGGCAAGCACACTTGAAGCACTATCATTGAGACAAATCAGGATCGTTAGTGCTTCAATAGTGCTTTCTAGTGCTTCATATATTACATCAGCGGCAGCTACCGTTTTTGAGTTATGGAGCTTTTTTTAAAGTGCTTGCTCACTTCACGGTAGCAGGTAACTTATTAGGAATTTGAAAACTAATCACTAGGGTCGTTAGTGCTTTGTTAGTGCTTTGTAGTGCTTCTTATATCTTGGTCAAATTTTCAACGGTTTTTCAGCTATGGCCAATTTTCTGAAAAATTTCAGCAAGCACTTTGGAAGCACTATCATTGAAACACATTGCGTTTGTTAGTGCTTGAGTAGTGCTTTCTAGTGCCTCTAGTTTTATATGAGCGGCAGCTTTCGTTTGCGAATTATTAGGTAATAGTTTAATTTCCGTGCCCCGCGTGATCTTTATTTAGTAGAAATAAAAACAATTAAATATGAAATTACTTACATATATGCATTTGACAGATAATTACATATGTATATCAAAAGTTGCCGGGTGTCCAAAATGGTCAAGCAACATCTGTAAATATTCCGTTGAATGCCACCTATTAGGTTTAATGATATAAGTACCGACCCAATTTGGGTTGGGGTTGGGGGGTTGGGAACCCAATTTCTATTGTACTAAATAAAGATTACGCGGGGCACGGAAATTAAACTATTAATAATTCGGAAACAAAAGCTGCCGCTAATATAAAACTTGAAGCACTAGAAAGCACTACTCAAGCACTAACGATCGCAATGTGTTTCAATGATAGTGCTTTCAAAGTGCCTGCTGGAATTTTTCAGAAAATTGGCCATTACTGAAAAACCGTTGAAAATTTGACCAAGATATAAGAAGCACTACAAAGCACTAACGAAGCACTAACGACCCTAGTGATTAGTTTTCAAATTCCTAATAAGTTACCTGCTACCGTGAAGTGAGCAAGCACTTTAAAAAAAGCTCCATAACTCAAAAACGATAGCTGCCGCTGATGTAAAATATGAAGCACTAGAAACCACTATTGAAGCACTAACGATCCTGATATGTCTCAATGATAGTGCTTCAAGTGTGCTTGCCAACTTCACGCAGCCATCGCAATCGCTTTTTCCAGGATCACACTACAGGTCAGGTAGTTATTTAAGCGACGATGGGCGGTTCGTTAAAGTGAGACAACGGATGTGAAAGAACGAGAAGCCTGACATAGTGGAGCGAATTTGCCAGTGAGAGAACCTTGAGTGAAAATTGCATCTACAGACCTTCTTCCTTCTTGAAAAAAAGTCACGTAGAACCAGAACAAACTTACATTTTTTTATTAAGTATTCTATTTACTATTCTAAATGAACATTTACGATCTATTTGACTGGTACCGACTTTCTTTATTGATAAAAACGTTTCTAAATTACAAACTTCCAAAAATGTGTTCTTTAACAAAGACAACGCAATATTTCAATAACTACTTCAGATATCGTCTTCATTTCATTTTCCACGTGTAGCTGATACATATATGAGCGCATATTACTGTAATATTTAAATTTTTAAAAATTAATTCTTTATTTCACAAATAAATGACGAAAGCAACATTTTGTAGTTGATGTACCTACTCAAATTTTCTCTGAGCGACAAACTTTTCTAATTAAAGAAATTAATATACAGGGTGGGGCAATAGTGCGCCCGAGTTCGATAGCTCAAGTTCTATGATAGGTAGAAATTTGATTTTAAAACACAGATAAACTAGAGAAAGAAGTCTATAACCGGAAATTATTTTTGAACATACAGGGTGAGCCAAGACAATTATACAGGGGCAAGTGAGAGTTTTTTAAATGGAATGTGGTGTGCAAAAAAAGATTTTTCGGAGCCTTTTCCTAGACTCTTTTCAATCTAATATTATTGCTGACTATTTCCAAATCAGTTGGATGCAGCGATTTTTTTTGTTCAAACTTCTAGGAAAAAACTATTTAAAGACTATTTAGAAAACATCTGTGGATAGTCTTTGAATTATTTTTAATTTTTGAAAAATTATACATGGTAGCTAAATTTAATTTTTCAATTTAGAACTATTTGAATTTAATTTTCTCCATTTTTTGAAATAGAACACCCTGTATATTTTTGATCGGTATGAAGTAGAAACTAAATACAAACATTTTTTGTATGTACACTTCTATGGCTATTTGTAACCATTTTCGATTTATCGCCCAATAATTACAAAAATCAAGAATAATTCTAAATAATTAGATTGTTTTTCAAATTACTCGACAGATAAAATTGTAATAAGTGCTCCAGGTGTTCTGTTTATAAAAACAGCATAAGTTTTTTTAGTAAGTTCACTTTATGCTTGTATCTTGATCATTTTTTGCATTTTATACTAACCGACAAGAAATACACATTCATCGCAATTACCTGTCGTCAGTTGTCATTTTTGTGTCTATTTTAAAACATTTAAAGTTTTTTGTCGAGTTATTTGGAAAACAATCTAATTTTTTAGGATTATTCTTGAATTTTGTAATTATTTGGCGATATCTTGAAAATGGTTACAAATAGCCATAGGGGTGTGCATACAAAGAATGTTCGTCTTTAGTTTCTACATCATACAGGGTGTTCCATTTGAAAAAATAGAGAAAATTACATTCAAAAAGTTCTAAATTGAAAAATTTAATTTAGCCACCCTGTATAATTTTTCAAAAGTTAAAACGGATCAAAGATATTCCACAGATGTTTTCTAAGTAGTCTTTACATAATTTTTTCTAATAATTAAAGGACATGTTTAAGATTTTCGGCATTCCTCATCGTATCGTCAGCGACCAAGGGAAAGCATTCACTTCCAAGCAATTTGGCGAGTTTGTGAAGGAAGTGGGCACCACCCATCACCCGAATGCAGTGGCGTTACCGAGAGGAAATGGTCAGGTGGAAAGGTATAACAGAGTTGTTTTAGAATCCTTGGCCACAATGGGGGCAAATGACACAGACGATCGGTGGGACGAAAATGTGTCCAACATACAAGTTGGGATTTGGACGAAGACACACACAGCGGTTTGTGTCGACGCTGCCGCCGAGGCGGCCGCTGAACCGGGGATGTTGGGTTTAAATACTACTGTTGTTGTAACTAATAATAATTAAAAAAATTACTTACCTAATTTTTTTTTATCATCCAAAGACAGATCACTTCCACCACCAAAAATCTCTATAATTTCATCCCAGTATTGTTTTTTTTTTTAATTCTATCGCTATACTCTTTTTTAGTCATGTCCCATAATGCTGGACGAGCTTGTACCGCGGAAATTAATATCTCCATATCGAGATTTGCCTTCATTAACTGCAATGCTGAGTTCGAAGTCATTTTGAATACTGAAAATCTATTCGTTGCACAGCTGCATTTGTGAAACAATGGGGGTAAATCGGTATGTGTGTCAGGGCTCATAAGAAAGCATAGAAATTAGCGCTGTTTAAGCAATAAAAACCGCCCGCGTTTCTTGAAGTAGAAGAGGCGCAGCGGAAACGCTGAAGCTACAATGGTTTTTACTTAAAAAAATAAAAACAAAAATCAATATTTTCAATTTTTTAGCAATAATTCAAAAACTAAATGTAAGAGGTCAAATCATTTAGACTAATATTCAGTATCAAAGTGCGCAACCTTGCCCTAATTTAACCGACCTTGTATCTCTGAAGATTAAGCGAGCACTCGAAAAACGGATACCTTATGTTGAAGTGCCAAAAGGTATGTAAATCAGGTCAAAAAATGAAGAAAACCTCTGCAAATTTTTTTTGATATGTGGCCCCGCAGCCCTTCAACTGTGGGTCCTGCCAAATGATGGTTTTTATTTGATTGCTCTCGAACCTTTCAAGACAGAGAATAAAAATTTGTGGGTTGTCTAATGCTTTTAAGCCTAAACAGATGAAATTTAAATTTTACTACAATTCAGTAGGGGGGGAGGGGTTATGTTAAACACAAGGAGAGTGGGAATATTTTGCCCATAACTTTTTGTACGTCTTTTTTTGCAGTTCTTGATATCAAATTATAAAATTTCATGGCTTTTAAACAAAAAAGATTGTCTTGTTGCTTTTTAATAGGTTGCATAGTTTTCGAGGAAAGCTGATTTGAAATAAAATGTACTCATATTTTTTTTATATTTGTCTCTCAAGTACTATGAACATTTAGAGCACGTTTAATGATGATGAAAATCTAGGTTATAGTTCTTTCTTCAAATATCTCCCAAAGAAGCTACTGCACCCTAAGAATCTTTCTCATAAAAGCACATTTATGGAGCAGTGCTTTTATGGGAATGATTAGAAAACCCACAAATTTTCATCTCTCTACCTTGAAAAGTTCAGGAGCAATCAAATAAAAATCATTTGTCACGACCCAGAAAAAGCCTGTATCTTCCTTAGAGACCACTTATCAAAAAAATATTACAGAGGTTTTCTTCATTATTTGACATGATTTAAATAGGGCAAAGTTACGCATAACATTCATCTGAATGAAAATTTGACTTGTCACCTTTAGTTTTTGAATTATTGAAAATATTGATTCTTGTTTTTATTTTTTTTAAGCAAAAACCATTGGAGCTAGACGTTTTTAACTAAGCCATTGTGAAGAAATCTGTCATCATAATTTCCGTAGCACCCTAGACGCAATAGCACCACGTTCAACTTTGGTTTTTCTTATGAGCGCCATATTGGATTATTGTGTTTTTTGTTTAAGTTTTATTTTCTGAATAAAATGATGTAAGTATCACACATATTAGTTTTGTTTTACATAATATATGCCTAAACTTCACCTTTTTTGTAAGTTGAAATTTAAACTTAATTCTTTTTTTCGAGTATGTCCATTATACGTCTTCGTATGACCGTACGTATCAGGATAGGAGTATGGAATGACGTAAAATAATAAACACGACTAATAGACGAAATAAAGACGCCTAACCGCTTCCGTACCTATGCGCCGAGTCGGCGGCAGCGTCGGCACAAACCGCTGTGTGTGTCTTCGTCCTAAATGGTACTATGAATCGTGCTATCGGGGTAACTCCAAGCGAGGCTTTAATGGGGTTCAGGGTTGTCTCAAATGGTATGATTGAGGGTGGTCAAAGATCCACTGTAGACGTCACCAAAATCCGGGACAGCATGGTCCACCTTGTCGAAAAATCCCATGAACAACAACAACGATATTTTAATTCCAAACGTCTTAATCAAAATTACGAGTATTCCAGGTACAGGGACTAGTAAGAAGCTATTACCCAAATGGAGAGGGCCGTTTAGGTTTGTCAAAGTCCTGGAAAATGATCGATACGAGATTCAAGATATCCCTGGTGCAATTCGTTCGCAAATCCCTTACCGTGACATTTCCGGAATGGGGTATCTAAAAAAAATATTGCACTTTTTATTCTCTAGATGCATGCAAATAACTAAAAAAGGCTTAAATATTTTTTTCCCATTTTCTTATTCCATATTTTCGTAGATATTTGCAATTTCTGTCTTTGGTGACATCATCGGCCCCCGTATCTAAGACTCACACCTATATTGAATAGACTCTTGTTTTTGGCTACTATGCTGCGCTGCTAGCAGAGGGCGCCACATTTTTCCATTGGATCGGCATTCGATTTATATGGAATCTGAGTAAAGCGCCATCATACGATTTTTTTGAAAACTACGTCGAGCTGGGGTCGCTTACGTCACAAATCTCCCACTCCAGAAATTAAAAAATTAATTCTGGGCGTAATATGGACCCCAGAACCAAATAAAAAAATACGGGTCCAATGAAATCGCCTACATTTTCTAAATATTGTAACACGAGCCTCTACTTAATTCCCCGACCGACCACGCCCCCCCGCTAGAATCGCCAGTTTCGCGCGACTCAGCTGGACGATGCAGCGCCGCCAGCGTCCGGGGACTGCATCGTCGCCTCGCTCGTTACTGCGCCCCTCCGTAGATGGCGCAGCACACAATCACCCGCTACCCTGTCCACGGTATAATCCTATATATGGACAGGGCCTCGATGCCCAAGGTACTCAACACTCAAGTCGAGAGTCAACAGTCTACAGTCACCATCCATTCGGACGACTACTAAGACGATTTCCTTGGCGGAACAACCAACCTACAATTATGGTGCGGCCCGTGTGCCCCGACTAATACAGTAGTTTCTCTTGTAACCGCCTGATGTATTGTTTTACTACTTTACTGAATAAATCGCTCTTACAACTGACGCCCAAACGTGGAGCCCGAAACCCACGGAGTAGTGCCGCAGCCCGAGTGCTCCACTAACCCCTCCAAGGAGACGACGACCAGTGCGCAGCCCGAGTGCTCCACTAACCCCTCCAAGGAGACGACGACCAGTGCGCAGCCCGAGTGCTCCACTAACCCCTCCAAGGAGACGACGACCAGTGCGCAGCCCGAGTGCTCCACTAACCCCTCCAAGGAGACGACGACCAGTGCGCAGCCCGAGTACTCCACTAACCCCTCCAAGGAGACGACGACCAGTGCGCAGCCCGAGTGCTCCACTAACCCCTCCAAGGAGACGACGACCAGTGCGCAGCCCGAGTGCTCCACTAACCCCTCCAAGGAGACGACGACCAGTGCGCAGCCCGAGTGCTCCACTAACCCCTCCAAGGAGACGACGACCAGTGCGCAGCCCGAGTGCTCCACTAACCCCTCCAAGGAGACGACGACCAGTGCGCAGCCCGAGTGCTCCACTAACCCCTCCAAGGAGACGACGACCAGTGCGCAGCCCGAGTGCTCCACTAACCCCTCCAAGGAGACGACGACCAGTGCGCAGCCCGAGTGCTCCACTAACCCCTCCAAGGAGACGACGACCAGTGCGCAGCCCGAGTGCTCCACGAACCCCTCCAAGGAGACGACGACCAGTGCGCAGCCCGAGTGCTCCACGAACCCCTCCAAGGAGACGACGACCAGTGCCGCAGCCAGTAGTGCTCCACTAACCCCGCGCAGGAAGGTGACGAAGCGTCCCTGTCCTCAGACGAACCCGACAATGCTCCAAGTGCAGCCAGTTCGTGTGTGCCCCAAGAGCGGCCAGTTCAGTGCGCCCCAGGTCATTTGAAGACACAATAACGTTTCAAACACCAGTGCGGCGTAGCCCCCGGTTTACCATGGCTCTCACACCAGAAGCTCTGGAACAAATCTTGCGGCGAGTGACGCCCAACCCCCGCACGTGTCACATGACACAGTGCCCAGCCCGGTTCGACGGAACCCGAGACCCTCACCTGGTGGGGGCCTTCATAAGAAGCACAACCTTCTTCAAGGAACACCATGCGAACCGACGCCAGCGGATATGCGCTCGGAGCAGTTCTCCAGCAGGGGGAGACAGACAGCGAGCACCCTATGGAGTAGGCCAGCCGCTTGTTGTTAATCGCTGTCGAGAAGAATATTCTTCGAAGTTCGCACCTCACCAGGATGGCCCCTACGTGATAACGCCTCACCGAGAGCCTACCCTACGATACGCGATACGAGATCGCGCAGCCCGATCTGCAAGACGACCATGTCTTCGCCTTACGCCCCTATCAACTTGGTACCGGCGTCTCTACTCCCTCGCCAGTAGCCCCACCCGCCGTCGAGGACGACTGCGGAAGCACCAACCCTAGGTGCAGCTCGTGTTTTTAAGATTCAGGCTTAAGGACGAGGGCGTTTCCTTAATCCTGAGGGGGAGTTTGTAACACGAGCCTCTACTTAATTCCCCGACCGACCACGCCCCCCCGTTAGAATCGCCAGTTTCGCGCGACTCAGCTGGACGATGCAGCGCCGCCAGCGTCCGGGGACTGCATCGTCGCCTCGCTCGTTACTGCGCCCCTCCGTAGATGGCGCAGCACACAATCACCCGCTACCCTGTCCACGGTATAATCCTATATATGGACAGGGCCTCGATGCCCAAGGTACTCAACACTCAAGTCGAGAGTCAACAGTCTACAGTCACCATCCATTCGGACGACTACTAAGACGATTTCCTTGGCGGAACAACCAACCTACAATTATGGTGCGGCCCGTGTGCCCCGACTAATACAGTAGTTTCTCTTGTAACCGCCTGATGTATTGTTTTACTACTTTACTGAATAAATCGCTCTTACAATATTATATTTTCCAAACATGAGGCAAGTACCCCATTGAGAATATGCGACCGTGGATACGGTTGTGTGAGAAGGATTTGTAAGTGTTAAAGAGTAATGGTTAAGACTAATTGCAGACGGTAAAAGTTGTTTGGTACTTCTAGTTAATTCAAACTAGTCGCAGATGGTAAAACTTGTCTGGTACTTTTTTTAGTCTCTGATTTGACTACTCTTGACTGAGTCATTACCGAATTCTCATTTGTTTGTACTTACAGGTAAATTATCCCTAACAATTCGAAAACAGAGTGAGGACACTCAGTCGTCTGGAAAGGCCCCGAGGCCGGCAGTCCGAAGGGTGCACGACAGTCCGGAGGGTGCACGACAGTCCACGACTGGGAGTCGGAACCCGGACCCGGAGAGCAGGGAGGCAACGGGCGCAAGCGGCCGGGAAGAGGATACTCTGGCAACGACAGTGTTACGCGAAGTTACTTTGTTGAGCCGATTACTTAAATACTTAGATACTTTGTTAATTCGATTACTTGCTTTATTAATTCGATTGCAATACAAATCTGATTTATGACGGTGTATTGAGTGTTATTTCTTAATTAAATACTTTCTAATTTAACACTCTCTAGTTTAATGTTTGCATTCAATCATCATAATTATTCTAGATGGTTATTACGATTTTATGATGACTTGATCAACGTCAATGAAACATTCAGGTCTTAAGAAAAATCTAATAAATGGAGGATTTTCGATAAAACGTACTGAAAAATCGTTTTCACGTTCTCCTGTTGATTTAAGAGTCCATTCGCCCAACAATTTCATATGAATGGTTGAGGGTTCGCTAAAGCTAATATATCGAAAACTATGCAAGATATCGACTTAAAATAAAAACCATTGGAAAGTACTAAGTGTATTCTATGCTCGTGTTGATATATTTTTTAAAGTTAATTTATAAATAAATAGATATAAGGTTGTAAATAGGTGTTAAAAAGGGTATTATCTTTGGGCTAGAAACACACTTATTATGAACAAATTTAAAAATCTGGTTCAGTACAAAAGTTTAAGAAAAGTAATTAGACAAATGGGATTTCGATGGCGAAAAACCAAAACCAATAGGAAATTTTTAATGGAAAAAAAGTATGAAGCAATTCCGTGAAGACTGTCGCTTTATTGTTTATATGGACAAAACATAAGTACATCTTGTCTTCACATACCTACTAATAATAAAAGTTGGAGTGATAATTTCAACGAGGGTCTGCACAAACCAATTCCGAAAGGCCAAAAGTTAATTAAAATTAATTAAAAACATTGAACTTTTGTGACAAATTTTTTTACAAATTTTCCGCGTATGAGTGAAAGTTGCGCTGTAATCATTCGAAAAAAATGGAAATATGGAGAAGGAACCGGTGTTAGATTTAATTGTGGATGAGCTTATAATAAATTTGCAAGACAGTGAAAGAGTGAGTGAATGTGATAAGTGACACAAACGCCAACTTTAATCATTTCTCTGATACTAACGGACAGTGATCTTTCAAGAGTAGAACGTCTTTATATTATTCATTATAGTTACTGTTCTTAATGTTTTTTATTGTTTTTTAATGTCTTATATTTGTTAGGTAGGTATTGCTTGCTAATGTATCTTTAATGTTTGTTACTGTTTTCTAATGTATTTTTATTATTTTTATTAGGCAGGCCTAAGTTTCAAAGAATAGTTTCATATCCGCTTTTAACCTTATGTACCTACCTAATGTTATTTAGTCAAAATAATAACGGTTATTGTGCAGGCTAAAATAATGCTGCTCTTTGGTATTGACTTGAACCTTTATTCGACGGTCAAATATCGACACTCGTTCGTGGTGTCTAGGTCCAAGTGACCGATTAAATTTTGTTGATGTGTGCCAATGACTCTGTCGTTAATAAATCATATGTTTAATAGTTACAGGTATATTTTTGATTTCAATTTCTTTGTTTTCCCTACGGTAAGTGTTGCTTTTGACACAGTCTGTACTTCTCTCAGTAGGCCGCGCGTACTCTCTACATCCTTGTTTAACCGAATGCGTTCTCTGTTTCTCGTCTACGCAGCTTCTAAGCGGCGGCCGCAAAGCCAAATCCTTCATCAAGTGAATATTTTGGTATAACTTTATGAGACCTATACTAATTTATTTGTTGATCAATTCTACACTAGGAACTAAAAATTACGACTTTCTCGGTTAGTCGAGACAGAAGTTACAACTCAAAAACCTCGAATATCTCCTTAATTTGGAGTCCAAAAGCAAATCGGCATATCTTTGTAACCATAAGAGATAAAAATAATTGGTTTATACCATCTTGTATTGCGCGCTTTGTTATATTTGGAACAAAATAATATCATTTAATGCAGAAACGTGGAATTTAGACAAATCTCGTTGCGTTTTCCAGTGTTTTATTTGCCTGCAGTATGCTCTATTCAAAAGAAAACTTTACAGAAAACTGGCAAATATTATTGGGAACTTATGATCTCGATTACCTATAGGTCTATTTTCAATAATAACTTAGTAAAAAATTGTTTTAGTCCGCCAAGCGCAAGATGCGCTTGGGCTGTCGATGCTCCTCCCGCACCCCTTCTTCACCGCAAGCTCCTACCGTTACTTCGTCGCACGTCCCAAGGCGTGATCAAAACTGGCAAATTTTATCCATCATATCGCATTATTTGCAAGACCAAACCCCCTGGATACGGTTGGCAAAATGAAGAATATATCTTAACATCAAAATTTATGACAAAACCGCCAATCCCTATGACCATAAGAAGCGCTATACAACTTTATTGCATAGAAAAGAATTGCTGCACCAATAAATGCGCATGCAAAAATGAGGAAATGTTGTGCACTCCAGACTGCAAATTGCAAAATATCTACTACTACTACTACTAATAAAGAAATCATCGAAAATTTCAATGACGATGAAGAACAACTAATTATTAAATTTTTATTATTCAATTAAGCTCTAGATCATAAGTTCCCAATAAAATTTGCCAGTTTTGATCGCGCCTTGGAACGTGCGACGGGCTAACGGTAGGAGTTTGCGGTGAGGAGCATCGACAGCCCAAGCGCATCTTGCGCTTGGCGGACTAAAACAACTTTTTAGTTATTATTGAAAATGGACCTATAGGTAATCGAGATCATAAGTTTCCAATAATATTTGCCAGTTTTCTGTAAAGTTTTCTTTTGAATAGAGCATACTGCATGCAAGTAAAACACGGGAAAACGCAACGAGATTTGTCTAAATTCCGCGTTTCTGCATTAAATGATATTATTTTGTTCCAAATATAACAAAGCGCGCAATACAAGATGGTATAAACCAATTATTTTTATCTCTTATGGTTACAAAGATATGCCGATTTGCTTTTGGACTCCAAATTAAGGAGATATTCGAGGTTTTTGAGTTGTAACTTCTGTCTCGACTAACCGAGAAAGTCGTAATTTTCAGTTCCTAGTGTAGAATTGATCAACAAATAAATTGGTATAGGTCTCATAAAGTTATACCAAAATATTCACTTGATGAAGGATTTGGCTTTGCGGCCGCCGCTTAGAAGCTGCGTAGACGAGAAACAGAGAACGCATTCGGTTAAACAAGGATGTAGAGAGTACGCGCGGCCTACTGAGAGAAGTACAGACTGTGTCAAAAGCAACACTTACCGTAGAGAAAACAAAGAAATTGAAATCAAAAATATACCTGTAACTATTAAACATATGATTTATTAACGACAGAGTCATTAGCACACATCAACAAAATTTAATTAGAATACGGGTTAACAAAGACATAAAATAGGTACATACAAAAAGCAAAATAATACAAAAATACAGGGCATAAGACCATTATGTATTTATCGTTGTAATCATTGTGAAAATTGCTGACTGTTAAAATTTTAAAATAACCGTTATTATTTTGACTAAATAACATTAGATTGGTACTTACATATAAGGTTAAAAGCGGATATGAAACTATTCTTTGAAACTAAGGCCTGTCTAATTAAAATAATAAAAATACATTAGATAACAGTAACAAACATTAAAGATACATTAGAAAGCAATACCTAACAAATATAAGACATTAGAAAACAATAATAAACATTAAGAACAGTAACTATAATAAATAATAATATAAATACGTTCTACTCTTGAAAGATCACTGTCCGTTAGTATCAGAGAAATGATTAAAGTTGGCGTCTGTGTCACTTATCACATTCACTCTCTCTTTCACTGTCTTGCAAATTTATTATAAGCTCATCCACAATTAAATCTAACACCGGTTCCTTCTCCATATTTCCATTTTTTTCGAATGATTACAGCGCAACTTTCACTTATACGCGGAAAATTTGTCACAAAAGTTTAATGTTTTTAATTAATTTTAATTAACCTTTGGCCTTTCGGAATTGGTTTGTGCAGACCCTCGTTGAAATTATCACTCCAACTTTTATTATTAGTAGGTATGTGAAGACAAGATGTACTTATGTTTTATCCATATAAACAATAGGGCGACATTCTTCACGGAATTGATTCATACTTTTTTCCATTAAAAGTTTCCTATTGATTTTGGTTTTTCGCCACCGAAATCCCATTTGTCTAATTACTTTTCTTAAACTTTCGTATGAACCAGTATAATTGGTGTTCACGCAAAATTTTCTGTATATTCGACGCAAAGTCGGAACTTTTTTTCTGTTATATAGAAATTTATAATATTTCGTCTTAGAATATTTTTGTCAGCGTGGTCCAAGTTGGTTTTCCGTGCGTTCTTTCTTCTTTTTTTATTCGGCTTCGAAAACGATGCAACTTCTCCATCTTCTATTATTTTCATTTCGCGAACCACTTTTTGAAAACTACGAAGAGTTACACCAGTTGCAAGTGCAACACTCTCCTGAACTTTTTTAAAATCTTAATCAGCCCTTAAAGTGACTGTGTCGGTGTCTACCTACTGCGCATCTTCGGCTACAGGTGTTCTAGAATTAAGAGCTTATTTGCCTCACACTGCTAGGGTATGCGTTTTTAGCGTCCAAGAGAGTGTCGAATACCAGGTCCGGATTTGAAAGAATTTGGACAAGAGCTTTTAACAATTCAGTTTTGTGTCATCTTATAAAGTACATATTTCAATATGCCAATATTCAAATTAGTATTACAAATATTGCAATTCATAAAATATTTATTAGTAGAAGGATTGAATAAAAATAAAATTAAGAGACGAATCCCGATTTACCGAGAAAATCGGTTCGAATCAATTTGCGATTTAGCAAATTGCGAACCCAGTTGAATGATTTTTTATTAAAAAATATAGATTCAGTCAAAATTATGCAATGTAGAGTAGTTGCTTAGCCTTCTCATTATAATTTTTTTTTTAAACATTCATTTGGAAGCAAATATAGCTAAAACAATATGAATATGGCGTCCACACCCCAAAATGACACAAATCTTTATTGCAAATATTTAGCTGACTTTGTACTTGGTAATAATAGACATGACTTTGTTTCATGGAATAGTTATTATTTATTACTTGCAAAAATTGTATGAGGCCATTTTCAAGTCCCTCCTCAATCGTCATGTCTCTTGCCGAATATGGGCATTTTATTCCTACAATGGAATTGTGACTTGAAGCTATTTCATCTGGAGTAGGACCTAAATATGGCCATTTTTTGTTTACAAACAGTCCACAATTAGATATTTCCAAGTTGCAGCTTTCTGCCAGCGCGTTTCTGATTCTGTCTTCGTTATTGTTGCCCTATAGAATAAGTAGATTTGGCGTATAATTCTCTTTATAGAGAATACTTTTAATTGTAGACTTGCAATTTGTCGTAATACGCATTTTGCAAATTTTACCAAACATAGATGTTGTGAGTGCACGCTTTTGTCGCCATTCGATGCTGTCTGCCAGTAATGACGTGTTTCTTTCTATTTCTTCATATTCTTTTTCATTTTTTTGAAGTTTGTTTATTTTTTTTCTTTGGCAACATATAGTAGCCTCATCTAAATCTGGTTTCTGACATTTGTCAGCATAATCTTTAACGGATCCGCTCTTCAAATTATAAGTCAACTATCGTTTGGCTTTTACATTTTTGCGATTGTAAAATCGAGTGTTAGTGAATGGGTACAACCTACCTACTGCCATAAATCATGTGGTAAATCCCAGCTAAGGGTACGTGCACAACGGAGCTGTGATGATCGATGATAGCTGAGCTGATAGTAGGGAAGATAGAGTATACTCGCTTATGGGTGTGCACAACGGAGCTTCGATGCTTGCGCTGGTCGTCGTAAAAATGTCGGACAGTGAGAACGATTACTTGTGTTTAAATGCTGTAAAGTGGTACATTCTTAATAAAAAATTCCAATCTTCTCGTAGAAAGTATGCTGTGCATCCCATAACTGCAAGACGGCAAACTTTGGGTGAATTTCATCACCCATATCAAGAATTAAAGGAGTATTTAGATCGATTTTTTGAATATTTACGAATGGAGCCGGCAACATTCCACTATACAGGGTGTAAGCAAAATAAGTACATTAATTTTAACCAGTGGTAAAACTCATCAAAACAAATTTTTTTTCTATGTAGGACCTACCATTTTTTTGAAATCGAATTTTTTAAAATCATTTTTTCTTTCTACAAATTGACGAGTCTTGACGTTGCTTCCAGTGGCGTGTTATTCTTGCTGTTGCTGACCACGAAGAACCCGACATTGACATCACCACCCTACGTAAAGAAGCCGCATCGAAGATACGTTCTCAACAAATCAAAGATAAATCAAGATTTGACAAGAAGCACAAACGACCCAAACAGTATGAAGAAGGAGACCTAGTCCTTGTACGCCGAGACCCCGTCTCCACGGGTCAATCTACGAAACATCACCCTCGCTACAAGGGCCCCTACATGGTATCTAAAGTACTGGATAACGACCGGTACCTCTTGTGTGACATCCCAGGAGCTCAACGGACCCAGAGAGCTTTTAACTCGGTTTTTGCGACCGATTTAATGAAACCATGGTGCAGGTTGCTTGAAGAGGACCCTGACAGTCAAGATGCTGCTACAGATGTCGAGGACGACCCCGATGGTAGCGCCGCCGAGCTGTCAGAAATATAATGCTACGCCACTGGGTTCTTGGTTCGATGAATGACAGCGTGCTCACTCAATTACTTTTGCTTATGTATAATTATTTAAGTTCATTAAACAAACTACAAAATGTAACGGTTTATTTGGGACGCTACCCACCTACCTAACAAATATATATATAGTTTTTGTGTTAAAATTATTTTAAAATCTTACACAATTTTCTTACACGCCACTGGAAGCAACGTCAAGACTTGTCAACTTGTAGGAAAAAAAATGATTTAAAAAAATTCGATTTCAAAAAAATGGTAGGTCCTACATAAAAAAAAAATTTGTTTTGATGAATTTTACCACTGGTTAAAATTAATGTACTTATTTTGCTTACACCCTGTATAGTGGAATGTTGCCGGCTCTATTCGTAAATATTCAAAAAATCGATCTGAATACTCCTTTAATTCTTGATATGGGTAATGAAATTTACCCAAAGTTTGCCGTCTTGCAGTTATGGGATGCACAGCATACTTTCTACGAGAAGATTGGAATTTTTCATTAAGAATGTACCACTTTACAGCATTTAAACACAAGTAATCGTTCTCACTGTCCGACATTTTTACGACGACCAGCGCAAGCATCGAAGCTCCGTTGTGCACACCCATAAGCGAGTATACTCTATCTTCCCTACTATCAGCTCAGCTATCATCGATCATCACAGCTCCGTTGTGCACGTACCCTTATTTTTACCAGCGCTGCTACAAGCGCTTATGTCCTCTATCATCGCTGCTTCGACTTGCACGCATCCATTGAATTATACAGTTCAATTCTATAAGCGCTGCTTAAAGTAAGCTAGTATCTCAGCTATCATCAATCATCACAGCTCCGTTGTGCACGTACCCTAACTGCAGGCTGAAGGTTTTGTACCTATCCGTAAAATTATTCGCATATTTTCGAAAGAATAAAACCCTATTTTGTGATTTATGGTTGCAGTGCCAAAGCGAGCGGCATTATTACTAAAAGAATAGTAAGTCTGGCGACACCAATTTATTGTAAAATGGCAATTAGAAACACAATATATGAGACATTGCTAAATATTTGTCTACGTCCCTGCATGCATTTCCAAAATACTTTGTTATTTCTTATGTGCTGCCATAAAAAAAAAAAATTAAAATTTACTGAACTAATATTTACGCAGCTTTTACTTATCTCTCAATTTTATAATTTAAAACGGACTTCGTTAAACATAGAAGATCTGCACGTCGTGCTCTTTACAAAATATAATTAATGTATGAAATCAAATTATAACAAGGAAGTTTAACACAAATCTATTGAATTTATATCTGTTATAATTTATATGAATTTATAAGTATGTTTGATTGTTTTTTTTTACGCTTTTGTTCTGCGGTAGTCCATGGTTGCGAAATAAAATTAATGTCAAATCACACACCAGAAAATCACCAAATTTTGTGAACTGAGCAATTTTCTAGGCACAGTAAACTCGGAACTCGAGAAATCAAAAGTTGCGAAGCCGGCTCTGCACGCAGTCGACAAATAGCCAAAAGTGGGGTGCTGAACTCCAACTTACACCACTGGCACCGCCACTTTCCAATCACCCAAAAGTGCGAATAAGTCGCTTGCAGACCTTATTTCCTTTGCTTAGATTTTTTCGTATTTTAATTCCTTTTAAGCCCATTTTTTTGTCTATATCAAGAAAGGTTCAAGGCAGGATCGTAGTGAACCAGATTTTTAAATTTGTTCATAATAAGTGTGTTTCTAGCCCAAAGATTATACCTTTTTTAACACCTATTTACAACCTTATATCTATTTATTTATAAATTAACTTCAAAAAATATATCAACACGAGCATAGAATACACTTAGTACTTTCCAATGGTTTTTATTTTAAGTCGATATCTTGCATAGTTTTTGATATATTAGCTTTTAGCGAACCCTCAACCATTCATATGAAATTGTTGGGCGAATGGACTCTTAAATCAACAGGAGAACGTGAAAACGATTTTTCAGTACGTTTTATCGAAAATCCTCCATTTATTAGATTTTTCTCAAGACCTGAATGTTTCATTGATGTTGATTAAGTCATCATAAAATCGTAATAACCATCTAGAATAATTATGATGATTGAATGCAAACATTAAACTAGAGAGTGTTAAATTAGAAAGTATTTAATTAAGAAATAACACTCAATACACCGTCATAAATCAGATTTGTATTCCAATCGAATTAATAAACCAAGTAATCGAATTAACAAAGTATCTAAGTATTTAAGTAATCGGCTCAACAAAGTAACTTCGCGTAACACTGTCGTTGCCAGAGTACCCTCTTCCCGGCCGCTTGCGCCCGTTGTCTCTCTACTCTCCGGGTCCGGGTTCCGACTCCCAGTCGTGGACTGTCGTGTACTCTCCGGACTGTCGTGCACCCTTCGGACTTCCGGCCTCGGGGCCTTTCCTGACGATTGAGTGTCCTCACTCTGTAAGTACAAACAAATGAGAATTCGGTAATGACTCAGTCAAGAGGTTCGAATTGATGAACTTTGGAATTCCGCAAGCGGGAAAATCTAACACTAATTAGTGAGCCGTCTAAATTTTTTTTCTTTATCAACGATAACAATAATACGTATATGGAAACAACAAATACTAAATAGGAACTTAATATTAGGTGAGTGGGGCCCCAGCGCTTCAATAGTAACCAGACTATCAGACAGAGTTTTCCATCTGCAATTGCCCAAATTGGACAAAAGTACCAGACACTCTTTTCAGTCTAGTAGTCAAATCAGAGACTAAAAGTACCAGACAAGTTTTACCATCTGCGACTAGTTTGAATTAACTAGAAGTACCAAACAACTTTTACCGTCTGCAATTAGTCTCAACCATTACTCTTTAACACTTACAAATCCTTCTCACACAACCGTATCCACGGTCGCATATTCTCAATGTGGTACTTGCCTCATATTTGGGAAATATAATATTTAGAAAATGTAGGCGATTTCATTAGACCCGTATTTTTTTATTTGGTTCTAGGGTCTATATTACGCCCAGAATTAATTTTTTAATTTTTGGAGTGGGAGATTTGTGACGTAAGCGACCCCAGCTCGACGTAGTTCTCAAAGAAATCGTATGATGGCGCTTTACTCAGATTCCATATAAATCGAATGCCGATCCAATGTCAAAATGTGGCGCCCTCTGCTAGCAGCGCAGCATAATAGCCAAAAACAAGAGTCTATTCAATATAGGTGTGAGTCTTAGATACGAGGGCCGATGACGTCACCAAAGACAAAAATTGCAAATATCTACGAAAATATGGAATAAGAAAATGGGAAAAAAATATTTAAGCCTTTTTTAGTTATTTGCATGCATCTAGAGAATAAAAAGTGCAATATTTTTTTTAGGCAAGTACCCCATTCCGGAAATGCCACGGTAAGGGATTTGCGAACGAATTGCACCAGGGATATCTTGAATCTCGTATCGATCATTTTCCAGGACTTTGACAAACCTAAACGGCCCTCTCCATTTGGGTAATAGCTTCTTACTAGTCCCTGTACCTGGAATACTCGTAATTTTGATTAAGACGTTTGGAATTAAAATATCGTTGTTGTTGTTCTTGGGATTTTTCGACAAGGTGGACCATGCTGTCCCGGATTTTGGTGACGTCTACAGTGGATCTTTGACCACCCTCAATCATACCATTTGAGACAACTCTGAACCCCATTAAAGCCTCGCTTGGAGTTACCCCGATAGCACGATTCATAGTACCGTTTAGGACGAAGACACACACAGCGGTTTGTGCCGACGCTGCCGCCGACTCGGCGCATAGGTACGGAAGCGGTTAGGCGTCTTTATTTCGTCTATTAGTCGTGTTTATTATTTTACGTCATTCCATACTCCTATCCTGATACGTACGGTCATACGAAGACGTATAATGGACATACTCGAAAAAAAGAATTAAGTTTAAATTTCAACTTACAAAAAAAGGTGAAGTTTAGGCATATATTATGTAAAACAAAACTAATATGTGTGATACTTACATCATTTTATTCAGAAAATAAAACTTAAACAAAAAACACAATAATCCAATATGGCGCTCATAAGAAAAACCAAAGTTGAACGTGGTGCTATTGCGTCTAGGGTGCTACGGAAATTATGATGACAGATTTCTTCACAATGGCTTAGTTAAAAACGTCTAGCTCCAATGGTTTTTGCTTAAAAAAAATAAAAACAAGAATCAATATTTTCAATAATTCAAAAACTAAAGGTGACAAGTCAAATTTTCTATGTTATGCGTAACTTTGCCCTATTTAAATCATGTCAAATAATGAAGAAAACCTCTGTAATATTTTTTTGATAAGTGGTCTCTAAGGAAGATACAGGCTTTTTCTGGGTCGTGACAAATGATTTTTATTTGATTGCTCCTGAACTTTTCAAGGTAGAGAGATGAAAATTTGTGGGTTTTCTAATCATTCCCATAAAAGCACTGCTCCATAAATGTGCTTTCATGAGAAAGATTCTTAGGGTGCAGTAGCTTCTTTGGGAGATATTTGAAGAAAGAACTATAACCTAGATTTTCATCATCATTAAACGTGCTCTAAATGTTCATAGTACTTGAGAGACAAATATAAAAAAATATGAGTACATTTTATTTCAAATCAGCTTTCCTCGAAAACTATGCAACCTATTGAAAAGCAACAAGACAATCTTTTTTGTTTAAAAGCCATGAAATTTTATAATTTGATATCAAGAACTGCAAAAAAAGACGTACAAAAAGTTATGGGCAAAATATTCCCACTCTCCTTGTGTTTAACATAACCCCTCCCCCCCTACTGAATTGTAGTAAAATTTAAATTTCATCTGTTTAGGCTTAAAAGCATTAGACAACCCACAAATTTTTATTCTCTGTCTTGAAAGGTTCGAGAGCAATCAAATAAAAACCATCATTTGGCAGGACCCACAGTTGAAGGGCTGCGGGGCCACATATCAAAAAAAAATTGCAGAGGTTTTCTTCATTTTTTGACCTGATTTGCATACCTTTTGGCACTTCAACATAAGGTATCCGTTTTTTGAGTGCTCGCTTAATCTTCAGAGATACAAGGTCGGTTAAATTAGGGCAAAGTTGCGCACTTTGATACTGAATATTAGTCTAAATGATAATCTGACCTCTTACATTTAGTTTTTAAATTATTGCTAAAAAATTGAAAATATTGATTTTTGTTTCTATTTTTTTAAGTAAAAACCATTGTAGCTTCAGCGCTTCCGCTGCGCCTCTTCTACTTCAAGAAACGCGGGCGGTTTTTATTGCTTAAACAGCGCTAATTTCTATGCTTTCTTATGAGCCCTGACACACATACCGATTTACCCCCATTGTTTCACAAATGCAGCTGTGCAACGAATAGATTTTCAGTATTCAAAATGACTTCGAACTCAGCATTGCAGTTAATAGAGGCAAATCTCGATATGGAGATATTAAGTTCCGCGGTACAAGCTAGTCCAGCATTATGGGACATGACTAAAAAAGAGTATAGCGATAGAATTAAAAAAAAAACAATACTGGGATGAAATTATAGAGATTTTTGGTGGTGGAAGTGATCTGTCTTTGGATGATAACAAAAAATTAGGTAAGTAATTTTTTTAATGATTATTAGTTACAACAACAGTAGTATTTAAACCCAACATCCCCGGTTCAGCGGCCGCCTCGGCGGCAGCGTCGACACAAACCGCTGTGTGTGTCTTTGTCCAAATCCCAACTTGTATGTTGGACACATTTTCGTCCCACCGATCGTCTGGTGTCATTTGCCCCCATTGTGGCCAAGGATTCTAAAACAACTCTGTTATACCTTTCCACCTGACCATTTCCTCTCGGTAACGCCACTGCATTCGGGTGATGGGTGGTGCCCACTTCCTTCACAAACTCGCCAAATTGCTTGGAAGTGAATGCTTTCCCTTGGTCGCTGACGATACGATGAGGAATGCCGAAAATCTTAAACATGTCCTTTAATGAATTGATAACATATTTGGTGCTCGTATCTTTTACAGGGTAAATTAATATAAATTTTGTGAATGCGTCAATTATAACTAACACCTGAGCTTTCCCTGACTTGGATTTGATGAAGGGTCCTAAATGGTCCAGTAGTGGGATCCTGGAAAAAGCGATTGCGACCGAGTCGCTTCTAAGCAACCGAAAACGGTTGCTTTGGATAGATATCAGCCGAGTCGCAATGGATTTTCATCGGTTAAACAGAGAGTTCCAAGAGGCTATCGCTTCTTTTGGTGTTCCGAAGGTGCATCCCTATGAATGGCATTGGTAGATGACGGCTTAGGGACTGGATTTTCAGATATTTTCAGGTACAAGTGGAAGGGTTATAGCCTCCGGCACCCAAGTTTACCTGTTTTTAGTAGAAACCGTTTCTACAACTTCAAAGGTGCTGCTTTAAAAGCGATTCTTCGGATATTGCATATTTACCGTTATTTGGAGATTAACAAGGGGTTTTTAAATAATCTTTATCTTGTTGTTTATAATATGTACCAATATTATTACTTTTGTAAGCAAAAAATAACAATTTTCATTTCCGAAATCACTTTTAAATGATCTCTAGATTATTTGAATTTCTTCTTCAAAACGTGCTTCCAAATTTTACAAAATCTTAATCTCGACAAACATTTTAATTATTTCCTTGAATAAACGTTATATCCCAGTCAACTTGAACATTTGTAATTACATTCAGAAAAAATATAATAATTCGCAAACGGAAGCTGCCGCTCATATAAAACTAGAGGCACTAGAAAGCACTACTCAAGCACTAACAAACGCAATGTGTTTCAATGATAGTGCTTCCAAAGTGCTTGCTGAAATTTTTCAGAAAATTGGCCATAGCTGAAAAACCGTTGAAAATTTGACCAAGATATAAGAAGCACTACAAAGCACTAACAAAGCACTAACGACCCTAGTGATTAGTTTTCAAATTCCTAATAAGTTACCTGCTACCGTGAAGTGAGCAAGCACTTTAAAAAAAGCTCCATAACTCAAAAACGGTAGCTGCCGCTGATGTAAAATATGAAGCACTAGAAAGCACTATTGAAGCACTAACGATCCTGATATGTCTCAATGATAGTGCTTCAAGTGTGCTTGCCAACTTCACGCAGCCCCGGACTGCCGGCCTCGGGGACCAGTTGTTAACACCAGTTTTAAAATGACAAGTTGTCCCTTAGATTTTTCCGGTAGCTGTACGTGTAGGTACCTACATGTTACGGTGCATACGTATTTATTATTACTTGCAAAGATTTTGTTCATACAAATTGGGTGTGATGAAGAAAATGCTTCAGATAATTTGCTTCAATATGATTTTACTGTTAAATCAAGGAATTCTTCAATGATCTTATTTCGGACAAATCACAATCACGACCCCATTAAAATTACCGAAAAATTGTCTCGCTTTGAGCCTTTCGAACGGCCACCGTAACAAAACATTTCGTTTGCCTGACCCGCCAAATGTTTACGGCGTTATGAATAGAGGTGTTGGTCCGGCTTTATTCTAGTTTGCCGATTACCGACCTCCAGAACCTCCTACTGTCAGGCCGGCGAAATAAAGGGGGTCAAATATGTAATATTTTCATGTCAACAAATTGATAAGGTGCAGTAATGAAAATTTATAGAATGATCGAAAACAGCATAAGTAGGGGAGCGAGGGGCTAGTTGTAACAATTTTAACAAATAATTATATATTTTGAAGTGTATTGGCTAAATTACCACTAATTAAACTTTGATTGATACTCTAACTATTCTTCTATTAAGTCAAATCGAAAAAATATCAAATCTACAAGTAACTCTTTCACAATTAATTTTTTTTTTAAAAGGAAAGTGTTATAACTTATCCCGTGGTTGGGGCTAGTTGTAACAACATCTTCAATCGTTTAATTTTTTCACATCTTGGATCATTTTGCTTTGTTTACAACAAAAACTAACTAAATATTTCTATAATATGTATTTTTTATTAAATAATTAACTGAAACATACTTTTTTTATAATCAACAAATTAAAGATTTAAGTTTTTAACTATCTATCTTATTTTGTACTTATGTATTACTATAGGTTCTTATATATCAACATGGCACTTTATAATCACAGTAAATTAAATTATAAACCTCCAAATAAGTCTTGTAATTATCTCTTAGTTATACCTTACATGTTACAACAAACCCCGGTAATTTGTTACAACTTGCCCCTAGGTACAGTCCTTAATATTTATCACGATAACTATTAAATCAACTTAGTAATCGCGAAAACTGTTACACAACATCATAAATAGTTATATTTTAGCATCAAATAAAATACATAAAGCTCCAATTAGTCGAAAATAGTAAAGCTAACCAAAAATTTACGAAAATAAAATTATAGGTTATCTGTCAACAACGAAGCGTTTGTACGCACCCACTCACTGCACCCCCTGGCGGGACACTGGCTGTGATAAAGTGGCGTGGCGCGATATAATTTTAAGATTAGGTAAAAAAAAAAAAACGTGAATAAAGTTTAAATTCCTATTGAAAAAGGTCTGTTACTACTTACCCCTGTTACAACAAGCCCCGCGCTCCCCTAAGTAGGAAAAAAATTGCCAGAAAAGTAAACGGAAGATAAAAGACCGCCAAAAGATGCCAACGTTGCAAAAAAAATGGCAATAATTAATATTATAATGACGGGTATTATTCGCATTATTACGATTTCCACCCTGCACCCCACAGAAAAATTATAGCTCGCCGCCCCTGTGGGTGACCACGCTCGCCGCCACTCTGTGACATCACCTACCGTCTCGATTTCTGTACAGTACGTGCGTCCTTCTTGAAAACGATTTGAGGCAGGATGTAGGATCCGTTCTGTTATTAATAATAATAATAAATAAATAATCCATTTTTACTCTGAAAGAGCTCATGAATTATTACAAGCGAGTTTTTAAACATTAAAACATCACACTGTAGACGACACAAAACCATATTATTTATAGCTTTTGCTTCTATTAGGTAACCTTTTTTTGTCTGGTAGTGTCGCTCGGTTGTTTTGTTTGTCGCCGGGAAACAAATTAAAAATTGAACGTGTCTTTTTGAGCACGAGCTCAGAAGCCTCGGTGATAACAACTATTTCGAGAGAGTGGGAAATCGCTTAACTTAATTATTAAGTATAAGTAACGGAAATCCGGACAATTTTGTCCGGATTATTAACGAGTATCACAGGGAAATTGTCTCAGGTAGCAATTACAGATTTGCGTAGTGTGACAGACAAGAAATCAATAATGATGGTTTAATCGTTCATTCCCCCGCTAAATTTTTATTGCACGGCTGTCCGCTTATTTTTAAGAATATGAAAGATTGCAATATTAATGAGCGAGTGTCGGTTAATGTCTATTAAACACCTACAAATTAAACTGGAATATTCTTTAGGTGAGAAACTGAAATAGTAAAATATCTAAATTATGGAATTGCCACGCGGAATGGAACCCCGAAGTTTAATTAATTTGCACCTATCGTCATTTGAATTTAAAACATCTCATCCGCTCTTTAATATTTTTCTTGTGACCCCTCTTAAGTTAACGTTGGTAAGTGTAATAGTGTAGGTAATACCTTTCTGTAATCAGGAAAAGATTCACCACGCTTCCGGTTCGAACTGGAAGTGCTAGAATGTAAATGTACCCTATGCACCTCAATCGTAGAGACCTACCTGTAGTTAGGGGAGGATTTGGATTTTTCTTGATATAAGTACCTATACTTATCTATTAATAAGTCCGGCAAAATTTTGGCGAATTATAGTAAAGCACACTGTATGTAAGTACCTATAGGTATCTCGTTTTTTTAGAAAACGAGTGACGCAGCTACGAGTTTAAAAACTAACAAGAAGAAAAAATACATTTTTAATTTTTCTTAAATAGACTAAAAATATTTTTTTTTATATATCATTATGAGTACAGTGGCGGAGACATAAAAGTGAATGACCTGAAACAAATTTGGAATGAAATGATAACGTGTAAGCACTGTGAATAGACTTATTAACAAGTCGTGTCTAGGGGATTTCTATAAACTATATGTATACTGTGAAAAATACGCTTCCCTAAAATTATTATTTGTTTATTTGTTTGATGGCAAATCAAGTTTCGTTTTACGACCGTACGTATTAAATAGCATTAAACCAGTCCCCGGCTACCTAAACTACAGCCCACAGGTGAGTTTTAAAGGGCAATAAATCATTCCTTGTTGTAAAGAAGAAATAAAGAGAGATAGAAACTCGCTCAAGTTTAAGGCGGGGCCTAAATGTGCATATAACTAAAAAATTTAAGAAGTGACCAATCGTCAGCCCTTTAATGAAAAAAAAGATCTAATATCTTTAGCTATATTTACAGGAGAATATGGCTTTACCTGACCGTTTCCTCGTGGCATCGGGACAGCATTTAGATGATGTTTTATTCCGACTTGCAGACAAAAATCATGAAATGCTACACTCGTAAAACCAGTTCTTATCGCTGATTACCCACCCTATTCAAGACACCGAACACTTTTATCATGATGTCGTTGATCGCTTTAAGGGTAACTTTTTACGCCATATAATAAAATAAATTTTGTAAATGCGTCTACTATCACTAATCCATGCGTATTGTTGACTTTGCTCTCAATAAATGGGCCGAGATGGTCAATGTGGACTGCGTAAAAGGGTTTAGAAATTTTTTGATGAGGTGAAGTTGTCCTGATGGCTTAGCAGAGGGTGACTTGTAGGGGGGACGGAGGAGAGTTGTGACAGAGGAGAGTGGCTGCGTGAAGTTGGCAAGCACACTTGAAGCACTATCATTGAGACATATCAGAATCGTTAGTGCTTCAATAGTGCTTTCTAGTGCTTCATATTTTACATCAGCAGCAGCTACCGTTTTTGAGTTATGAAGTTTTTTAAAAGTGCTTGCTCACTTTACGGTAGCAGGTAATTTATTAGGAATTTAAAAATTAATCACTAGGGTCGTTAGTGCTTCGTTAGTGCTTTATAGTGCTTCTTATATCTTGGTCAAATTTTCAACGGTTTTTCAGCTATGGCCAATTTTCTGAAAAATTCCAGCAAGCACTTTGGAAGCACTATCATCGAAACACGTTGCGTTCGTTAGTGCTTGAATAGTGCTTTCTAGTGCTTCAAGTTTTATATCAGCAGCAGCTTCCGTTTTCGAATTATTAATAATTTAATTCTCGTGCGCCGCGTGAAGTGAGCAGACACTTTGAAAGCACTATCATCGAAACACATTGCGTTTGTTAGTGCTTGAATAGTGCTTTCTAGTGCTTCAAGTTTTATATCAGCAGCAGCTGCCGTTTTCGAATTATTAATAATTTAATTCCCGTGCGCCGCGTAAAGTGAGCAGGCACTTTGAAAGCACTATCATCGAAACACATTGCGTTCGTTAGTGCTTGAATAGTGCTTTCTAGTGCTTTAAGTTTTATATCAGCAGCAGCTTCCGTTTTCGAATTATTAATAATTTAATTCTCGTGCGCCGCGTGAAGTGAGCAGACACTTTGAAAGCACTATCATCGAAACACATTGCGTTTGTTAGTGCTTGAATAGTGCTTTCTAGTGCTTCAAGTTTTATATCAGCAGCAGCTGCCGTTTTCGAATTATTAATAATTTAATTCCCGTGCGCCGCGTGAAGTGAGCAGGCACTTTGAAAGCACTATCATCGAAACACATTGCGTTCGTTAGTGCTTGAATAGTGCTTTCTAGTGCTTTAAGTTTTATATCAGCAGCAGCTTCCGTTTTCGAATTATTAATAATTTAATTCTCGTGCGCCGCGTGAAGTGAGCAGGCACTTTGAAAGCACTATCATCGAAACACATTGCGTTCGTTAGTGCTTGAATAGTGCTTTCTAGTGCTTCAAGTTTTATATCAGCAGCAGCTTCCGTTTTTGAATTATTAATAATTTAATTCCCGTGCGCCGCGTGAAGTGAGCAGGCACTTTGAAAGCACTATCATCGAAACACATTGCGTTCGTTAGTGCTTGAGTAATGCTTTCTAGTGCTTTAAGTTTTATATCAGCAGCAGCTTCCGTTTTCGAATTATTAATAGTTTAATTCCCGTGTACTGTGTGATGGGAGCGGGAACTTTATTTAGTACAACCAAAATGAAAATAATTAAATATGAAATTACCTACATAGATGCATTCAACAGAAAATCGCACGGCACTGAAAAGTAGCCAATAGAAAAATAGAATTTGGTGTCATTTTTATGACAATGTAAAAATTTCCTGAAAATGTTTGCACCTTGCATGAAATTAATAAGTGGAAATTATTTCAGCCAATCAAAATCATTTATTTATTAATAATGACATCATAATGACATAATGGACCAATATCTGTGTCGTTGCGATTTTCTTACCGAATATGCCCTCGTGCATTGATTAATATCCGTAAATTTTATTCTCATGCATTTCCAAAACGTAGGTAGCCCTCGTGTTCCACTCGGGCTAATTAATACGTTTTGGAAATGCATTCGAAAAAAATTCCGGAAATAATCAATGCAGTAGGGATATTATAAGTGATAATTACATCAAAAGTTGCTGGGTGTCCAGAATAGTCAAGCAACATGTTTTAAGAGACGGTATCCGTAAATATTCCGTTGAATGCCACCTTTTAGGTTTTATGATATAAGTACCGACTCAATTTGGAAACGACTGGAAATATTTGCATTTACTGATGCCCATATAACTAACATCTGTTCATGTTCAAAGTTCGTAAGAAAATTAAAATACGTATATACAATAAGATCTTCACGTTTAACTAGCTTGAAATCTAACCACATATTTTCAAGAGCACAACCGCTTTATAATAAATTATTTTTAATGCAACGCGGGTCTGTTCTTGTGACAAAAGTGATTTATAATAATGGTCGCTAATCTTATGCAATGACATTTTTTAAGTTTAAAATCTTAATATCCTTGTGTTGATTTTGCAAAAATGTTTAATACAGTACTACACAACAGTTAACATACAACTCAACCACATTAAATGTCAAATTTTAAATTGGTATAAAGATTTTTTATATAATCCATGTTTTATGTTTGAAAATTTCCAGGAAATGACGTCATCTTTCTTTTTCATACTACATTTCATACTTTTTTCTTTAATAAAGTCACTAAAGCGCGGGTTTTTATCGATTTTTTTGTAACAAAAGGTGCGGCACTTTAAAGAATAACAGGCGGGTATTTATTTTTCTTAAATACTCAATGAATATTCACCCTGCAACGACTGCTAAAGAATTGACGATGGTTGAATGAGAAAAAAAATCGATAAATAACTATTCTCGTGTGAGTCAAAATTAAGAATTTCATAAATGTTTTCATGTGCGATCAAATGTCAAAAATAAAAAAAAACCTTGCGAAAAAATCTTCGCAACCTTTTTCAGGTAAAATTGACTATCATTAATTGATAGCTCTCAAATGCAGTGTTAAGATTGGTTAAAAATTATAAATAATTGTATAATAATTATACATATATGCAATTTATAATTTACGTTATTTATGTTATATTGATTGAATAGGAAAGAAGAAATTGAATTAAATAACTCAATGTATGTACTTGAAAGACATTGATGTCATCACTTACTTGAAAGCTTGAGGCATTTTAATATTAATTTGCTGATAAAAAATATTTCGTTGTATTTATAAAATCAAACCGTTTGAGAGTTTTTCATAAATATGTAACATAACAAGTATAATGAATTTGTCAGTTATTTTAGAAAACCATTTTGTATAACTAATTGCAGAAGATTTATACGCTTTCGATAACATCTGCATCTGCAGACGCATCAGCATCTTTTATATTTTTATTTTATTTTATTAGGCAACCAATATACCTAGCTACAATTTAGAAATGGTTTAGCCTCTTGTAAAATTTTGCGACGATGTGGGAGTTCCAACGTTAGTTGCGTAACAGATGGTGCCCTTTCATGACTTCCCAAATAATTTTGAAAATTTTTGCCAGAAAGCATCTTGTTCTCAACTAGTGCAGTTGTGAGAAGTCTTCTTAGTATTTTGTAACTCGCCTTTTTCTTGAGTGTTTTAGTGTGTTTTCTCGAGCTTTTCAGACAGTATAAGTGAACGTGACTTAATTAACACTGTGGTAAGTAAAATGTTATTATTAATTGCAACATAAATTTTTACGTATTTCTTAAAATATTTTTTGCTTCTGTTATACCGGATGTTCATTTTAAGAGAAAACGGTCATTCTCTGCTAAACTATACACTTTATGAAAAAAGGTTTTAATGGAAGCTATTGTACAAAATACAGTCTTCTTAAATATGCTTTTCAGTATTTTTATTCACTTGTCATTTAATCAGAAATGATATCAACGTTATTATTTCAAATGGCAACACATTATTTTTTTAGCAGTTTCTGGTAGATAATTTAGTTCTGAATTCAACAATGTATTACAAAGAGGTTGTTGTATAAGAAAAGTTTTGAGAAAAATTACTGAATGTTAAATCACATTTCGTGGCATAGCCAATAATGTGAAAAGTTCTCCCGCCGAGACACAGGTAAGAAATAAGATAGAGGGATTATGGAATTATTGTTGAATGCAAATGATATGGCTTTAAAATAAATGTTCGAACTGCATTTCATTTTGTTTCATGCACATAGCACATATCTCTTCCAAACAGCGTTAACGGAGTCTTATTGTTCAAAATAGAGCAGAAACGTAATTTTTTTGTCACTGCCAATGTCATTGCATTCAACAATAATCCCATAATCCCTCCATCTTATTTTTTACCTGTGTGTCGGCGTGAGAACTTTTCACATTATCAAGTAAGGTTGTGCCGCAAAAAGTACTTTCACATTCAGTCATTTTTCTCAAAATTTTTCTGATACAAGAACTCCTTTGTAATACATCGTTGGATTCAGAATTAAATTATTGCTCACTTCACGCGGCGCACGGGAATTAAATTATTAATAATTCGAAAACGGAAGCTGCTGCTGATATAAAACTTGAAGCACGAGAAAGCACTATTCAAGCACTAACAAGCGCAACGTGTTTCGATGATAGTGCTTTCAAAGTGCCTGCTCACTTCACGCGGCGCACGGGAATTAAATTATTAATAATTCGAAAACGGAAGCTGCTGCTGATATAAAACTTGAAGCACTAGAAAGCACTATTCAAGCACTAACGAACGCAACGTGTTTCGATGATAGTGCTTTCAAAGTGCCTGCTTACTTCACGCGGCGCACGGGAATTAAATTATTAATAATTCAAAAACGGAAGCTGCTGCTGATATAAAACTTGAAGCACTAGAAAGCACTACTCAAGCACTAACAAATGCAATGTGTTTCGATGATAGTGCTTTCAAAGTGCCTGCTCACTTCACGCGGCGCACGGGAATTAAATTATTAATAATTCAAAAACGGAAGCTGCTGCTGATATAAAACTTGAAGCACTAGAAAGCACTATTTAAGCACTAACGAACGCAATGTGTTTCGATGATAGTGCTTTCAAAGTGCCTGCTCACTTCACGCGGCGCACGGGAATTAAGTTATTAATAATTCGAAAACGGAAGCTGCTGCTGATATAAAACTTGAAGCACTAGAAAGCACTATTCAAGCACTAACGAACGCAACGTGTTTCGATGATAGTGATTCCAAAGTGCTTGCTGAAATTTTTCAGAAAATTGGCCATAGCTGAAAAACCGTTTAAAATTTGACCAAGATATAAGAAGCACTATAAAGCACTAACGAAGCACTAACGACCCTAGTGATTAATTTTCAAATTCCTAATAAATTACCTGCTACCGTGAAGTGAGCAAGCACTTTAAAAAAAACTTCATAACTCAAAAACGGTAGCTGCTGCTGATGTAAAATATGAAGCACTAGAAAGCACTATTGAAGCACTAACGATTCTGATATGTCTCAATGATAGTGCTTCAAGTGTGCTTGCCAACTTCACGCAGCCGAGGAGAGTTGTGACATCGTCGATTTCTCGGAACCTATAACCACTAGCGAACTCCCAACAGCGCGCGTTTGTTGTTTTTGAGTCTCGCTATTTGACGCAGTACGCGATAACAGTGCGCGGAAAGCGGTTGAGAATATACGACATTAGTGTACAAAAAATTGTCAAAAGTAAGTATTTTACCAAAATTTTGATTACATAGCCTATATCGTTATGTATTATGTTTGCATTGTTATGATATTTTTTCTCATATGCTTTAGTCTTTCAAGTTTCTTAGCGTAGTATTGTTTTTTTGTATTGACATCTTATTTCGACAATAAGAATTATTATTCTGACCGGCTCACTATTTTTTGCACCTAGGCGAGTTGTGACAGTTTGTCACAACTCTCCTATTAATGTTTATTTCTCTGGCAACGTTCTTTTATTTGTCTTTTAGTGTCATATTGCATGGTAAATTGCAATTTTTTTGTTTCAGAATGCCAAATAAATATACTTAAACGAAAAGCTCCGCCAAGAAATAGGAACCAACCGAATAGACGCAAGATCAAATCTGCTGTGCTTACTGATACACCTACCAAGGATGAAATTGCTGCCATAGAAGCTAGTCGAAAGATAAAAAATGTAAAAAAACGTGTTTTAAGCAATAAAAAAAAGAAACCTAAAAAAATTAAAAAAGACTAATAAGAAAAGTAAAGTTGATGATGAGGAGGATGAAGCCGAAGAAGATGCAGAAAATGATTGTTTTTGCTTGTGTTGCCTTGAGACCTTTGTCAATACTAAATCAAAAGAGAAGTGGGTACAGTGTCTTGAATGCAAAGGCTGGTCTCACGAAGCTTGCACTGGGGGCGAGCTTCAATACGTGTGCCATAATTGTTTATCCAATTAAATTTTAATTTTTGACTGAATATTACCTATACCTATGTTATTTTAGTATACGTACCTACATGCAAACCAAATAATAATTAAAGTACTTCGTTCGAAAGAAATGTGTTATTTATTTATAATGGTATTTTTTATTTAACAAATAATCTAAATACATAGGTGTCACAACTCACCTTGGTATCTGTCACAACTTACCTTGGTATGAGGAGAGTTGTGACACGGTGAGTAATTTCTATTTTCGTAGATTTTTTCAGAGACATTAATACTTTAATTAATTTTGATAATTATTTCTTAAAGAGTATAGATTGAGCCTACATTAATTCATACAACTCATAGATATAAAATGTTTCTTGACTGAGATATGTTAATTAAAATAAAAATTGTCACAACTCTCCTCGGTCTCCCCTAATATAGGTAAACAATTAAAACAATTTTTGACATATTTTTTTTACAAACCTACGCATGTGTTGAAACCAATATTGACTACTTATAACCACCAACTCATATCTACGTTTTTTGTAAGCCCAAGGTGTCCCACATCATCATGGGTCATTTGCAGTAGGTATAGGTGCCACCCACCTCAACCAGATCCGGTAATTTTGAAAACTACTCCTCCTTTCAAGGTATAATTATTAAAGGTACCTATTTCCTGTCCTGGGTCAAACATGCAAGAACCGGCACGGTTACCAATGCTTAGGTAATTGTTTTAGCAAATCAAAGGAATCATCTGTTTCTATTTCAGTTCCACGTAGGATTTTTAACCAGCAGCCGACTCAGTGATGGCTCCGATTTTAACGCATAATTTTCGAAAATAGCCCGTCAGACCGAGATATTGTCTCACTTGATGAATGTTTGTAAGAATATGAAATTGAGCAACAACTTGAATTTTTGATGAACAAAGTTGAACCCACGATTTACGAATTTCATAGCCAAGGTACTCGATGGTGGTTTTGAGTAAAAACCCTTTTTCTAAGTTTAAAGTTAGTCCATTCTTTTTAAATATCTCTAGATAATAGGTAGGTACCTCTCGCAAAATATTTACCTACGTAACATAGGTTTCCATTCAATATTTATTAAAATTAAAATGTAAAAAAGATATAAAAAAATAGGTATTAAATATAAATAAACCATAAATTATATAACAAATTCTAAATTTCGACTTCTGCTTGTAGCAAATCTGTTCATAACTTTATCCACAGATATTCCTATACCGCGATGAATACGCAGCAACCCCAAGCCAGTGAGCCTCCCACCAACATACGATCGATAATTATTGTTACAATTTTTCCCTGCTGCTTATAAATAAATAGACCTTAGATAACGGGACATGTCCGGCACGTTTCATTGCAAATTTTGCTGCCCACCTTAAAATGCAACTACGATGACCGTTCCAATTTTTTATTGCCACCTATAAATCAATAAATAGATAGCTTAGATAACCACGGTGACGCTTTGAGATTTTGCCGCCCGTCTTAAAATTCAATAGAGTTTCCGGAAATTTCATTAACTGCAAGATTGCACAATATGACCCTTCTCTTCTTTTCCGTTATCCGTCCCGTCCTTTTTTCTTTTAATAGTCAATAATCATAAACTAATTCGACCACAGTAACAAACTATCCCAACAAGCTTCCAACACCGAATCGGTCTGCTATGGCTATCGGCGCCGGCAACTTTCGTATTGCCCGGGTGCTCAAGCAACACATGTCAATATTAGGGCAATACATCAGTCCTTAAAGACTCTTTTTTTAAATCAATAATTAATGTCAACCAGTAAATTGTATACCTACCTAACATAACGCCTGTTTATTTTATCCTAATAATTAGCGCAGTTGAGCAAGAGAGATCACTTTCTTGGAAGAGTGTCATAAATTTACAATCCAGACTTTTGTTCTAATTAGTTTCACCCTCCCTGTCGCTGTTACCCGTTTTTTGTAACATTTTAAAAACGGTATCATGGTGTCTCGGTATAAAGGATTCTCGGGACAGCTACCCCCACAACCACAACTCTTTTGTGTATTTGACCATTATTGACAATTTACTTTGCACCGGCATCCGAGTCAAGCAACAAAAAAGCCAGTATTTTATAGACCACGTTTTGCCGTTTTGCAAGAATTTATTCGTAGGTATATTTAGTGTTTATGAGTAATTGGATCAAACCATGTTATTTAAATTTAACATTAACTCTCACCCCCCCAGCAACACATTGGAAAATTACAAGTTGCCGCGGCCCTGATGGCTATAAGCCCGACCTCAGACCCGCCGCTCGTATAACCCGGTCAATTAAGTAATGCACAGGGGGTGCACAACTAATCTACGTTTACCACATTATTATTCAGTATAACGTAAAAAAAGTTGACAATTTGTGATCCCCTGTGCTTTTCTAATGTCTTCTACAAGTTCTTCTATGTTATACTTGATGATAACGTGAGAATAGTAAAATATTTGCGCACCCCCTGTATGTACATTACTTAATTAGTCGGGTGTACATACTACAAAATTTAAAAAAAATATTTAAAATTGAACGTAATTTGCAGTGCAACTCCGCACCCGCGTGGCTGTTAGAGATGCCTTTGTCGACTTTTCTAATTCTCACATTTGGAATGTGTCAATGCATAATTGTACAATCATGCAAAATCTACATAATTCAATTAAAATATTTTTGAACCTTTTCAGAAGTATTGGGTTACCACTGTTTTATTGCTATAAACTAGCTGTAGGGTCCACGGTTAGTAGCGTATTTATTACTTCTCGGAAAGCATTGGTATGCCAGCATCCCACCCCATCACGCATTGTTCTCTGACGCTAGAAAAGTCGCTAAAGACCCAATTTTAATTTTCCATAACGTCGTAAAGTTTCTTAAAATTTTGCCCGACGCATTTGTGGATTACGTAAAACCACAGCATACGCGATGGTACAAGAGTTGTGCCAGGAGCGTATTCGAGAAAATTGTGCCGTTTATCGATGTTGTTTAATTCTATAACGATAGACTATTTTTGCGATGAACAAAAAAAATATTGCTCTTAATATGTATTGTATGAGTTTAATAAAGAAACATCTGGAGTTAGTAAATTTCTAGTAAGGTCTGATGTAACGTAAATTCACCTCTATTAGGTACTAATTTTGCACGGCGGTGCCCAGAGATAATTTATTTTTTACAGCCGGGAAAATTGGTCCATTTCTATGACATCAAAATTATAACAGAAATAACCAATTACTTTTCGGATATAAATAATACCCTAAAATTTTTCCTAGGGAAATAATATTAATATTATTTACTTTTAAACACAAATTTGTTGATTTTTTTTACTGTTGTCAAATCATTGAGATTCATAGAGCATTACAATTTGATACCTTGTCAAATTAATTTTTTTTCAAATTCAATTTCTGTTTTATTTTACTAAGGGCCGGTTTTACAAAAGGACGTTATTCCAGGTATACCGCTATTCCCGAATAACTTGTGCTAAGGGTTGGTTTACATATCTTCGGTCCACAGTTTATACCTGCATTTATCCTATCCGCCTTTCGTAAAAGCCCATTTAGTTCGAGTTATTCCGGAATAGCGTTATACCTGGAATAACGTCCTTTTGTAAAACCGGCCCTAAGGCTGTAAAAACATTGTATACCGGATGTTTATTTTGAAAAAAAACGGGCATTTTCTGCTAAACTATACACTTTATAAAAAAAGTTTTAAATGGAAGCTATTGTACAAAATACAGTCTCTCAAATATGCTTTTCAACATTTTTATTCACTTGTCATTTAATCAGAAATGATATCAACTTTATCTATTATTTCAAATGACAACACATTAGTTTCTTAGCAATTTCTATTAGATAATTTAATTCTGAATCCAACAAGGTATTACAAAAGGGTTGTTGTATAAGAAAAATTCTGAGAAAATTGACTGAATTTGAAATCACATTTTGTGTTATAGCCTTACTTGATAATGTGAAAAGTTCTCACGCCAAGACACAGATAAGAAATAAGATAGAGCGATTATGGAATTATTATTGAATGCAAATGATATGGCTTTAAAATAAAAGTTCGAACTGCATTCCATTTTGTTATATGCACATAGCACATCTCCTTCAAACAGCATTAATCCGGCCCTGGTGCCTAGTAGCGACACGCTTCATAATTTATAGATTTGTGCGTAACCCGACCCGATAGGTACGTGTGTTTTACAAACAACTTCGAGGTCAACAAAAACTGCACTACCTCCACCAGGCAAGTGACGCTGCTGCTGTGGTAAAACTAAAACTCTATAAATCTTTGAGCGCTGTCAACCGTAATTTGCGTAGGAGTAAACATTTCGGTGACCAAAAACTATGGACAGTTAAGTGGCTGTTGGTGTCGCCGTGTCGCTTGTACGGATAAAACTCACTTCCAAAATAAATCTACGAAACATTTGACCTCGATGCTATTACGTAATTTATTAATACCCGTTTACATTTACCTTGTCAGGGCTCAAGCAAATAGCCGGCGAAGCAGACTAAAGAATAATTTGCGGAAACTGACAGGTCCTTGATGCATCGAAAATTTCAGGATGTCACCACAACGAAATAATAAAAGCACCAGGCACGGCGTCAGCAATTTCCCGCCCTTGATCCGGATGACGCTAACAATAAAGAGTTTTTCCAGGTTTAGGCACGCATGCCATCATTTCTTTCATAAGCTTTGTTCAAATCGCGTTTAGGCTGAACATTTTCGCGTAACATTGTCTCCCATTCTGACCAACTAAATAATACGAGTTGGAAAGGCCGTGCAACTTACTTGAGTCCGCTTCTGAGGACCCAAAGAACTCCTGGAACGGCGAGAACTCACCTGCAGGTCGACTTGCAACTTCGGCAACTCGTACCGGTACGACTTATGTAATTGCTTATTAAAAAAATGAAGAAAGGTACAAGGCCAACAACGGAATTAACTTCAAGTCCTTACAAAAATGAAATGGAAGCCAAGGAAACCATGAATAAAACGAAGAAGTCTATTAGATATGAAAAAAGTAAAAACAGAAAAAGGAATAAACAAAAATATAAAAAAAAGAAGTTCAGATGGTGCATGCAAGAAGAACAAAAAAATGAAAGCTAAAGAATAGTGGTTGTGCCAACTATGTAAGGAAGATTGCAAAGAAAACATGATCCAGTGTTCTAAATGACCTATGTGCTGGCGTTGAAAGTAAAATAAAAAAATATACTTGTAATATCTGTGTTCAATCTCAATAATTTTCTAAGCATTACTTTTACATTTTTCAAGTTGTTATAAGTCTATTTTCTACGTGTTAGTTACTTTTAATTAGGTCAAAGATTTTGTTACTGACCAAAATAATTCTAAGTACGACTAAGGATATATGTGGTACGAATTAGGCAACTAGGCGCCTTAATCGTACCGAAGGTATGTTTTTGAAAAACGTTAAAATACATATTTTGTTGTTTACTTTACCCACTCTTCGATTTTTAAAAAACTAATTACACCAACGCATTCGTCACCATGTTTACATTACGAAAATCAATATCTTTTCTTGTGCAAACTACTTTTATTTTTACTCATTTTCCTTGCCCTAGCACATCTTTTTCTTTTTTTTTCTCCCCTATAAATTTTGCATAAAATTATTTATCATTTGCATAACATTTCATTGCTCAAAATGGCATTCTAATGATGTTTTACGATGGTTTTAAAAAAAAAAACAGCAGAAAAAGCAAAGAGTGGTTATTGTAAACAATTACCAAAAATGTTACTTGCCCTTGTATAATCGTCTTGGCTCAACCTGTATGTTCAAAAATAATTTCCGGTTATAGACTTCTATCTCTAGTTTATTTGTGTTTTTAAATCAAATTTCTACCCATCGTAGAACTCGAGCTATTAAAGTCGGACGCACTAGTGCTTCACCCTGTATATAATTATCTATAAATGTTACTTTCAGCACGCCTTCAGAGAATGGTAGTAGCCAACTGCACACAAAGGACACGGTTTTAACCAATTTCAGTTTAACTAATGGCACCCCAATTAAGGTCACCCTGACTATTTTGAATTCAAAAATAATACGTCACTACTTTTTTTAAAAGCAAAAATTATTTTATTAATAGTGCACTATTTTTTCGTATTTTGAAGTATTTATCTGCAAAAAGAACAATTAAAAATATTTTTTTTTATACATAAGGTATTTATTTAGTTAACAAGTTAATAACAATTTTGTGAAAAAAAAATCTAATGTAGTTTTCGAGTGATTTAAAAACAAACAAAACAAATAAAAAATCTTTGAAACACCCTGTATGGTTATCAACTAATTAAAAATTTGATTACCTATGTAAATTGATTTTGTAAATTATTGAGTGATCTTTGGGTGGTCGACGGTTGTTTTAAAGTGGGCTTTCAACTACCCGTACCCACCGTTGGCGCCGCCAATGGTAGATACTTAGTTCAGTAATTATAATTCAAGTGCGTTGATGCGTTTTCATTTGGGTGTTGACTGCTGATAGAAAAGCTATTCAAAACGTTTTTAAATTAAGAAAGGACTGTGGATATAGTCCTGTATGTGGGACCTGAAAATAAAATTTAAAATTTCAAACGGGTGGGGTTTGTTCACGCGTTTCCGCGGTTCATATTCTATGGTATCCTATTATAAGAAAATACTAATTTTTAATCGTGCTATTAAAAAAAATATTACAGAGCCTTGAACTGCCATGCACAAAAGATCTTTTCGCCTAACTCTTTAAAAACAAAGGAAATAAAGAAAAAAAACCTTGACTAACACAGGAAGCGAACCTGTGATTCTTGACAGCCCCCTACTTTTAACTATTATTCTATGCGGCTACCATCTGCTGTATTCGTTGCGTGGTCTATCTTTGAAGTCTTTTGTCCGGAAAGAAAACTGCCCAAGTACGAATACAATAGCGTAACGCCATTGGTCCATAGAAACAAAGATGAAAAAATTAACATAAATACAGTGGCGGCGCTAGCTTTTTTTTTAGTTGGGCGAAGTCGGTCAGTTCAAATTTACAGTTGGGCATGAATATAACTTACAAACGTTTTTCTTTCTTAGCAAAATGTAATTCCTATAATATGTTAATAATAACAAAACACAACAATTTTGAAAAAATATAAAATATATCATGTGCTCTAACATAAATCTTTACTAATTAAGCATAAAAGCTACAAAACCAAACTAACTGAAACAGAAAAGAAACAAAATACAGGGTGTAAGCAAAATAAGTGCATTAATTTTAACTGGTAATAGAACTCTTCAAGACCAAAAACTTTTTCTAATACCTATATATTTTTTAAACGTTTTAGTTTTTGTATTAAAATTATTTTAAAATTTTACACAATTTTCTTACACGCCACTGGAAGCAACGTTACCTGGTCAACAAGATTACCTTATGAATTAATTGTATTATTATTGCTTTTTGTTGAAGCATGTCATAAAAGACTTAACTAATGACGGTTGCCTTGGTAGGTTATCCGGGCTTTGGGCTAAATCCATAATAGGGTTGTTATCACTATGATTCTTTGTTAACATCCTATCAAAAAATAATGAAATTCAGTTACCTACTAATGCAAAATAATAATTATGGTAAAACTCACATTTTTGGCTGTTCTATTTTATTATCGCTGGAAGATTCACTTAATTCATTCTCGTCCTGAAGTCTGTCTTTTTAAAGAAGGACCACAGCTAAGCTTGGCGGGGGTGATCAGGGGGCTCCCCGCGGCGGAGCCGGTCCCCGGTTTTCTTGGAAACCAGCTTCGGCAGGGGGCTTTGCACGTCTCGTGCGAAGATGTCGGGTCCCGGGACTGGTTAGTCCGGACGCTCCGACACGCTCGACACGGAAGGCGGGACGCCACTGCGGGGGGTTGCTCCGGCCGACCTCCCTAAATACAAGAGAGCGATGGTGTGGGTTCCTGGGCCAGAGATGGCTCCGGTCGTTGATTGAGATATTTACTGGAAGATGTCCAGCCTTACCGCCAGAATCGTGCCTAAAAATGATGCTGGCGGATAGGGGTCCAGAATCGGTCCATCTGTCCCCCAGCATCATTATTAAATGCAGTTTAGTCGGGTTCAGAAATTACAGATAGCTGTAATATTACGACAACAAGATGAAGCGATGTTGCCACGTAGTATAGTTTATTTCAGCCGTTTTCTCGATCTCTTTTCAATTCATGACACTAACAGAGATGGAACAAACGAGCGGGAGGCGAGCTTATTGTACGCGATAGACAAGAAGTGGTGCGGGTAAATATCTTTTGCACCACGGCTTCAGTGTCCAAATGCTGTAAACAAAATATGAAAGAATTTTTTTTTATTTGTTAAAAAATTTGTTAACCACAGAAAATGTGCTTAACTTTTCTCATTAAATAATTATACATATTTCGATAATGTGTAGTAAAAAGTAGAAAACATTTTGCAAAAAATTAAAGATAAATATCAAAGCACACAGAACCGTAAAGGTTGTGGTGCAAATGTACGGTTTTTTTGGCCATCACGGTTGGCACACGGCAGGTCCGAGCTCATTTGTGCGGTCTGGGCTTTTACGATTTAGAGGACTAAACGGCTGAAATGAACAGTACCTTGCCGAACACTGTAACATGGTGCCAATCAATAATGATGGTGCTACACTTACGTCAGGGGCGGATGGAATGAATGATAAAACCGATTAGACGTTCCGGCCAGAGAAATTTAATTTGCTGACTTTCTCAAAAGACGAACTACATACTTAGCTATTGATATAGAGCTTGTGTTATTTCGATTTTAATTTAAGTGTTTATTAAGAGGAACGTCTCCGCTTTATCATCTGTGATTGTAGAACGTCAGCAAAATGCATTAACGTGATTTTTGTATTAGCAAGGGCACGTATTAAAATCTTGTTTTACACACAACATTCCATTTAAAAAAATGTTATTAGCCTCTGTATAAATTGTCTTGGCTCATCTTGTATGTTCAGAAATAATTTCCGGTTATAGACTTTGTGTTTTTAAAGCAAATTTCTAGCTGTCATAGAACTCAAGCTATCAAAGTCGGACGCACTATTGCCTCACCCTGTATAATAATTCTTGAATTTTTTTTATTTAATTAAAATTTTGTTTACATTGATTTGGTTTATGTGATTAAATCTTGAAAAACAAACGAACAACTGTCAAACCACACAGGAAAATAAAAATTTTGTCCTAAATTAGTTTTGTATAGATAGGCGTAAGGATCTTTTTTTGTATAATTTTTGAACTTTTTGTAAATTGTTTTTTTATTTAATTAAAACTTTGTTTACTTTGATTTGGTTTATAAAAATATAATATTGCCTGAAAGGCGACTTTAATCATCGAGACGTGCGACCTAAACCATGAAACGCAGACCGAACGGAATAAATACACCGCAAACATATCTCGTCCCGTCCTGTGCCCACATTCCACACCATAGACAATTTGGCAATGTCGCACACGTACAAATGCGTAAAGTGAGCCTTCTGGAGCCGGTACCTGATTCATAAAACCGAAAACCAACGTTGGCCGTCTGTGGCGCCACCGTACAGTGCAGACAATGTGGGTGAGGGGACGCAGGGCAAAGAAGGGAAACTCGGTCGACTATTAGCACGGGGTTGGGTATCTTCCAGTAAATATCTCAATACTTGGTCATACTTGAGGTCCTTGAGAAAAGCAACGTCGGGGTAGAGGCTCGGCGGTGGCGTCTGCACGGATCCGAGCGCGTCAACTTTAAGGCAACGCGTCTCATTGTGGGGCTTGATGACGCTTCCGTCGCTGCCCTGACAGCCAAAACTTCCGGCTCCGCTTTCTGCTAAGCCAGGCGACGGTGAGGTTGCTTGGCAGACGGCGAGGGGAGCAGGAAAAGGTCGCCGGACGCGCCGAGGAAAAGGTCGCCGGACGCGCTGGGGAAGGCGGGGGACCCTGGACTCGAATCCTGGGTTCTCTCGCTTTTGTTCAGATAAATCTGCACCATAGCATAGATGCCACCGCATACCTGCGTAGGCGGATGGACGTGTGGTGCACTGACATCGCCCTTATACAGGAACCGTGGGTAAACGGGGGGCTTATTAGGGGTTTTGGATCACGAACGGGCTCGATTATCTCGGGACCTGATGGATGTAATCCGAGGGCCTGTGTCTATGTTGCCCCTGGGGTAGAGGCTCTGGCCTTACGGGGACTCTGCTCCAGGGACGTGGCTACGGCTCGTGTACAGTACGGGGGGGTGGGAGAACGAAAGACTCTGGTAGTCTGCTCGGCCTACCTCCCTTATGACTCGGCAACGCCGCCCCCGTCTGGGGAGCTAGCGGAAGTTGTCGAATTCTGCAGGGGCAAGCGGTGGCCCTTGCTCGTAGGGTGCGACGCCAATGCTCATCACACTGTATGGGGAAGCACGGGGGTCAATCCCAGGGGAAGGGCTCTGCTTGAATTTCTGATAACTACCGAGCTGGAGATTTTCAATCGGGGGAACGAACCAACCTTCCTGACAACAGTCAGGAAGGAGGTGATAGATATTACACTGGGCTCACTCTCTGTGGCACAGGACATTGAAGACTGGAGGGTGGAGAGGGAGCCATCTCTTTCTGACCACCGCTATATCCGGTACAATATAAAAGGGGCGAAGATACCGGGGGCGGGATACAGGAACCCCAAGGCCACTGACTGGGGCTCTTATAGGGAGGTCCTTTGTGGTCGACTGGGGTCCCTGCCCTGCCGTCGGTTTCGCACCAGCGCAGAAACCGAGATTTTCTCGGAGCTACTCAGGAGAGCTATTGTCGAGTCTTACGAAGAGTGCTGCCCTCTGCGCGGCCCGACTAGAACCGGCAGCTCGAAATGGTGGAACTTCAACCTTGAAAGGTTGCGGAGGGAAACAAGAAGGCTCTTTAACAGGGCCAGACTTGTAAACTCCCCGGAGTCCTGGGAGCTCTATAAAGGGGCTCTTAGGGACTTTAAGAACGCGATACGTCGCGGAAAAAGAGAGGCCTGGAGGATCTACTGCGGGGACATTGAAAGTCTTCCGCAGGCAGCAAAACTCCAGAAAATCCTGCAAAAAGGTTCGGAGGCCAAGGTGGGGGCTCTGAGGCTGCCGGCTGGGGACTTTACGGTCTCTGGTCGGGGGACCCTGGAGCTCCTTCTGCGGACTCACTTTCCGAACTCTGTAGAGGTAGAAGGGGACGGGTGGGTCGGGGTGCCCTATCTTCGCGGTGAGCCCGAGGAGTGGGCGCTGGCCTCCCGCATCGTCACCGAATCAAACATCAGATGGGCGATCGCTTCTTTCGCTCCATTCAAATCGGCAGGGATGGACGGCATCTTCCCGGCTCTTCTACAGGAGGGACTGGAGGGGCTTGTCCGACCCTTGATACATATATTTCGAGCCTGCGTGGCACAGGGCTACATTCCAAGGTCCTGGAGAGACGTCAGGGTCGTTTTTATACCTAAGACCGGCCGTGATGATCACGCTGATCCTAAGAGCTTCAGACCCATCAGCCTTACATCGTTTCTTTTAAAAACCCTGGAAAGGCTGGTGGATAGACATATCAGAGAGGGGGCGCTGGGACAACACCCAATGCACCCAAACCAGCATGCTTACCAAGTTGGCAAGTCCACCGAGTCCGCCCTCCATCAGCTGGTGGGAAGGATTGAGGCAGGGATGGGCTCGGGGGAGTATGTCCTGGGAACTTTCTTGGATATCGAGGGGGCTTTTGACAATGCATCCTTCGAATCTATGTGCTTAGCAGCGAGACGGCACGGCGTAGAGGAACCGCTAATCCGGTGGACTCGAGCCATGCTTTCTCAAAGAATAATTCATGCTAGTGTAGGTACTGATAGCATGAGAGTATCAGTCACCCAAGGGTGTCCGCAGGGAGGAGTCCTGTCTCCTCTTCTCTGGAACCTGGTGGTGGACAGTCTCTTACGGAGGCTAAACAGGTCTGGAGTTTTCGCACAGGGATATGCCGATGACGTGGCAATCCTAGTGACAGGCAAATTTCTAGGCGTGGTTCATGAGCTCAACCAATGGGCTCTGGGGCTCGTCATGGAATGGTGTGAGGACAATATGCTCACTGTCAACCCTAGGAAGACGGGGTATGTTGTCTTTACAAAAAGAAGAGTTGGGGCCGACTACAGTGGGCCCAGACTTTTCGGACATGCTCTGCAAGTTTCCGCCAATGTCAAATATCTGGGCGTCTTCTTGGATGCCAGATTGACGTGGAGGAAACATGTAGAGGAAAAGGTTAGGAAGGCCTCTGCCGTCCTCTGGGCTTGCAGAAGGGCCTTCGGAACTACGTGGGGCTTGACACCCAACATTATGCGTTGGCTTTACACATGCGTGATAAGCCCAATGCTCTTATACTGTGCAGTGGTGTGGTGGACCTGCACTGAACGACAGTGGGGTCGGTCACAGCTAAACCACTTGCAGAGGCTGGCCTGTTTAGCGGTTACAGGGGCGTTTACAACAACTCCCACCGCGGCTCTTGAGATGCTGGTCGGGCTCCCACCCCTTCACCTTACGGTGACGGAGGGGGCCGGCGCGGCTTTTCTAAGGCTGCGGGCCGCTGGACAGTGGCAAGATCGGGGGCGCACAATAGGACATGTGGTCGTGGCCAGCAGGCTGCTGGCCGAGTCCCCCATTTTTCAAATGGGTGGCGATGCCATGGTCCCGCGCCTCATGATGGAAAAAAACTACACCATTCTACTCCCCTCCAGGGAAGAATGGGATAACCAATATCGGGATCAACTGCGTCGGGGTGGCCTCGTCTGGTACACGGACGGGTCGGTGTCCGACAAGGGGTCCGGAGCAGGAATCGTTGGCGGGTCTCCAAAGGTGGAGCGTAGCTTCGCACTTGGTAGGCTGGCTACAGTTTTTCAAACCGAAATTTTCGCGATTATAGCATGTGCGGCGGAGAATTTGGAGAGGGCTTATGCGAATAGGCGTATCTGCATCTTCTCGGACAGTCAGGCTGCCCTACGGGCATTAGGCTCTTTCAGGGCCTCTTCAAGGCTTGTCTGGGACTGTCACGTGAAACTCCGGAGACTGGCGGAGCACAACAAGGTTGTTATCTGCTGGATTCCTAGTCATCAGGGGCATGGGGAGAACGATAGAGCTGACGCCTTGGCCAAAAAGGGTTCAGAGATGAGCCTGATTGGCCCGGAGCCGGCACTGGGCATTTCTCCCAGCCAGTCAAAGCGTGCCCTCAGGAACTGGGTGTCTGCAAGGCATTCTAGGGAATGGGAGGCGAACGCACCTCGACAGTCGAGGATCTTCATTTTAGGTCCCGATCTGCAAAGAACCGCTGAATTGTTGAGACTCAGCAGGGAGGATCTGAGGAAGGCGGTTGGACTGCTCACGGGACACTGCCCCCTCAGAAGACACCTCTACATTGTGGGCTCTCTTGAGGACCCTATGTGCAGAAGGTGTGAAGAGGAGGAAGAAACGCCTCTTCATGTACTGTGTCACTGTCCGGCTCTTGCTGCACAGAGATCCAGGTATCTAGACTTCCCCTTCTTAGAGGAAGAAGAAATCAGGAGGGCTCCTATGAACAGGCTACTGGGCTTCATCAGAAGCACAGGCATGCTCTAAAGGGCTCCCCAGAAACCACACAGGGGTGCACACAATGGGCCTATCTGGCCTCAGTGTGCGGCTCGGCGTTCAGCCGGGCCCCCCGGGGATATCTTCACCAAAAAACTGTATTCTTGACTTCATGCGATCACCTCATCGCCCGTTTTTCGTTGGAACTTGACATCCCATGATATTTTCATGTGAAGCAACCGATCGCACGAAAATATTTACAAGTAACCGCGGTGCGCGACTGCGCAGTGGATTACTATTGAATTAATAAGCAGATAACTAAAACATTCTTTACATTATTGATGATTTTAAAGTTACACGTGGCAATTTTGTTAGGTTAAAATATTTATTTTTGTATCTAGTACGCGAAATGCCACTTTTGCGTTCAAGAATAAAAGTTAGTTAGGTTAGGTTTACCGAGGCAAAATATCCATTCGAGAACGCAAAAGCATTTCACGTTCGAGATACAAACAAGATTTTTTCGAAAATTGCAATACAACAAGACAATTTTGCTATACACAACAATTCATTTATAGGTATTTGAAATTGTTTGAACCGTGTTTAAATTCAGACGGTTTAGGTGCGGTGTCTATCGTAACGGTAGGACGAAATAAAACAATAAAAATCAGTTGTTTAAAAAATTAGTTTTATTAATAATTTTTCTAATTTGTGTTTCAAGTTCCAAGAGTGTATAATTATTCAAAATGAGCTGAGTAAGCGAAGAAGATTTTGATGACAGTTTTTGAAAAATTGATTTTGTAAATCTCTTCATGTTTAACCACATGGTTCAAGAGCTACCAAGAAATAACTGGATGGTATAGATGGTATATTTGACAATGAGCCCGAACCTAATCAAGAAGTAAATAGAAGAATAAATCCAGATCTAACTGCCGCTTGCCGTCTACAGCAGCAAATTATTGAGCAACATTTCGTTGAATAAAATGTACATTTATTAAAAACTATATTTATTATTCAATTTGATATGTTTATTATTCATTAATCAAATTGTCCAACAAATATTTTGTCCGACACATTGTCTAACAATTTCTAGATGCGGGAAATTCAAATTCATAAAATCTTTGCTCTGGATTGGACAGTAGAATTAACAACCGCGCTCATCCGCGCGCACGATGCGATCGCACCACCTCGACATCGGGTGGGTTCAAGAATACACGTTTATTACCCCACCATGTGATCGTGGTGCGGTGGGATCTGTCCCCATCACACGAAAAATCATCGCATCACGTGAACTCGAGAATCGACCCCCTGGTGGGAGAAAACTTTATGATGTGCCCAAGAAACTTTCCGGGAATTGGGGTATCCAACGATCCTTCCGAGAAGTAAGAACATGTAGAAATCAGGCCAGTTGATTTTATTAACAGTGAAATAACCCTCTATTGAATTTATGAACGCAAACGTAGATTTTATAAGGGAATAATTATTTTTACAGACCCGACTCTACTCAGTTTCCGGCCGGGCCCAACGGGGCTCGCTTTGCTAAACTGGAAACAAATTTTTTCTTCCTGAACTTTGTATTTCATTCAATCGTATGATATTAATTACTACTCATCATCAGCGACAGATTAGTAGAGGGAAAGGGTAATATTTTTGGATGGGCGGACGGTTGGGCAAGAGGAATTTTAGCGCCGCCACTGCATACATACTTCGTCTCCATGCGCGAAGGTGGGAGTAGCACACGATCGTCTCGCCTCGCTCTTGCCACGCCAATGTTTAGTTGAAATCGGTTTGCGGTCGCGTTTGCGTGTCGTGTAAGAGTTTGGTGCTGTCTAATTCGCGTAAAATAATGACGTTTTTTAAAAATCGGTTCTAATTACCGGAATCAATCTCGGTCTGATGTGGATTTATGTGATGGTGTGTAAAGTGTTTCTTGAAGCGAGCTGTTGGAAAATGGAAAAGGGGGTAAGTTCATTTTTTTTCAAAAATTAGCGTTATTAGCATTTTTAGGAAAATTTTCTCGGCTTATACATATAGAGCGGGCTCCTTCATCGCATCTCCCAAGTGACCCGTTAGTTTTAAAGTAATCACAGCTTCCTTTTGCTCAGCAAACTTCCTGGTGGTTGTTTCTACCCAATTTGGTCAATCTTTAGTTTAGTGACCTCTCGTCGACCACCATCATTTCACATTTACATGATTCTACAAGCTTTACTGAATCCATTACCACACAAATTTTGTTGTGCAAGTGCCTATTTACCCCCGAATTAATTAAAAGAGTTATTGTACACTGGGCCACACGTTGCAGTGCGTGACCTTGCACGCGGAAATTTCAATGTTTCTCGCACCAACACTTCATTAAACTACCATCTACTTACCAAAAAATCATCCATTCATTCATTGCCAATTATTTTTCTTTGCCCTAATTGAGGATATTCCGATTATTTTATTATTATATATATTGTCCGATTATTATTTACCCACCCAGCACCCCTATTCACTCCACCATCCCGTTGGATAGACGGTTAATGGGGCATTTGCACAAACTTTCTTTTGCTATAATCGACTGAGGAGGTCATTTCAACGTCATTGCACTAAAATTAATGTTAAAATTGCAGAGGTCACTAATGTGAAGATTTACCGTTGTTTCAATATACCTACAAAGTAAAGCCACATTTAAAGTCGTTTAACAGTTTTCTTACAGCCTATCAAAAACTAGAATAAAACGGCTGAAATAGTTTCAACAATTCAAAGTAGGTAGGTACAGTCGCCGTCATTGAAGAAGCCCAGGGTGAAGTGAAATTCATTCCAACTTACGGTGTGCTTGAAGCTGTTTATAATTTAAAACTGAAATGTGCCGCTCTATTTCGACTAATCTTAGTTCACCTGTGCGGTTCTCAAACAAACTGTACCTTGTGGTTTAGCCTGGTTGCAAATGCAACGTAAGTTAGAATGAATTTTGCTTCACCCTGGGCTTCTTCAATGACGGCGACTGTACTTTCTCGATGTGTTTTTGGAGGTTTTGAACCTCGGATTCGCGCCGGCAGTAACTTTTAATAAATGTAGTAAGGACATCATCCTCGATCTTAACGTGTTTATCTCAATCCGTTATCCTTTATGGTTTGTTATACTTGTACACCCGGCCAATTAAGTAATGCACATGGGGTGCACCAATAAATCTGCGTTTAAAACCTTATCATCTAGTATAACGTAGAAAAAGTTGACAATTTGTGATCCTCTGTACTTTTCTAATGTCTCCTATCAGTTTTTCTATGTTACACTTGATGAGAAAAGTGAGTAAAGTAAACTATTTGCGCACTCCCTGTGCATTACTTAATTGGCCGGGTGTACCATAAACCATTAGGTACTAAGAGCGACTTTTGTTACCTACTTTGTTGCATACACCCCAAAAAGACTTTTTTGAAAAAGATTTACGAAACTACGATCTCTTTGATATCAGTAGGTAAAGGTACGCTCTAAACTGCATGATTTTTATTTGAATCACTCGTGTCAACTTAAATAAAAACTTGACCTTATAAACAGGCAACCTAACGCCACCGACCAAAACCCGACATCCCGTGAACCGAAAAAATGGCAACAAACCGTCGACGGCCAGACCAATAAATAACATGCGTGAATGAGAGTTTGAATTTAATTTTGAAGACCATTAAACTACACAGTAGAAAATGTCAAGTTTTATTGCCAATATATTACCTACTCGATAGTTTTCTTACTTTTTTATTTCTTGTCACATTGCCGTAATGACCTTTATGGATTATTTTGGTTCGCCTTTTTGTTTATTCAAGTTTTGTTTTACGAACGTATAGTAGTAATCGTTTAAACAATTTCCATTCCAGTATGCATAATTGACTGACGGAGCCGACGTTGTTAGAGGTCGAATCATTTATTTTAGCACCTGCGTGTTTTCACTCACGTATTCTCGTAGCTTCCACCCTCTACGATTCAGCTAGCCAATGATGAGCGTGTTTTCCTTGCGGAGTAGACACAGTGGCGCGCAGAAAAAAACTCTCCAATACTTGGCTTGGTTTTGACGGGGAAGTCACTAAACCACAAACCCAGGGGTGTTTATTAAAGGGCATTAATCATTCCTTGTAGTAAAGGGAGATAGAAATTTGCTCAAGTCTAGGGCGGATCCTAAATAGGTATGCATATAACAAAAAAATTTAAGTTTTTAATAATATGTAACATATCAATATTTCCCTATATTTACAGGTTGTCAATTAACAAGTGTTTCGACACAAAATATGTCTTATGTTACTCATTCTTTAATACCTACGTTAGATACTATTCTATGTAAATTTGTAAGCTCTATGTGTGTATTTAAACTTGCACTTGCTTGCTTGAGAAATAGAAACATTTTCCAGAAAATTCAGTTTCCTTCAGGGTCAACATTAAAACGCAAGAAAAGTTATAACTTAAGACTTTATGTTCGCTTTGTATAACCGTTAAACGCTTGAAACCTGTGAAACTGCATCAAATGAGTGCGCTTCTTAGAAACGGATTTGTTAGAAACAATAAATCCCCCAAGTTTACTCTGATGAAAAGCTCATAAATCAATCATAAAGCGACAAGCAAATTTTTAATCGCCTGCAGGTGTTCGTCGATCTGCCAGTGGTGCCAGTGGAAGTTGGAAGTTGGGAGCGTTCTAACATAGTAATATTTTTAGAGCCCGGTTAACAACAGTGACTGATTATGTATCATTTACGTCCGTTACCACACAACAGGGCCAACTTAATTTTTTGTTTTATTAGTGCAAATATCCTGATTTAAAACTCTTTAATTGTTGCTTGTTGCGTTGCTTGACTTTGGCAGGAAATTTATTAAGTCGGTTTTAAACAATCATTGCACCATCTGCTGCCAAACTTAATGTGATTCCTGCGCTCTTTTTATATTTTTGGCTTAATAATTACATAAGTAGAATCTTACATGAGGGTTCTACAACGAACTTTTAGAACAAATCGATAGCTTTAGAACTTTTAACGGGAAAGCAAATTCTGTACAGTTCTGCAAGGTATCTAAGGCGGCAGTTGTAGAACCCCCTTAAAGCAGCCCTCGCCCTCAAAGAGAGATTGGGAACCGTTTAGGGCGGACCCTAAATGTGCACACAACTAAAAACCTCGAGAAGTGACCAATCGTCCGCCCTTTAGGTAATAGATGAGAAGATACAGGGGAGATTTATTGGAATAAACCAATGCTATACCTAATAACAATTAAATTTTAATTGAAACGTTGCGTAATAAAAAGCCGACCCATTCTGGAGACCCGTCAAATTAAAGTAAAAGTGCGGTTTACATATTCGAAAAGCTAATAAAATTCTCCATATTTTCGCCAATTTTCATCTTGATCGAAGCATATTCAACAGATGGTTATTTGATGCCACGTATACTTTCATTTCTTCTTTAAGTTTCCACTTGACGAGCCCCATGCATCATACACATGCACAATTATGTACAAAATTTAAACATTTTTATGATAGAAGAGGTTGTATTAGGTGGGTAGGTACTTACCATCAGAAAAATTAACAGAGATTTTCGGAAAGCCAATAAAATTCTCAATATTTTTACCGTCTGAATAACTAATACCCATTTCTTGTTAAATTAGTTAATGTAATTGTAATTGACTGTTAACAAATTAATGAAACAAAAAAAATGTAATGTAGTTTCGGAATTATTTAAAAAACAAAACAAATAAAAAATCTTTATCACCCTGTACGTATCTCAAAAATAATGCAAAAACGGGTCTAGGTATGTTTATAAAAACTTTTTAATTTACCTAAAATTATACACAAATTAACCCAACCCCCTTCAATATTGACATTCAGTTAGAAAATACCCTGTATAGTTAGTAGGTATGTAATTAAAAAATTGAATTATGTGAATTGATTTTGTGAATTACTAGGGCGGGCCTTTGGGTGGCTTTTCATAAAATTTTTGTGTGAAGCTTTTGAGGAGAGAGTCAAATTCGCCCCAGATCTGTGATCAATTTGATCCCTTGGGATTAAAAATTCCGCCGACATACAGCATTGTATGAACTAACTCGACAAAGAATCTAGGTTATGTTAAATAATTACCAACTATACAAACGGTTTCACCTTAAGCGAATCCTTGAATAAAAGAAAAATCTTTATGATCAACCTGTAAAGCATTTCCGGTTTGGACTAGAAGTAGTGATTTGTTTCACATGCATCTGCAGATGCCATTATTTGAACAAAAAAAATCGCTACATCTAAGTGGTTTGGAAATAATATTGGAGTGGAAAGAGTCTAGGAAAAGGCTCCGAAAAATCTTCTTTTACACACTACATTCTATTTAAAAAAATGTCACTTGACCTTGCATAATTGTTTTGGCTCACCCTGTATGTTCAAAAATAATTTCCGGTTATAGACTTCTTTCTCTAGTTTATTTGTGTATTTAAATCAAATTTCTACCAATCATAGAACTCGAGCTATCAAAGTCGGACGCACTATTGCCCCACCCTGTATATCAGAAGTCTCACGCCTAATTTAAATCCGCACAGAGGTTTGTAAGTACCACACTGTAAACCTCAAGTTATAGTTGGAAGTGGTACGCGAACGCGGTGCGAGCAGTTCACCAGGTTGTCAAAACATTCAACTACCTCATACTTTTGCTAACGAAGAAGTTTTGCGTAAATAAAACGATTCTTTGCAGTTTTCATAGAAAAGCATAAAAATTTATTTGAAAGTAACTAAAACTAAAGTAAAACATTATTTTTTAACAACAACTTTAAACTTTGAAATTTTTGATACAAAAACAATCCTTTGGTTACAACCCTAAGAAATTTGACAATAGGTAATAAAACAATCTTAATATTAAGGTATTAACACAAAGCGCTTTGTAGGTAGGTAGCCACACTATTAAGTAAATAACTATAACTAACATTAATAATACTAGTATTGCATCACTAAAACAAAATTGTTGGTGGTTTACTCGGTGCGGGCGGTGGTGGGTTCAGAAACGTGAGATGGACTATATTTAGGTTTTCTTACTTGACACTACTTCAAGCACACATAGCACAGACGAAGACGGCTTCTTGTCCGCAACCGCAACGGTAGGTGGTGTTGTCACACACCCCATCGATCTGCAAAACCCAACAGTTACTAAAGTTCAAACTTTTAAGGTGGCGAAGGAGACATTTTGCCAAATTTTGTTCGACTTTATACCACTGTAGTATGAAAACTTATGGCGTTAGAAAAATACATTTTATTAAATATTATAAAGGAATCTTTCAGTTACATACTACCGTAAAATTGAAGTATGCACCTCAATTAACAAGGTGGTAATAGTTAATTTAGAATACGTCTGCAGAAATCTTTTGATCGTTATATCGCGGTTACAACTGAAGATTTTGAGGACTTGATCATTTCCTTGTATACAAAAAATTGTAATCTAAAAAATAACGAGCTCAAAATCCGGCTAAAGTTTGAAATTTTGATTTTATGATTAATTAATCAACGTTGCCATTATTTTTTTCTATGCGGTTATATGTTAATAGCTAGATTTTAAAGCGCTATTAACAAATGTAAAAGAAATTTTAAGAAAAGTTAATTAGTCTACTGTCTATCTTAATCGACAACCTACGGTCCTATGCTTGCCATGTTAAATTTAGTTCGGTGTAGAGCCACCACGTGGCGCTTCAAAGTTTGAGCTGTCACGGACCTGTCACCGTCGATCAGGGGTGCACTTGCGGTCAGTTTTATGATCCCTTATCTGTTACTTTGCAATTGTACCATAAATAAACTGAAATGATGGGGAACGAAAGCAACCACGACAAACATAATAGTTTATTTTCGTTGTCCGGCGGTTACGGTGGTAATGAAGAAAACAAAATCGGCATAGAGATTCTTTGATAAATAGATTATTTTCCTCAAACTCATTGTACCCAATAAAATAACATTTCACTGCATTAGTGATCCTCAATTGCCCCTGAACTTGAAAGTAATAATTGTGTGTTTTTTAAGGGTTAGTTGGTCACATTCCTAAGAAAGACAAAAACTACGTCTTTTTGAAACAACAGCTTTTCTCATGGTTAGTTGGAGTTGGTCTGTACCAATAATGGAAACGTCTTTATTATTCAATAATGTTTCCGTCATCTAATATTCCTAAGAAACAATAATTGCAGCAACATTCAACCAATCCTTTCTTCTAAAGACTTGAACAGAAAATTAATAAAACTACGAAAATCAAAGTGAATGTAATGCGACTCTTTGTTGATTGTCTTACTCAAAACTGACATTAAATGTCATCTAACCAGTATTAAAATCAAAATGAGGTATCTCAATGAGGTGGAGATTGCACGCGGTGTTGCTCTAATTGAAAATGGAACTTCCATTCGGCAAGTTGCAAGAGATGTTGGTGTGAGTTCATCGGGCATCCAGCGATTGTGGAATCGCTATAGGACATGGGTCTCTATAAAGGACGTCGCGGACAAGGTTGTAAGAGACAGACGTTCCACGGAGCTCTTGCTCCTGAAACATGCGCATTATGGGTGATTGTTTACAATGTCCACTTCTTGGTTTTTGAGATGTAGATGTGCTAAGGCACAGAAAATAAGAGTAAAAATAGAAGTGGTTTGCACAAAAAAAGATATTGATTTCCGTAATATATAAATGTTAAGGAATGCTTTGCTGTAATTGGCTTTTTGAAAATCCAGAAGTGGGTAAAGTAAACAATGACCGCATTATATAAAACGTAAAACTTCTTTTAGTGGTAATTTCTAATCGTGCTTTTAAAAAAAAATTACAGGGCTCAGAACTGACCTTGTACAAAACTTTTTCGCGTGCGTCTAAAAAAAATTGAAAAAAAATCTTGTCCTGGGCCAAGAACCGAACCTACGACCTCGACCGTCCACTTTCAGCCACTATCCCATGCGGCTACCTTACCAGCAACCCTCGAGTGCTCTATCTTTGAAGTCTTTTGTCTCCATGCGCGAAGTACATAATGCGCATCTCTCAGGAGCAATAACTCGGTGAACGTCTGTCTGTAGACGTAAATTTCGAAAACCAACTCGCCGACAACCTCGTCACAGGCCTCGTGGCTTGACCAGATGGCATGTATTGCGATAAGAGAACCTTTTCACGGAAGGTAGTCGACCAAAGTTTATTGCAGATTAGGACCCAGTAAATCTTCTTTTCCATGGGGTTGTGTCATAAATTATTTTGGGCCAAGAAACAGCGCCATCTGTAGAGTCAGAAACACAACTTGAGGGGTACATCGTCGCGTTAAAGCAGCATTACCAACTTCAACTTGAGGACTCCCCAATCCGCTATCGACCGGAGAAACCACCTGCGTAAAAAAAATTATTACCCAAATTTACCCAAATCAAAAATACAAATTACTCACGTCTTGTGATTGAGATTCGCTTGACTCGACCTTGTTGGGGATCCAGTTAATCTCTTCAGCGATGTCTTCCGGATCGACGTCGCCCAACCAAGTCAAGTCAATGATGTCATGATCGGTCCTGTGAGAGTCGTCACGAGGTTTCTGTTTCATTTCAACAGGTTGCTGCGACGGCGCAGCTTCTTCAGGTGAAGGAAGGGAACGTGGTGGTACTCCGGAAGGTGGGCGCCAGATTGGCGCAGTGGCTGTCGGTACTAACGAGTGCGAAACCGGAATGTTTGCTACAGTCGCGTTAGGTGGACCAATTGGGTCTACTGGGGGTGTATAAGGGACTGTTAGAGTTACAGGGGTACGTTGTGACGTTTGTTGGTGGGTAGGTATTGTGGAAGTTTCCAGATCTTGTAGTAGTTACGGCACCTGTCGTTAGTACGGTTACATTAAAACCAAGCCGGCGATGGGTGCTGAGAGGTACTTACGCCCTTCCATCCGGATATAAATGAGGGCCGGAACGGGCACCAAAACTGGGTTCTTGACCCAAGAAAACTGGAGGTGTCAAGGTTTCGGACCCTCGTGCTGCTATGTTCACCGTTACGAAAATGGGCTTCCAGCACGAATATTTCCTGTTCTAAATAAAAAACCATGGACAAATATTTCATAAATCACCTAACCTAAAAAAAAATATAAAATTAATTTTGTTCTCGTAATAACGAGTAAATTAAGGTTAAAATAATCGGAGGTAATTCTTTACTTTAGTGACCTCTGCAATTTTAACACAAATTTTAGTGCAATGACGTTGAAATGACCTCCTTAGTCGATTATAGCAAAGGAAAGTTTGTGCAAATGCCCCATTAACCGTCTATCCAACGGGATGGTGGAGTGAATAGGGGTGCTGGGTGGGTAAGAAGGTTAAAATAATCGGATAATATGAAAAGAGCTGAAATTAGTAAAATTGATATAATTTAGGGCAAGGAAAAATAATTGGCAATGAATGAATGGATGATTCTTTGGTAAGTCTAGACGGTAGATGAAGTGTTGGTGCGAGAAACATTGAAATTTCCGTGTACAAGGTCACGCATTGCAACGTGTGGCCCAGCGTAAGAATAACTCTTTTAATTAATTGGGGGGTAAATAGGCATTTGCACAACAAAATTCGTGTGGTAGTCGATTCAGTAAAGCTTGTAGAATCATGTAAATGCAAAATGGTGGTGGTCGATTGACCAAATTTACAATCCTGATTAATTGCTTGCAGTTAGCGTTGAAAAACACTAATTTTTAGTTAATAGATCGAGAATTAGCACTGAATTAGCGTTAATTTGCAGGTACAGCTAAACAGAGGACTGGTGATCCTCACGTAAAGTTAACTGCGCTACTGCGCTGAAGTCTGCTCAGTACTACACACTACACAAACGAAGCCCGCCAAATTCAAAATTTTACTACTTTATTTATTATTAAATTACTTACGAGTGCATTTACTTTGGAAACAGGACAGTAGATTTATGGCCCCAAGAACAAATTTCAATCTGACAGCTATAAATTATACGAAGAAATTACCTAGTTGCCCTTACAATAAAGACTAAATATGTTTAATTGAAATGCATATCATTTCTATGATAAATTTACTTTAAAGATTAAGTAACCCATGACTTAAAGACCAGGCTTAATTTTCATAAATTATCTGTTTGTACCATTGACAAAAAAAGAAACAAATACATATTCACAATAATTTTTATATAATCTTAGACACACATACACCTATCAAAAGTTTCCCAGCAAAATTTTTTCTAGCATTCTCAAGGGAGCCCTGAGATTTTTGCAAACGTTTGCGATTAATAATATTTGCCATTTTTCCTAAAATGTAAATACCTTGATTAAAAGTTCTTTTTCCTAGTAATTACACCTACCTGAACGACTGCATTCATAATAAAACCTTGTATACATTTTGGACCCTTTCTGCCCTGTTTTATGAATACATTAGATTTGATTCTTTTCTTCTGTTAGGTCGTGATTCGTTGTAAATCAGGGAAACGGGACAGGACAGGACAACAAGAGACTACCACAAGTGCAAGATGAGGACTGTTGTATTTAGCATTAGGCAACCCTTTATACATCATCTTACTACATCTCCCTTCTTTCAGAAAATACAATACTTGATTTTACTAGAACAAATAACGCTTAACTCTAATACAAATACTAACTAAACTAACTTACAACTACTATAATGCTGATTACAAGTCCATTAGTTGCGGTTTTCTAACAGTTCTATCTGTGCGCGTCGCTAGTTCTTTCGGAACGCATTGGTCGCTTGCACTTTGTACCTTTGTATAATGATTCTTGAATCGAAATAGATTAAATCATTCCACTCTGTGATTTGATTCCTTAACTTATGTAACATTTCATTTCAGAAGAAAGGCGATTTATTGAGTTAGGCCAACCTGTAATAGTGTATTTCTTCAACAAACCTAAGTCGTCGTCTTGCTGTGTAGCATCAATTAATTGTTTAAGTCGATCGTCAGTTATTTTTACATTATTTAAAATCAAGCAAACCTGTTCTTCAAGTCCTAGATTGTCCAAATAAGGTTTCTTGCTATAAGCCCTTGATAACGTATCAGCTATGATTAATTCTTTCCCGGGTTTGTATTGTAAGTTGAAGCGTTGATTGAGGTACCTGAATTCTCTTCATTAATTTCATTTCCTTTTTATCTTAATTAGCATTTTGACGCAAAATAGTTAATATTGTTGCAATTATAACATACTTGGTTATACGCGAGATATTTATTTCTTGGATACGAATTCTTACCACATCGCAAACAATTTATTATCAACCTGTTATCGGTACCTGTTTATGTTACCGCTGTCTTAGCTGCCCCTTGTTGATGACCTTGTCCTTGATGCGTGGGCGTTGGTAGCTGCTGGTCGAGGTTTCGCTCTGCTTTTGTGCAGACCCCTGGTCGCTAGTTACATGTTGGCGTCCCCGTTGAAACCTCTTCGGCTGCACGGCGTCGACTTCCGATGCCACAATCTTCCAAAATTAATATTTTACGTCATCACAGACCTTTATGCCTTACATGGCAAAAGTTTTTCAATTGTTGTTAAGTTGTGTTGATTTCAGAATTCCAGAAAACAGTATGTAAATTAGTAAATGAAGAAACTTACTTTGGTCTTGGTAATATAATTCTCGATTTCATTGATAGCTTCCCTGAATGCGGTAGTTTTGCACAAGGGAGTGAACTGCTCCTTAAACTTATCGTAGGGCTTGATCTGTGGGTCCTCGATCCAAGCACTGTAAGCAAAAGTGAATAAGATCAAAACGTCGACCATTCAGAGGCCATAAAGTAATGCCCGGCTTTCTCTAAAGGGTAAACTGCATTCGAGACACTTATGAACATTTTTATGGTGAGCATTCAATCCTCTTTTATCAAAAAAAGTTTTGTTGCATATGACACAGGGGACGCCTTCATGTTTCCCGTAATTTTTCTTCGATTCCTTCACCTGGTGCACTAACTTTAAATGCCTACTTGCATTACTTTTATTATTAAACAGCTTGTCACATACACAACACTTGTTGGTCAAGTCCATTATTGCGAACGGAGTAATTGAAATTGAGCGAAAATATCTTTAGAGAATTGAGTCAACGACTCAACACTTGAAAAGTAGCAAATAACACCGGCAAAAGCAGGAAGCAGGTCAAAAGTGAGGTTATGGATAAACTTCTACGCTTGACGTTTTAAAAGGTCACAAGAGGATTAAATCACTCTGCGTTGCCAACATTTACTTTTGTACATTCCCTTTGTCGGCGAATATTTCCCTAGATAAAAGTTTTTATTCCCAAATTGAAAAATTTGTTACCATTTTAGAGTGAAAGGCAAGCGAAGCGAGCAAAATAGCGCCGCAGGCGGAAAATTTTATTTAAAATAAAATAGAAACTGAAGTCAAATTTTTCTATATAATAACAATAGTTCCCCTAAACCGTTTCAATTTTCCCTAAAGTAGGTAACGCTGAAATCACTCAGTCTGTTTAGCTGCTCCTAAATTAGCCGAATGCGCCGTCAAAGGAAACAAATGGAAATTAGTTTCGAGCAAAATCGCGGATGGCGCGCTGACGTCACCAACACCATCAATTATTCTGGATATCTCTGTATAAACTAATGCATCCATAAATTAACAACCAATTTTATAGTCCAATTTAAAAAAAAAAATAACTAAATTTAAAGGTCTCACTTTTGTAGGTTGTATCAATGTCAATGTCACCATACTTCAATCAAATTAAAAGATTTTCAATTTAAAGTTCTCACTTTCCATTGTTGTAACAATTAGCTAATCACAGGCATCGTGGAATTTAAAGCTTGCTTCCATTTTTGTTTTTTCTAACAATGTGTAACTAATAGTGCAATTTTGTTGCAAAATGTCTGAGATGATAATGTTGCTAACTTGTTATTACCATGGTGCTGGCCAATAGATAGAATTTTGAAACAGAATCGCACAAATTGTCAACTTCAAATTTTATTTTTTAAGATGTTTAAAACAACTGGATGTTTTATTAATGGCCTATGTTTAGAACAACTGTAAGACTTTGAACTTGGCTCAAAAAACTAAAATTTAAAGAAGGCAGTTTTTAGCGGTCTTAACTCAACATATTAACAGTAAAGAAAAAGAATCGTGTTTTTTGTATCTGACTGCCGTTTTGACTCTTTTGAGTACCCATCGCGTCGCCGCTGCTTTTGTTTCCTCATGCCCCAATAATAAACAGCTCCTTTGCAGACTCCTTTAGATCTTAGCGTCGCCCTGTTCGCCAGAGACATTTTTTAACCGGTTGTTTCTATGATTTTTTCTGCGGTTTGCAGTATCAGTTTCCTCTTTAATGCCATCATTATCGTTATCCAAAATTTGGCCAGTGATTTTAATTCTGCGATGGGCCATGACTAGCAATCTCAGAAGATCACCCACATCCAGCATTTCGTGGATTTGGGCAAATACCCCGACATTATAAACATCTGCGACGTTTTCCACGATTTCTGATTCGTTTTCTTCCCCTTTCTTCAAAAATATCCCGCAGTAAGGCTGGTTTAACTTGACTTTCCTTCTGATCAACTCAATCAAGCTGGGGTTTGTTAGTTCAATGAGTTTAATGAATCGTGGAAACACTATGTTGCGGCTAATTGCTATAACAGGGACGTGGTGCCAAACTTCTGGGACGGCGAGAGTTGCGGGTAACTGCGTGTTGAAACTGTCATCGTCTGGGGGGCTGTAATAGCTGTAATACCCAAACCAACAAATACCTTAATAACTTGTTTTATTATGTATACAATTTTCTAACAAGTGGATTTAGAAATTATTCATTCAAAACACTGTGTCCATATAAATAATAGCTAACCCTACAAATAATCTTGCTCTCTTGCTTGAAAAAAAAAAAATGCAAAATTTTTGCAATTTGAATTCCATTTTTGAGCTTTCAAAGCTGCTGCCACCATTTCGTTGCTGTGACTTTTCTTGTCGATGTGGTGTTCCCTTGATAAATTACTAACATCTTTTCTAGTTAACAAATTGAATCTTTTCAGTGAGTTGATTCCAATTTCCTTGCGTTTTCCAAAATTCTATCGGCTGGTACTCCAGACATTAATTTCTTCACAACAACATCATCTTTTTCTGCAGTCGACAAACGTTTGAACCTCACATCATGGCCAACATGGGTTTTCCAAAAATTTGCGGTGAATCTTTTTACCTAGTGAAAAATATGAGTGTCTTTCAAAGATAATTACACGTACTATCTATATTTTAATTTTACCATTGTCCTAAATTTTTACTATTTGGAAGAACAAAAATCTCCACGCATTTTAATTGACCCACCAGATTTCTCGGTCCTCTTCCTGCAGGTGGTTTGATACCCTAAAAAATATATTATATTGGTTCTACAAATACTAGATATTACCCACCAGGGTTATCACTGCTATTACACTTGCAGGCTAACTGCTTGTAGTCACTACATTTAAGTGTTCTGTGGACTGCATAGCTGGGCTCTACTTTTACTGATTTTTTCTACTCCTCATACTTTGGTTTACTACAAAACTCGAATGTTAATTGTTCAATACTTACGTCGTGATTTTCCTGAAGATATTTTGTCAACTGGTCATATGTCTGGATGCCATCTCATCCTTTGTCACACAAAGGGCACGAAATGCTCTTTCTACCCTCTGTGAATCCATTTTTCCGCTCAAGCACCTAATCTGGAAAAAGTCAACAGAAATATTATTTTGTTGTAATAACGAACGGAGTGTTTTGTTCTGACAAACAGATAGTAGCATGTAAATAGCAAAAACACAGCGAAAATGTGGTAATTGAAGCGATAAATAAATTATTAATCAATAAGCAAGAATCATACAAAAGATACGGCACACGTCACACGTGTATTGTGTGTTGCCTTCATTCGTCGAACACAAATGGTTTCTACCAAATTTATAACTTTGTTTTTGGTCATTTATTAAATTTTAGGACAAATAAATTTCTTTTACTACTTATCCCGGGCTCCATAAATGTGCCTCTACAAGGTGCTGAAAACGAAATGCTTAGAAAAAAAACTGAAAATTAAAGGATTGAGGGATGAAAATGCTATTGAGTTCTACAAATACTTCAATTTCTTCTAAATTAAATATATGTATTTACGGATTTAAACAAAATCAATAATCACTTTACCATTCTTAAAAATTAGAAGTTTTATGGGGCAGCAAGTGATTAAATTTTAGTAGAAATGACTTAGGTAATTTGGAAATTAACAAAAGATCGAGCAAAAGATTTCCCACGTTGGTTTGATGGTGTTGCTATAAATTTCATTTCTGTTTGGATTTGCTGGCATTTAAATTATTCGATTTCTTCAATATCGTGGTGGATGGTTTGGAGTTTCTTTAAGTAAAAGAAAAGCATTGTTTTGATGTTTTGTTTATACATCTGGTAAAAGTAACTAAAACTAACTGCTAACTGCCAACCTAGACGACGGAACAGTTCCAAATGGTCAGGCGGCAAATTCAAATTTGAATTGGTTGACTACAATTATAACATTATTTCCTCAAACAAAAACCCATTATTAAGAAATGGTTTTTGGTCTGAGTCAAAATTACGTAAAGTAATATCACTTTCTGAACTACATATACGTCATCATGAGCGTTGAACGAAATTCAGTCAGACCTGTGCAATAAGGTCGAATATCGAGGTTTGCGTTGCGACCCATTGTCGTTCGTCACTCGTTCATTGACAGTGTTGACATTTGTTGTTGGCTTTCGTGTGTATTTCGTGGTTTTTAAGTGTTTTAGTGCATTTTTACAGCTTCTACGCTAAACAACAGCCCTTTTCAGAACTACAGTGCACTTATTCGCTTTATTTACGTAAGTTTTTACTTAACGATAATGTGAGGTTACTTTACAAAAATCGCATTGTATTGTAGGTTTCAAGCGTTATTCAAGGTTTCAGTAACCGAAATCGTAGAAGAAAACCGCAGTAAAGAACGTTTTACGAAACTTTACGAGAATGGTATGCATCTTCATCGAAGACAAGTGATAAAACCATTGGCAAGAAGGGAAAGATGCTACAGCAAAGGTGTTGAAATTTATGAAGACAGAAGCACAAAACGGGACGCTTACAATCTCTCTAGCAAACTTTAAGGAACGACTCCTGGCTGCTACAAAAATTTCCGAATTTTCGTATCGAAGCATTGTGAAGGAATCAGGAAAAGGTGATTCTGGGGCATTTGTTTTATTTTCAACACCGCGTAAACAAAGACCCAAGAAGAGTTCGAAAAGTACACTGCACCCTGGTGATGTATTTGAAAAAAGAAGGCTTACTGTAAAAGGTATGTTATTATAATGTGGATAATTAAATTATACTATAAAATTTGTTTATAATAGGTATTATGAATAGAATGGAAAAGTGCAGGATGGAATTCAAAGGAGGCCAGACAGCCCTCAAAAATTTTTTGAAGAACATGGGTTTCAGGTGAGAAACAAAACAACATTATATTCTGACCATTGATATCTAAATACAGTGTTATTAACAGATGGAAAAAAAGTAATAATAATCGCAAAATTTTAATGGAGTCACATGATATCCGACTGATAAGGGTGCAATATTTAAAAGCATTGATTAAATACAGAGAAGAGGGTAGACCAATAATTTATACCGATGAAACGTATCTGCACAGCACCCACACACCCAACGGAAAGAGTGGACAGAAGATTCAACTCTGGGATTGAAAAATCCGCTATCAAAAGGGAAGCGGCTAATTATTGTGCATGCGGGTGGTGAAACAGATTTTGTGCCTGGAGCGTTATTAATATTTCCTTCTGGTAAGTAATACTTTGCAAATCATTTTCAATGAGTGACCTCCAGGATTTCTATTTCAGGCACAAAGTCTGGCGACTATCATGACGAAATAAACTTCAATAATTTTTTTAAGTGGCTGCAAGAACGCCGCATTCTGAACCTACCATCTAGGTCAGTCCTTGTTGTTGATAATGCTCCGTATCACAACGTTAGAATTGACAAAGATCCTACCAGCAACACACGAAAACAAGAGATGGTGACGTGGCTAGCAGAAAGAAATATTCATCATGATTCATGATGATTAATTAACTAAACCTGAATTATATGAAATAATCAAAGTTTACAAGAGCAAACACCACAGATATCAATTAGATGCAATAATGCATCAACATTACTATAGTAGGGTACTTTTACTTTTTTTTCCCTTAACTTCTTTGCTTTTCTTGTCTTTTTTTTGTACTTTTTCCTGCTACATATTTCTTTTTTAAGTGTCATGTCTATTTTTATTTCACTATATTTTTGTATTCATTTTTATTGTGAGTTTTACGAAGAAATTAAAATTCGACTTGTTCTCAAAGGTTTTTGCTTCATGCCTCATTATCAATTATAGCTGTTTTCATTTAAACGCCGTCTTTAAGTTAATTAATTAATCGTGTAATGAATTTATAATTTTTACAATAATTATTTACTAGTACAGATCTTGCTGACAATATTGTATGTGAGGCCACTGCCTAAAATCATTCGCACAGTTTCTTGATGACGTATGTGTAGTTCAGAAAGTGTTATTACTTTACATGAGGCTCAGATTTCTTCCTGGAGTTGGTTGGACATTACTTTTGAAACTGGCTGTACATCACGATTCCGTCGATGAACGCGTTTACATCGCTTTCTTTTTTCCCATCGAATGACCCGTGACCCGTGGTTGCAAACAGCAGCAGGAATTGGCGGAGCTTGTTGTGGGATGACTGCTTGTTCTGATAAGACCTTTCGTACAGTTTGTAACAATTCTGTAAATTGGTTGGTTGACAAGGTACTTAATCGACGAGGATGCTTTCTTCGTAGGGGATTTTCTTTGCCGGCATGGCGACTTGAATTTGCGTATTATGACAAAATTATCGAGTTTCGTGCATCAATCGTCGTGCAAATTTGACGTTCTAGCACTAGCGAAACCGTGGTTGCGGGCGCAAATAAATCTTATATATTATTATTATACCAAGTAATAAATGGTTAACTAAAATTATACAAACAAAGAAATAAACGATCAATCAAAAGTTAATAAAACATTTGTGGTAACACAAAAACAAGAAATTTTTAAGTCCTGATGATACAACATACCGAGAACTTACATCTTACAGGGTGTAACAGCTTACACCCGGGTAAAACATAGGACTGATTATTGTAAATCTATTCAAATCTACTAACAAAATAAACTTTCAATTCCAACCCTTCCGCAATGAATGTAGGAAGGTCGTTAAAATCCTTTTTGTTTAATCGGGTAGGTAGTACGTTAAATTGTGTCGAAATCCGAAAAGGCGATGTTATGTCTTTAATAGATTAAATTTTTATTAACAACTTTTATATTTTTATTTACGTACATGCACGTTGTTTTAAAAATAATGCACCTTCTTGAAGGAACATTATCTAAAATTGTAGTAGAATTCTGGAAATTTGTTTAATTTAGTTTTCAAGTTATGGCCCTTTAAGGAAGGCACAATTAAAGTTTAAATTATATATCCATTTTTTACAGCTTTAAATCTCTTATTTACAACAGAGAAAGCCTCGACTCTTCCAACATGAAACACATAATTGCTACAAACGTTACGAAAAATATGTAACTATCCATTGAGTATAAAATTGTTTTTTTCCTGGAGTCTACCCTAAAGTTAATTTAATAACAAAAGTATTGAGCATCAGAAAAAAAGTATTAAAGTAGGAAATTTGTCGTAGAATTTTGAGTTTGATGTTTATATCAAACATTTTCACCTTTTTGGGCTGGCACGAAGATGACGACTCCACGCTTATTTCTTTTTTCTTATTCTTAATTTTCATCCCACCTGGTACGTTGTTCCTTTTGGACATTTCCACGTTTCTGGATTTTCTGTACAACATCGTCTCGTCCACGTTGAAACCTACGCTCTTAATCGTCGTCGATTGACGACTTCTGAAGAACAGTTATCTCTTAAAGTGATGGATTTCCAACTTTAAAGTCAGAAGCCACCTTCTTTTTTAATGATTTACTAATCATTTCAATTTTGAAAATTGAGCCAGTTTTATTAAATAGTAGTTGCTTCCAGTGTCGAACACTCAAAAATATCGCCTTACGTCACTGGTATAGAAAATGTTTTTTGTTTTTAACGCTTGTTTATTAAAGTTGATATTATTGACATTCAAATTACTGAGCAGAAATCTTATTTCGTCAACATCCACATGGGCCGCATGTTTTTGTTTTTAAAGTCATCCGACTTTTTGTACACCGTTGAATGACAGTCGAAGAGGATAAATCGGAAAGCCCGGTTGAGGCCAACTCCGATCTTCAAAGCGTTTCTTAAAGTTGATATTATTGACATTCAAAGTATAGAGCAAAAATGTTTTTATTTTTCAGATCAGAGCGGCTGGCTTTTATCATTATTGTGCATTGTTTATTTTGTATGTATACATATTTTTTCTTTTCATTCTCCACCATATTTGTTGTGTTCGATATTCTTTTTGTTTTTCAGTTAATATGTTATTAAATTTGTTATGTTACTTATTATTTTTTATATTATTATTGTTTTTATATTATTTTAATTGTCGAGGGGTTAAGTTGAATAGCTTTGCTAGGCTTTGCCCCTTTTTAGCCTGCATGGAATTTCTTTAGGCTTTGGGCTAAGATAGACCATTTATTATTATTGATTCTTGACCGTTGACCGTTGAATGAAGGTCGAAGAGGATAAATCGTCAAGGTTCTGTTTCGCTCCGTTGGTTTTCTGGTTTTCTAGTTTTCTGGTGTTCTGGTGCTCTTGTGCCTGGTTTCTTATAGGATTTAGTACGTATGTACTGAATGCTCTTGATTCCTTATTTCTGGTATGGTGTGTGGTTGTTCTGCCGGATTGGCTGATTTGGGGTTGTAGCGGAGTTGTTTCCCTGTTGATCTCCAATTTTTGCCGACTTACCTGCTGATCGCGCCGACTTCTTCCGTTTCCGTATCAGGCAGATAATTTTTTTGCCGATTTGCCCGGCGCCTCCGCCATTTGTTAAGGCGGTCGTGTCTCGATAAAATTGTTTACGATTTTTCATGTTCGACAAGTTTCCGCTGCTACCCTCGCGGTCAGCGGCATCCCCGAGTTGGCAAAACGTGGGCTTTACTGTGTTTTTTAAGTTATCGACTCCGACCTTGCAGCCCTTGCAGCCCTTAGCTTACCCTAAATAGGGACTGCGTGCTGCGTGGTTACTGCGTAGGACTACATGGGCCGGAGTTGCCGCATGGGTCAGAGCGGAGAAGCGTAAGCAGTTGCTACGCTCGCTCATGTGAGGACTAATGTTTTAAATTATGACGTTTGCCCTATAGAGGTTGCGTAAATCAATCTTCTTCGTAAATGTGCAAAAGAAAATTAATAATAATTGCTGTAAAGAATATAATATACCTAGGTGATGTAATTTGATTAATTACAACTTTTTCAGAAATTATTTATTTTATTATTTGATTAAATGTTTGTCGATTGTCGGTCTTTTTATTGTCGCTGATAAAAGCGTCTACAGACAGACGTTCTACGGAGCTCTTGCTCCTGAAACATGCACATTATGTACTTCGTGCATGGATACAAAAGATTTCAAACATAGAATACGCAACTCGTGCTGGTAAGGTAGCCGTACAAGATAGTGATTGAAAGTGGGACCCTTGACAAGGATTTTTTCCCTTTTTTTTAAGGCATGCGAAAGAGTTTTGTACAAGGTCAGTACAGGGCCCTGTATTTTTTTTAAAGCACGATTAAAAATTACCACTAAAAAAAGTTTTACGTTTTACATAATGCGGTCTTTGTTTGCTTTACCCACTTTCAGATTTTCAAAAAGCCAATTACAGCAAAGCATTCCTTCGGGTACTCCGATGGAGACTTTGAATGCTGAGGCTTTCGGTTCGGGTTTTGGTATCCCTCGACGAGTTTACCATGATCTCATTCTGCTTACTAAAATTGTACATGGTACTATCAAATGCTCAGAGATTACATCCCTTATTCCCTTACATGTACCTGGTAGAAAGACCAGATCCAGGGATTTGTTTTTTGTGAGTTTGCCAGCACAAACTATATGTACTTTAGTCCCATCTGAAGATTGTGCCGTTCGGCAAATTCCCTCTCACGTGAGTTGGATTTTTTCCGCTACCCACCTGGACCCTTTAAAAAAGAGTTGAGGCAAGCACTCAAACTCTGTTGGATTGATTCAGATTGTTTTATTTTCTTTGTTATGTTGTTGCTTGGCTTGTTCAATGTTTTTATGGGTTGTGTTTGTAAGTTTTGTATGATGCATTGGTGTAACGAAAAGTTTAATTTAGTGGTAATTTTTACCACTAAAAAAAGTTTCACGTTTTACATAATGCGGTCTTTGTTTGTTTTACCCACTTCCGGATTTTCAAAAAGTCAATTACAGCAAAGCATTCCTTCGGGTACTCCGATGGAGACTTTGAATGCTGAGGCTTTCGCTTCGGGTTTTGGTATCCCTCGACGAGTTTACCATGATCTCATTCTGCTTAATAAAATTGTACATGGTACTATCAAGTGCTCAGAGATTACATCCTCTCTACTACATTCTCTTACTTGTACTTGGTAGAAAGACCAGATCAAGGGATTTGTTTTTTGTTGAGTTTGCCAGCACAAACTATATGTACTTTAGTCCCATCTGTAGATTGTGCCGTTCGGCAAATTCCTTCTCACGTGAGTTGGATTTTTTCCGCTACCCATCTAAACCCTCACGTGAGTTGGATTTTTTCCGCTACCCATCTAAACCCTTTAAAAAAGAGTTGAGGCGAGCACTCAAACTTCGTTGGATTGATTGAGGTTGTTTTATTTTCTTTGTTATGTTGTTGCTTGGTTTGTTCAATGTTTATATGGATTGTGTTCGTAAGTTTTGTATGATGCATTGATGTAATTGTTTGAACATTCACATATTACGCTTGTGTCGCTGATAGTGTCAGTTTAGCAGTGGTTCTCATCCTGTGGGTTGCGACCTTCAAATCGTTCGCGGGTTTTTTTTTTTGGTAAGTAAGTAATACTTAATAATTATGGTTTTACTTAAGTTTCTGTTCTATTTGTTTCAAATCGTTTTGTAGATTATATATTTTTTTTCAGGTAATAATTGCCGTCAATTTTGGTGTGCTGTAGGTCTCTTGTATCCTAAATAAGTCTCCATGCTGGCTTTTAAAATATTAGCACCCTTTGCCTCTACCTATCTCTGCAAAAGTGGATATTCCAACTTTTGTGCAGATTAAGACGAAAACTAGGAATTGGTTGGACGTTCAGGATGACATGACATTGGCATTGACCAAGAGTATCAAAACTGGTTTAACAAATGCAGGCGTAGCCGTCTCATTAAATGTGCATATTACATAATAATATTATTTAAAAAATGTCGTTCAGTCTCATAAAATAAATTTAAGAAACAGCTTTTTCGTTTATTAATGATTAATTGAATTCAACATCTTACTTTCCTTAAATGTTTCCTACTTTTCAGGAATGTATATTAGGGATTAGGGGGTTGCAAATATTTTGCAAGAATCTAAAAAAGGTCGTTCCTTAAAAAAGATTGGAAACCATACTGGTTTAGTCCCTTTTGCTCTCTCGGTGAGCATGGAATTTTCGTGTTGCGGGGCCGGTGCGGATCTTGAGCGCGATGCTCCAAAGATCTTATGCTCTGATTTTTGCGGTAAATATGTGCATCTTTCCTGCAGTGACGTTCCAGATGACATTTTCTCTTTTTGATTTCTGTACCTAGTCTTTCCCTGAGGTGTGCTGCGTGGGTAGTTTTCCTGATCATATTAGAAAAGTATTGGAGGCCAAGTGCAACGAATTTTTCTGTGACTTGTCGCAGGAGTTTTTACTGCAGGTGTTGTGTCGGAGGGCTGAGAGAGCACCTGCTAAAGAATCGAGAATATCGGTTATATTTGGTACCTAATGGAATCTTTTTGGGAACAAGCCAAACAGGGGAAGACTACCCCCCACTCATTTTGTGTTTCCTCAATTATGTTGTCAAGCACTTTACGTGCCTATTTGACTTTCAATCTCAGGCTTTTGAGCATGCAGTATTCTGTAATGTTTTACATAAACAGGAGTTGCGTTATCTTTTAACTGAACAGATTGTTGGTAAATGCCTGTAATTAATAATTTATTATCCGGTAACTGAAAAATAATGTCGTGGCCCTCTCTCAGGTTGGCCGTTGAGGACCACCACACATTGGGGTTCATTTGAGCATGGGCGGGTGTTGGGCAATAATGCAATAATATTACATGTCAAAAAAAGTTGCTTGTATTAAGTTGGTTAAGGTACAGCATAAAGAAAAACAATAATGAGTCAAAATAATAAACAAATTAAACTACAACAATAGGGAGAGAGACTTTGGCAATAGAGCTCACCATTTCGAGAGTAGCAGGTACGCACAACACTGAACCTGGAGGAGTAACAGCCTCCCACAATTTAACAGTAACGATTAATCTGATCTAATTCCCCAAATCTGGGCGAGGTTGTAATATATATGAGGGCTACTTATGACGTATCTCTTAGTCAAGTGATTACGCCACAGCATCTTGTGCGCAAAACTCTAAGTGGAATTAAATACATTGTAGGCCAAAAGCGCTAGTTATTATTAACTATTTATTAAGTTGCTTCACTACCAGTTTTTTGTTACATTTAGGAGGTATCTGATGTATACACTAATGTTGCAACCTTTTAACTCTTTTGAGAGAAATAGATGAACATGTAATATTATTTAATAAAATTTTAACGGTTTTTTAACGATTCAGGTCGACTTTGAATCCGGTTTCTTTATTTTTGAACTTTAATATTGGGACTCTTGCCATAATCAATTCCGCCTCACAGGCAAGCCCTGCGAAAACAGTCCCGGTAACATTACTGATACGATTCAACTTTTTCCAAGTTATTTTGACCTTTTTTGGAATTTGATGGCGTTATCTCCTTTCACAATAACTGTCCATCATCTTTAAAGTTAGTTACGGAAACATCTGCGTCAAAATTAGTTTGTGATGATTTAGCTGCGTTCACATCGCTTGTTTTTGCCAAGTCTTCCGAAGCTTTGTTAGACACAGATGCAAATCTTCTTGAACTATTAGTTTCACTTTCAGGATTGTCCTCAACTCAATTAACCCCCCCCCCCCCCCCCTTCGTTCAAGATTAGGAATTGTGTTTCATCCGACAAGAAAATTAATTAATCTTTATTCTCATTATGGTCGAGACTCGCGATGTCTTTTTTGTCTAAGTGGGCAAACGGGCGATCCGGCACGTTGACAGGTTTTCTTTTTTTCTTCAAGTTCTCAAATAAGACTGAAGGTTTCTTCTGAAAGTCAGAAAGGTGTCCATTGCTTCTCTTCTTGTTTTGTAACGACGATAACTGCATTTTTAAATATTTTTTAAAAATATTCGAGTCGATAAAATATTAGCCGAGACTGTGTTTCCCAAAATGTTGCCCGATGAAATATCGTTTGTAGCCAAAAAAGACAGCTTGATTTGTATGTTTGGATCGCGTTACATTAACTGTCACAGAGAAAAACATTTCGTAAATGTTTGCTCACGAAAAATGCGAGAGCTATCAAGACTCTTGATCGAGATAAGGAAACGTAATTTGTCTATTAAATCATTGTTTGAGGCACTACGCCCAGAGAATTTCGATTTATTTGTTGAAAGCGCAAAAGTTGTAGCTCAGTTTGATCCCGTTACGGATACCTTCAAATCCCCAACATATGCTATGAATATACAGACGTCCTTGAAACAATGCTGCGATATTGCTATTTTGAACGTGCTAAAAAGAAAAGCAGTAGCCCAAACTTCTTCAGCGGCGGAAGCTGAAGCGAATTTGAAGACCATGAAACAATTATTAGAAGAATCTTGGCGGTTTGAAGTATCAACGAAAGCAGCTGCCGACCTTAGCACTCAGAAGTGGAATAAAATATCTATATTGCCCTTGGCTAATGACCTTAAAGTATTTAAGGCATATTTAGAAAAACAGAGCAGCAACGCTAGTTTAAAACTGAAACATAACAGTAGTGATTCGAAAGCGTATCATATTCTTCTTGAGACTGTTTTTTGTCGCTTATTGTTACTTAACCGGAAAAGAATTGGAGAATTACAAAGAATGCCGCTTCATCTTTATCTTACAGCTGGGGTGAGAAACAACAGTTACGAAGAATTCTCAGATGCAGTTACACCCACTGAGAAAATTTTGCTTCAAAAGTTTAAGAGGGTAGTAATTAGAGGTAAAAGGGGAAGAGGAGTTCCTGTTCTCTTTAGCACCGATCTACAAGAAGATACACAAACACTGATAGAATTACGAAAGAACTTTATAAATGAGAAGAATGTCTTCCTCTTTGCGAAGAATAACACCTGTAATCCAATAACTGGATACAAAACATAACAAAAATTTGCAATGAAAAGTGGCGCAAAGAATCCTGCTGCCTTGACATCTACTAAACTGCGAAAGCATTTGGCCACGTTATCACAGCTATTTAGTATGTCATCAAATGATATTGAACAGCTTGCAACGTTTATGGGTCACACTAACAACATTCATAAACAAGTATATAGATTACCAGATGACGTGTACCAAACAGCAAAAATTTCAAAACTTTTGCTTCTCATGGAAAAAGGCCAAGCTGCTCAGTATAAAGGAAAAACCCTAGATGAAATTGAATTGGATTTAGATGCGGCTATCGATGAGAATGAAGTCAGTGATAACGATGAAGAACTGTCCAGAAACGACACAGAAGAACTCTACAGAAACGACACAAAAGAACTGACAGAACTGACAGAATATTTGACACCTCCCAGTACCACTAACCCAGACAACTCCAGGTATGTTTCATAAGGTAACTTTAAAGGTGGATTTTCACATTTAAAGCTGTGCGCAGGCTGTGTCGTGTCGTTTTCAATTGCAAAACGGTTCGGTCCATCTAAATTACATTGAACAGCAATTTTTTATTTTCGCACTGTGCTGCGGCTGTGTCGTCCCGAATTGCTTCGAGACCGATTCCTCAGTGGATCGCCTCTCGCTGCGGTCTGTTTCACAACAGTATGGGCACAGGCCTGTATGTAAGAATTGAAAATAGATCGTTAATGTAATTTAGATGGACCGAATCGTTTTGTAATTGCAAACAACACGGCACAGCCTGCGCACAGCCCTACATGTTAAAATCCATCTTTAGTCTCGTGACTAACCAAAAAAATTTTAGAGTAACAAACCCCAAAAGTAAGAAAGCAGTAAGAAAATTGGTACCTTGGACAGAAGAGCAGAAAAAAGCAACAAGAGATTTTTTTGCACAGCACAAGAAAGAAGCAACCGCCAAAACAAAGAGAAATAGATGACTTGAAAACTAAACATGTTAATCTGTTTGATAACAAAACATGGCCCCGGATAAAAGTCTTTGTTCAGAATATTTACAGAAAATCTTGAAAACATATTGTTTAGATATCTTTAACGCAGCTTACTAATTCGTAATTAGATTTTTGAAATGTAGGTCCCACATAGTTATATTGGATTAATGAGTTTAATTTTTGAAAAGAAGTGCGTTTGTGCCACTTGACAATCATCACAGAGATAATCGGCGTTGTACATATCATTCCGCAGTTTGTGGCAGCAATCAACTCCAAATCGTAATCTTGTGACATCGATCTTCATGGAAAAGCTCCAGTTGGTTACTTCTTGTTCTATCTAGGAATTTGACTTAATCCAGGCACTTGGCAATCAGGTTTAACTTGAAAATGGTTTTAATTTACTCCTGAATGTCTGTTAGCTTCAGTCCAAGCCCTACTATGTCAATATGACACATGACCTATCATGACCTTCAAGAACAAGCCAACTTACAAAAAAATTTTTGTTCTGAAACTGTTAACTGAGCTCTTGAAATGCTTGTATCAACTTAGAACATCCTGAAACTCTAGTTTTACATCAAACTACACTTTCATATAGTGGTACCTTTGGGAATATTTTCATGTGTAGAACGGTACCTTTGAGGACATGATCAGCTGATGAGTTTAATTTTTGAAAAGAAGTGCCTTTGTGCCACTTGACAACCATCACAAAGATGATCGGCGTTATACATATCATTCCGCAGTTTGTGGCAGCAATCAACTCCAAATCGTAACCTTGTGACATCGATCTTCATGAAATAGCGCAAGTTGGTTACTTCTTGTTCTATCTAGGAATTTGACTTAATCCAGGCACTTGGCAATCAGGTTTAACTTGAAAATGGTTTTAATTTACTCCTGAATGTCTGTTAGCTTCAGTCCAAGCCCTACTATGTCAATATGACACATGACCTATCATGACCTTCAAGAACAAGCAAACTTACGAATAAATTTTCGCTCTGAAACTGTTAACTGAGCTCTTGAAATGCTTGTATCAACTTAGAACATCTTGAAACTTTAGTTTTACATCAAACTACATTTTCATATGTGGTACCTTTGGGAATATTTTTATGTGTAGAACGGTATCTTTGAGGACATGATCAGCTGATGAGTTTAATTTTTGAAAAGAAGTGCCTTTGTGCCACTTGACAACCATCACTAAGATAATCGGCGTTATACATATCATTCCGCAGTTTGTGGCAGCAATCAACTTCAAATCGTAATCTTGTGACATCGATCTTCATGGAAAAGCTCCAGTTGGTTACTTCTTGTTCTATCTAGGAATTTGACTTAATCCTGGCACTTGGCAATCAGGTTTAACTTGAAAATGGTCTTAATTTACTCCTGAATGTCTGTTAGCTTCAGTCCAAGCCCTACTATGTCAATATGACACATGACCTATCATGACCTTCAAGAACAAGCCAACTTACAAAAAAATTTTTGTTCTGAAACTGTTAACTGAGCTCTTGAAATGCTTGTATCAACTTAGAACATCCCGAAACTCTAGTTTTACATCAAACTACACTTTCATATTGTGGTACATTTGGGAATATTTTCATGTGTAGAACGGTACCTTTGAGGACATGATTAGCTGATGAGTTTAATTTTTGAAAAGAAGTGCCTTTGTGCCACTTGACAACCATCACAAAGATAATCGGCGTTATACATATCATTCCGCAGTTGGTGGCAGCAATCAGCTCCAAATCGTAACCTTGTGACATCGATCTTCATGAAAAAGCTCCAGTTGGTTACTTCTTGTTCTATCTAGGAATTTGACTTAATCCTAGCACTTGGCAATCAGGTTTAACTTGAAAATGGTTTTAATTTACACCTGAATGTCTGTTAGCTTCAGTCCAAGTCCTACTATGTCAATATGACACATGACCTCTCATGACCTTCAAGAACAAGCGAACTTACGAAAAAATTTTTGCTCTGAAATTGTTAACTGAGCACTTGAAATGCTTGTATCAACTTAGAACATCTTGAAACTTTAGTTTTACATCAAACTACATTTTCATATAGTGGTACCTTTGGGAATATTTTTATGTGTAGAACGGTACCTTTGAGGACATGATCAGCTGATGAGTTTAATTTTTGAAAAGAAGTGCGTTTGTGCCACTTGACAATCATCACAGAGATAATCGGCGTTGTACATATCATTCCGCAGTTTGTGGCAGCAATCAACTCCAAATCGTAATCTTGTGACATCGATCTTCATGAAAAAGCGCCAGTTGGTTACTTCTCGTTCTATCTAGGAATTTGACTTAATCCAGGCACTTGGCAATCAGGTTTAACTTGAAAATGGTTTTAATTTACTCCTGAATGTCTGTTAGCTTCAGTCCAAGCCCTACTATGTCAATATGACACATGACCTATCATGACCTTCAAGAACAAGCCAACTTACAAAAAAATTTTTGTTCTGAAACTGTTAACTGAGCACTTGAAATGCTTGTATCAACTTAGAACATCCTGAAACTCTAGTTTTACATCAAACTACACTTTCATATAGTGGTACCTTTCGGAATATTTTCATGTGTAGAACGGTACCTTTGAGGACATGATCAGCTGATGAGTTTAATTTTTGAAAAGAAGTGTTTGTGCCACTTGACAACCATCACAAAGATAATCGGCGTTATACATATCATTCCGCAGTTCGTGGCAGCAATCAACTTCAAATCGTAATCTTGTGACATCGATCTTCATGGAAAAGCTCCAGTTGGTTACTTCTTGTTCTATCTAGGAATTTGACTTAATCCTGGCACTTGGCAATCAGGTTTAACTTGAAAATGGTCTTAATTTACTCCTGAATGTCTGTTAGCTTCAGTCCAAGCCCTACTATGTCAATATGACACATGACCTATCATGACCTTCAAGAACAAGCAAACTTACGAATTAATTTTTGCTTTAAAACTGTTAACTGAGCACTTGAAATGCTTGTATCAACTTAGAACATCCCGAAACTCTAGTTTTACATCAAACTACACTTTCATATTGTGGTACCTTTGGGAATATTTTTATGTGTAGAACGGTACCTTTGAGGACATGATCAGCTGATGAGTTTAATTTTTAAAAAGAAGTGCCTTTGTGCCACTTGACAACCATCACAAAGATGATCGGCGTTATACATATCATTCCGCAGTTTGTGGCAGCAATCAACTCCAAATCGTAACCTTGTGACATCGATCTTCATGAAAAAGCGCAAGTTGGTTACTTCTTGTTCTATCTAGGAATTTGACTTAATCCAGGCACTTGGCAATCAGGTTTAATTTGAAAATGGTTTTAATTTACTCCTGAATGTCTGTTAGCTTCAGTCCAAGCTCTACTATGTCAATATGACACATGACCTATCATGACCTTCAAGAACAAGCCAACTTACAAAAAAATGTTTGTTCTGAAACTGTTAACTGAGCTCTTGAAATGCTTGTATCAACTTAGAACATCTTGAAACTTTAGTTTTACATCAAACTTCACTTTCATATAGTGGTACCTTTGAGAATATTTTCATGTGTAGAACGGTACCTTTGAGGACATGATCAGCTGATGAGTTTAATTTTTGAAGAGAAGTGCCTTTGTGCCACTTGACAACCATCACAAAGATAATCGGCGTTATACATATCATTCCGCAGTTTGTGGCAGCAATCAACTTCAAATCGTAATCTTGTGACATCGATCTTCATGGAAAAGCTCCAGTTGGTTACTTCTTGTTCTATCTAGGAATTTGACTTAATCCTGGCACTTGGCAATCAGGTTTAACTTGAAAATGGTCTTAATTTACTCCTGAATGTCTGTTAGCTTCAGTCCAAGCCCTACTATGTCAATATGGCACATGACCTATCATGACCTTCAAGAACAAGCAAACTTACGAATAAATTTTTGCTCTAAAATTGTTAACTGAGCACTTGAAATGCTTGTATCAACTTAGAACATCCCGAAACTCTAGTTTTACATCAAACTACACTTTCATATTGTGGTACCTTTGGGAATATTTTCATGTGTAGAACGGTACCTTTGAGGACATAATCAGCTGATGAGTTTAATTTTTAAAAAGAAGTGCCTTTGTGCCACTTGACAACCATCACAAAGATGATCGGCGTTATACATATCATTCCGCAGTTTGTGGCAGCAATCAACTCCAAATCGTAACCTTGTGACATCGATCTTCATGAAAAAGCGCAAGTTGGTTACTTCTTGTTCTATCTAGGAATTTGACTTAATCCAGGCACTTGGCAATCAGGTTTAATTTGAAAATGGTTTTAATTTACTCCTGAATGTCTGTTAGCTTCAGTCCAAGCCCTACTATGTCAATATGACACATGACCTATCATGACCTTCAAGAACAAGCCAACTTACAAAAAAATGTTTGTTCTGAAACTGTTAACTGAGCTCTTGAAATGCTTGTATCAACTTAGAACATCTTGAAACTTTAGTTTTACATCAAACTTCACTTTCATATAGTGGTACCTTTGGGAATATTTTCATGTGTAGAACGGTACCTTTGAGGACATGATCAGCTGATGAGTTTAATTTTTGAAAAGAAGTGCCTTTGTGCCACTTGACAACCATCACAAAGATAATCGGCGTTATACATATCATTCCGCAGTTTGTGGCAGCAATCAACTTCAAATCGTAATCTTGTGACATCGATCTTCATGGAAAAGCTCCAGTTGGTTACTTCTTGTTCTATCTAGGAATTTGACTTAATCCTGGCACTTGGCAATCAGGTTTAACTTGAAAATGGTCTTAATTTACTCCTGAATGTCTGTTAGCTTCAGTCCAAGCCCTACTATGTCAATATGGCACATGACCTATCATGACCTTCAAGAACAAGCAAACTTACGAATAAATTTTTGCTCTAAAATTGTTAACTGAGCACTTGAAATGCTTGTATCAACTTAGAACATCCCGAAACTCTAGTTTTACATCAAACTACACTTTCATATTGTGGTACCTTTGGGAATATTTTCATGTGTAGAACGGTACCTTTGAGGACATGATCAGCTGATGAGTTTAATTTTTAAAAAGAAGTGCCTTTGTGCCACTTGACAACCATCACAAAGATGATCGGCGTTATACATATCATTCCGCAGTTCATGGCAGCAATGAACTCCAAATCCTAACCTTGTGACATCGATCTTCATGAAAAAGCGCAAGTTGGTTACTTCTTGTTCTATCTAGGAATTTGACTTAATCCTAGCACTTGGCAATCAGGTTTAACTTGAAAATGGTCTTAATTTACTCCTGAATGTCTGTTAGCTTCAGTCCAAGCCCTACTATGTCAATATGACACATGACCTATCATGACCTTCAAGAACAAGCAAACTTACGAATAAATTTTTGCTTTAAAACTGTTAACTGAGCACTTGAAATGCTTGTATCAACTTAGAACATCCCGAAACTCTAGTTTTACATCAAACTACACTTTCATATTGTGGTACCTTTGGGAATATTTTTATGTGTAGAACGGTACCTTTGAGGACATGATCAGCTGATGAGTTTAATTTTTAAAAAGAAGTGCCTTTGTGCCACTTGACAACCATCACAAAGATGATCGGCGTTATACATATCATTCCGCAGTTTGTGGCAGCAATCAACTCCAAATCGTAACCTTGTGACATCGATCTTCATGAAAAAGCGCAAGTTGGTTACTTCTTGTTCTATTTAGGAATTTGACTTAATCCAGGCACTTGGCAATCAGGTTTAATTTGAAAATGGTTTTAATTTACTCCTGAATGTCTGTTAGCTTCAGTCCAAGCCCTACTATGTCAATATGACACATGACCTATCATGACCTTCAAGAACAAGCCAACTTACAAAAAAATGTTTGTTCTGAAACTGTTAACTGAGCTCTTGAAATGCTTGTATCAACTTAGAACATCTTGAAACTTTAGTTTTACATCAAACTTCACTTTCATATAGTGGTACCTTTGGGAATATTTTCATGTGTAGAACGGTACCTTTGAGGACATGATCAGCTGATGAGTTTAATTTTTGAAAAGAAGTGCCTTTGTGCCACTTGACAACCATCACAAAGATAATCGGCGTTATACATATCATTCCGCAGTTTGTGGCAGCAATCAACTTCAAATCGTAATCTTGTGACATCGATCTTCATGGAAAAGCTCCAGTTGGTTACTTCTTGTTCTATCTAGGAATTTGACTTAATCCTGGCACTTGGCAATCAGGTTTAACTTGAAAATGGTCTTAATTTACTCCTGAATGTCTGTTAGCTTCAGTCCAAGCCCTACTATGTCAATATGGCACATGACCTATCATGACCTTCAAGAACAAGCAAACTTACGAATAAATTTTTGCTCTAAAATTGTTAACTGAGCACTTGAAATGCTTGTATCAACTTAGAACATCCCGAAACTCTAGTTTTACATCAAACTACACTTTCATATTGTAGTACCTTTGGGAATATTTTCATGTGTAGAACGGTACCTTTGAGGACATGATCAGCTGATGAGTTTAATTTTTAAAAAGAAGTGCCTTTGTGCCACTTGACAACCATCACAAAGATTATCGGCGTTATACATATCATTCCGCAGTTCATGGCAGCAATCAACTCCAAATCCTAACCTTGTGACATCGATCTTCATGAAAAAGCGCAAGTTGGTTACTTCTTGTTCTATCTAGGAATTTGACTTAATCCTAGCACTTGGCAATCAGGTTTAACTTGAAAATGGTTTTAATTTACACCTGAATGTCTGTTAGCTTCAGTCCAAGTCCTACTATGTCAATATGACACATGACCTCTCATGACCTTCAAGAACAAGCAAACTTCCGAAAAAATTTTTGCTCTGAAATTATTAACTGAGCACTTGAAATGCTTGTATCAACTTAGAACATCCTGAAACTCTAGTTTTACATCAAACTACACTTTCATATTGTGGTACCTTTGGGAATATTTTCATGTGTAGAACGGTACCTTTGAGGACATGATCAGCTGATGAGTTTAATTTTTAAAAAGAAGTGCCTTTGTGCCACTTGACAACCATCACAAAGATGATCGGCGTTATACATATCATTCCGCAGTTTGTGGCAGCAATCAACTCCAAATCGTAACCTTGTGACATCGATCTTCATGAAAAAGCGCAAGTTGGTTACTTCTTGTTCTATCTAGGAATTTGACTTAATCCAGACACTTGGCAATCAGGTTTAACTTGAAAATGGTTTTAATTTACTCCTGAATGTCTGTTGGCTTCAGTCCAAGCCCTACTATGTCAATATGACACATGACCTATCATGACCTTCAAGAACAAGCCAACTTACAAAAATATGTTTGTTCTGAAACTGTTAACTGAGCTCTTGAAATGCTTGTATCAACTTAGAACATCTTGAAACTTTAGTTTTACATCAAACTTCACTTTCATATAGTGGTACCTTTGGAAATATTTTCATGTGTAGAACGGTACCTTTGAGGACATGATCAGCTGATGAGTTTAATTTTTGAAAAGAAGTGCCTTTGTGCCACTTGACAACCATCACAAAGATTATCGGCGTTATACATATCATTCCGCAGTTCATGGCAGCAATCAACTCCAAATCCTAACCTTGTGACATCGATCTTCATGAAAAAGCGCAAGTTGGTTACTTCTTGTTCTATCTAGGAATTTGACTTAATCCTAGCACTTGGCAATCAGGTTTAACTTGAAAATGGTTTTAATTTACACCTGAATGTCTGTTAGCTTCAGTCCAAGTCCTACTATGTCAATATGACACATGACCTCTCATGACCTTCAAGAACAAGCAAACTTCCGAAAAAATTTTTGCTCTGAAATTATTAACTGAGCACTTGAAATGCTTGTATCAACTTAGAACATCCTGAAACTCTAGTTTTACATCAAACTACACTTTCATATTGTGGTACCTTTGGGAATATTTTCATGTGTAGAACGGTACCTTTGAGGACATGATCAGCTGATGAGTTTAATTTTTAAAAAGAAGTGCCTTTGTGCCACTTGACAACCATCACAAAGATGATCGGCGTTATACATATCATTCCGCAGTTTGTGGCAGCAATCAACTCCAAATCGTAACCTTGTGACATCGATCTTCATGAAAAAGCGCAAGTTGGTTACTTCTTGTTCTATCTAGGAATTTGACTTAATCCAGACACTTGGCAATCAGGTTTAACTTGAAAATGGTTTTAATTTACTCCTGAATGTCTGTTGGCTTCAGTCCAAGCCCTACTATGTCAATATGACACATGACCTATCATGACCTTCAAGAACAAGCCAACTTACAAAAATATGTTTGTTCTGAAACTGTTAACTGAGCTCTTGAAATGCTTGTATCAACTTAGAACATCTTGAAACTTTAGTTTTACATCAAACTTCACTTTCATATAGTGGTACCTTTGGGAATATTTTCATGTGTAGAACGGTACCTTTGAGGACATGATCAGCTGATGAGTTTAATTTTTGAAAAGAAGTGCCTTTGTGCCACTTGACAACCATCGCAAAGATAATCGGCGTTATACATATCATTCCGCAGTTTGTGGCAGCAATCAACTTCAAATCGTAATCTTGTGACATCGATCTTCATGGAAAAGCTCCAGTTGGTTACTTCTTGTTCTAACTAGGAATTTGACTTAATCCTGGCACTTGGCAATCAGGTTTAACTTGAAAATGGTCTTAATTTACTCCTGAATGTCTGTTAGCTTCAGTCCAAGCCCTACTATGTCAATATGACACATGACCTATCATGACCTTCAAGAACAAGCAAACTTACGAATAAATTTTTGCTCTAAAACTGTTAACTGAGCACTTGAAATGCTTGTATCAACTTAGAACATCCCGAAACTCTAGTTTTACATCAAACTACACTTTCATATCGTGGTACCTTTGGGAATATTTTCATGTGTAGAACGGTACCTTTGAGGACATGATCAGCTGATGAGTTTAATTTTTGAAAAGAATTGCCTTTGTGCCACTTGACAACCATCACAGAGATAATCGGCGTTATACATATCATTCCGCAGTTTGTGGCAGCAATCAACTCCAAATCGTAATCTTGTGACATCGATCTTCATGGAAAAGCTCCAGTTGGTTACTTCTTGTTCTAACTAGGAATTTGACTTAATCCTGGCACTTGGCAATCAGGTTTAACTTGAAAATGGTCTTAATTTACACCTAAATGTCTGTTAGCTTCAGTCCAAGCCCTACCATGTCAATATGACACATGATCTATCATGACCTTCGAGAACAAGCAAACTTACGAAGAAATTTTCGCTCTAAAACTGTTAACTGAGCACTTGAAATGCTTGTATCAACTTAGAACATCCTAAAACTCTAGTTTTACATCAAACTACACTTTCATATAGTGGTACCTTTGGGAATATTTTCATGTGTAGAACGATACCTTTGAGGACATGATTAGCTGATGACTTTAATTTTTGAAAAGAAGTGCCTTTGTGCCACTTGACAACCATCACAAAGATAATCGGCGTTATACATATCATTCCGCAGCTTGTGGGAGCAATCAACTCCAAATCGTAACTTTGCGACATCCATCTTCAGAGAAAAGCTCCAGTTTGTTATTACGTGTTTCATCCAGCATTTTGACTGAATCATGGCACTTGGCAATTAGGTTTAACTTGAAAATAGTCCTAAATTCCGCCTGAATGTCTTTCAGCTCCAGTTCAGGCCCTACTATGTCAATATGACACATGATATGTCATGACTTTCAAAAACTAGCAAATTTCCCAAAAAAATTTCAATTCGAGACAGTCATCTGAACATCTGACATTCATATGTCATCCTTGAACGTCCTGCAACTCTAGTTTTACATGAAATGTCACATTCATATTGTGGTATCTTTGGGAACATAATTCATATGTAAGATGGTACCTGCAGGAATATGTCTACGTCATCCGAGTGAACTTAAGACCAGGAATCCATATATATTCCATCGATCCTCCTAAGAACGAACGTAAATATAGGCGGAATGTTATCACAATTTAAATGTCTTATGGCTAGGGCAGTTATTTTTAGCCAATATCAGCGAGGTGGAGTGTCAGCACTCCAATCCAGTTAGTTCAAATTTGAAGTTAAAATTGCTGCAGAAGTAAGAGCAGTTTGCAACCCATCATGCTTAAATGTATGATTAAGCGGAATTAAGCCTAATATTCTTCCTATTGGTCTTGAAACCTGTTTTACCCACAAAATCCTGACTTACAAACATTTCCACCGTGGCGCTGACGAAATGTTCCCGAAGGTACCATTGTGTGAAATATTTTTTTGGAGGAACTTTGGGGATATCCCCAAAGAAATCACCATATCCTCAAAGGTACCGTTTGAATGAAAATTTTATTCCCAAAGGTACCGTTTGACATATATATATATATATTATTATATATTATATTACTATATAAATATAGTACATTACAAAAGGTAATTGGTTCAACTTACGTTGGTTTTCACCAATGCCATGTACACAAAAAATCATTTCTACACAAACCTATAGCTACAGTTCACTAAATTTAGTAAATAATACTGCCCGCAAGTTGTTCTTAAACATTCTAGTGCTACCTTCCATTACATCGATTTCCCGCATTATTTCATTAAGTAAATGCACCGCGACATAGGAGAAGCTGGCTTCAAATTTGACTGTTCTATGCCTCGGAATTTCATACCTCAAACCACGTAGCGGCAAATTGTGTGCCAGCGATCTGTGATTAATTAATTCACGTAAATAACTTGGAGTCCCCGTTAGTAGCAAGTTCCTGAGAAAATTCAAATGAACGCCTTTAAACCTATAACAGATAATGAGCTCCTTCAGAGATCTTATGTTAGGCGACACACGATGACCGAACGGTATGTGCAGCACGAACCGCATTGCCGCATTTTGAATTCGCTGTACTTTTTCTTTGTCGGATTGCTCTAGGTGGTAATAATATACTAAAGAACCATAATCAATTTTTGGATACACCAGTGTTTGTATCAGCTTTAGTTTTAAGGGTGTAGAAAGAAAGTATTTGAGGTGATTCATCGATCTTAAAAGCGACAGGCAAGTACCGTACATTTTGTTGACATGTTTCTCGAAACGCAAATCGTTATCTACCACCAACCCCAAATCCCGTCCGAAATCCACATACGGGATTGGTTGCTGTCCCAAATACACAGTGTGAGCCTCGTATGCAGCCGAGCTGCGCAACGCCCTATTCCCAACGCACAACAATACCGACTTCTCTGGGTTTAGTCAAGTCCGTTCCCCTCACAGTACCCGAACAAAGCATGCAGATCGGAATTAATCCTATACACTGCATCAGCAGTCTCTTGCGCTCTAAAAGACAAATAGACCTGTATGTCGTCAGCATACAAGTGCCAGCGGCAGTATTGTAAGGAGTCGCACATATCGAAAATAAATAGGGAAAATAACAAAGGACCTAATATAGAACCCTGTGGTACCCCACGTTTTATTGATCGCAGTTCGGATTGCGCTCCATCAAATCTTACTGCCTGCATTCTATCCTGTAAATACTCCTCGAACCAGGTCAGCACCGGCTCTGAAAATCCCAAGAACTGCAGCTTCGCGAGCAGTAGGTCGTAAGTGACCATGTCGAAGGCCCTACTTTGGTCAAGCAGCACTAAAAGAGTCAACAGACTTCCGTCCATAGCTCTATCTATATCGTCGATAACCTTAAGCAGCGATGTTACTGCTCCATGATGCTTTCTAAATCCCGACTGGAACCTAGGCAGAATCGCCCAGCAATCCAAGTACTCACCGATTTGCGCTGCGACCAATTTTTCCAGAACCTTTGATAAAACCGACAAAATACTAATGGGTCTTAAGTCAGAGTAACTTTTGGGATACTGGAGTTTTGGTATCGGGAGCAAAAAGGCGACTTTCCAAGGAGATGGAAACAAGCTAAGACGAATACAGTCATTCATTATTTTTGTGATAACAGAAGAAACGACCGGGAGAACCATTTTTATCATCATGTGGTCCGCGCCGTATGCTTCTGACCTGATATTTTTTACCGCTTCGATTACCTCCCCAGTCGTTACCTCCCTGAAGTTAAAGGAAATTCCATCCCGAAACTTATTTTCTCTATAAAATGCTATCAAACGATCATCGACCTCAACCTCGCCTGCCATGTTAATAAAATGTCTATTTATACTGTCCAGTTCAGCAGGGTCAATCAAACCCATTCCACCACCCGCCGCCCTCCTAGCGTTACCCAAGTTAAATGTCCTCAGGACTCGCCACAACCTAGCCGAGTCTCTCCCACAACGCTGAATAGTAAAATTTGTAAATGCTTTTTTCTCGCGTCGTATTGCCTGGCTAACGTAGTTCCTCAGATCCATATAGTACCGCCTGTGCATCGGGAAACCAGTATTCTGAAACCTTTTCAATGCTCGGTATGTATTATTGAAATCTAACAAAATTGTTTGTTTAATTCATAATGAACCAAAAAAAAAGGAAAATGAACAAAATAATTAAGTATTACACGTAACCAAATGCTTGTGAAATTATAATAATGAGAATAAAAAACATGTAAAAACGGAAAGTTAAGAACATCTTTATCCTTAATCTGACAAGTCGTCTTCTGAGTCGCAGTTTTTGCAAACAAAATTTTTTTTATTTCCGACACATTTAACGTGACTCCACAACTTGCACCGGAGGCATTGCACCCACTGTTCCCCGGCTAGACTGTTAGAATATGGCTCACAACACAAAAGACAGAACGTTTCCTCTTCTTCGTCTTCATCTTCTACACTGTCATCACTTTCATTTTCGATGATAAAAAGCTTCCTGGTCGCTTTTTTTTTCTCCTTGCTCACCACTCTCTTCTTTTTCTTTGCTTGTTCTTTCTTCAATTTTTTCATTTTTGGAATGTCGGTTAGCACTGCAGTCTCACGACGTTTACGGCCTCGGTTAGTTTTTTTTTCCGTTGTGGGGCTCTTGGTAAAGGCTTTACGACTTCCGGAGAGAACACGATGACGGATTTTGATTCTAGAGATGTTTTCGAAACCTCAGAGAATTTTCCCCCAACTTTGTCATCGCATTCGATGTTTTGTGATGGCCCACCAACGTCATTGTCTATGTCTCGAGATGGTCCGGCAACTGCACCATCATCTTTGTATCTTTGGGTAACATTGAAAGAAATGGGCCAGTGCACATGTGTTTCACATGTTCAAAGACAATTCAATAAAAATCTATTACAATAAACAATCAAGACACCTTAAAATTAAAATACAGACACCACATTAAAATGAATAATCGAAACGGATTTGACATTATTTTTTATTTGCAAATGTGCTAACCGATTGAACCCATGGACAGCACCCAACCCCTAATAATTTTTGTCAGTCAGTAACATGTATAGTTGTTGACTTTAGAAAATCGCCACTTGTGCTAAAGCACTCCTGACGATTTTCGCCACAACAACTATTTGTGATCTGACTGACAAAAATTGCCGGCAAGATTCCTATCTCTACTTAGTTGTATTAAATACGATAACTTTACTTTATATTTTTCAAGGAAAGCAATTTTTTAAAAACTTTAATAAATTTTTTTTAGATATATGAACAATTTATAGTAATTAAAATTATAACTATGTAACACGAGTCTTTACCTAATTCTCCCGATCGACCGCCCACCGCTAAAACCACCGTTTTCGCGCGACGCACCTGGACGATGCAGCGCCGCGAGCGTCAGGAGAGCGCATCGTCGCCTCGCTTGTTACTGCGCCCCTCCTTAGATGGCGCAACGTGCAATCACCCCATTAACGGTCTAATCATATATTAGGACTGGACTTCGATCACCAAGTAACTTGAAACCAAGTCAACAGTCACCATCCATCCGGACGACTATTAAGACGATTTCCTTGGCGGAACAATCTACTTGCAATTACGGAGCGGCCCGTGTGCCCCGACTAATGCAGTACTTTAACCTTGTAACCGCCTCATGCATTGTTTTACTACTTTACTGAATAAATCGCTCTTACAACTATTAATTTATTACTACTCTCGGTTTGGATTCCTAATAAAGATATTTCCTGGATGTCTTGGATCGACAATTTCAGGAACGACACATTTTAGATAAAATATTTAAGCTTGTCCACTATTTTATCTTGCCAAAAGGAGTTATCACGCTTGATCTTAAAAAAAAAAAATTTGCCGGAATACTTTACATGAGAAATATACAACCTTTCGTATTTTCATATCCAGAGGAGTTCACAGTACGAAGTAACAATATATACGTTTAGTAACTTGAAGCTAGCTTTGGACCTGATACATGTAATTATTATTTATGTTTAGAATAATTTCATTGTTGACAATCTTTAAAAACTTAATTTCTTTTGTAAAACTACCTCCTTGATGATTAACTTTGAAGCAGATGCAGACAACTTAATAACGTTGACGGGTTTTCTTTTTTTCTTAAAATTCTCAAATAAGACTGAATGTTTCTTCTGAAACTCAGAAAGGTGTTCATTGCTTCTCTTCTTGTTTGGTAACGACGATAGCTGCATTTTTAAAATATTTTTTAAAACATTTGCCCCATTGGCAGAAGAAGGTTCGAGTTCCGAGTGCGCTGATGTTGATGCTTTGGCTTTGTTGACCCTCAAATTATCGGTTACGTTAACAACATTAGGGCTTTTCAACAAGAATAAACCAGTTACTTTCGTATTTGAAGGCTTCTTCTTGAAAATCATCAATTTTTTAACTCCGGAAGGTTCTTGACTACCGAAGTTTGCTAAAGTTTCCTGAGTACCTTCGGTACGGTTTCTCTGCAAAAGAAATTAAGTTACGGTTGATATCTAATAATTTTTAAAGTTGACTGGAGAGCGTTTATTAACAATAATAATTTTAGACTTTATCATCCAAGTTTTCCGTTTCTTCCATGCTATAACAACTAGCATAGACCTTGACCCTCCACCTAGGTACCTCTAAGGTGGTGTGGTTGGAAACTTCTATGGGAACGTCAGAAACCGGGGAGATTCCCACCACTTCACCTGTTAGAGTCACGTATTGGTCCAAAGTATTTAGAAGTTGCGCGTCTTTTACCACACGTTTGCGTTGTTTTTTGAACGGTCTAAATGTCCGTTTTTTGTCGACGCCCGCCTCATTATTGGACACAACTGAAGAGTTACTCAATCACTTTCTTCATATACTCATCCTGAGATATCTCATCGGGTTAAATTTGCCACTGATGGTTATCGTAAACCCGAAATTGCCACTAGTATTATTACAATCCGTCACTTCACTTTTCGTTTTTAAACCGGCGTCAATATCAAAATCACTGTTGTTCGTTTGGATTCTGGATTTGTGGTTGTGCGGTAGTGCGTTCTTCGTTTGAGATTTGGTGTCGCTGACGTGACTCGTTTCGAAGTTGGTCAGTTTGATGGATGGCGCTCAATCGTCGCCGTTTTCACAATTGAAGTTCAGAAGATAGAGACAATTCTTGTTGTCTTTGTCGCAAGGACCCGAATCCTGAGTTATGGTAGCCCCGATAAGTTTATCAGTTATGTACGGCAAGGCGTTGTTGTTGTAGAATTTGCTGGGCTGGAAAGGATCCCCGCGTTCCATGCAACTTATCTGCTCCTTAAGCATTTCATTTTCCTGTTGCAGAATCAAAATTGTCCGTTTTTTTATCTAGAATTTCATCACTCTGTTGTTGTATGAGGTCCAGATGCAGGATCAACTACTCTTTCTCTCACTTTCGGCGCTTTGACAGTTGACATTCGTCAAACTTAGAACCCCATTAGCAGTGTTCGATGCGTACATGTGGTCGTAGCTCAGCCCCAGATCTAAATCAGTGTTTACATAAAAAATTTATTACTAATTGACATATGTATATGCAAAAGTGAGATCTTGTGAGTTTGTCTCAAAATAGCGAACCCTGCAATGAACGTAAAGCCAAAATCAAAGTACTCTGATTTCCCACACATGAATCCTGGAAAACTCTCCGACAAACAGGCAAACCTGCCGATGATGTTCCGTTAAATTCCAAAATATTTTGTACTAAATTTCTTCTTTGGGTTTAGAGTTGCGCGTGGACGCAACAATTTCGCGGTATGATTAATTTTCATTTGGAGACCGTAACTATTGTTTATTGTTATACAGTTTACACAACTAAGTTTAGCTTTTTGCGCAGTTTTGTTTCGTGGTTTTTGTCACCGCAGTATCCACAGGTCCTTTCATTTGTGCAATTTAGTGCTATATGAGTATATCCATTGCACTTATAGCATCTGGTTACTTTCAGGTGTTTAAAAACTATATATTTTGATGCCCATTTTATCCTTAAGTAACCTTTCTTCATAATGTCCCTGTATCTTCGTGGATCAACTTCTATTATTGCGCTAAATTTCTCTTTTGTAGTTTTTGTAGTTTGTAGTTTTCTGAATTGCTCGCCTGCAAATTTTTTGTATTTTTATTACTATAACTACTACTATCTTTAGTCTTCAGCGCACCACATCGAGTCACTGTAACTGCACTTTGTCACCACGTTATCTACCATTATCACCACAACTGGATCTCGTTGCCCCCGCTCGGCCTGGATTGCTCCAAATTGTTTTTTCAATCACCACCTACTGCTCGAAGTCCTGTAGTTTGATGTTTCTTATAGTAGCCAGGCTTGATCAAAGTTTGTTGGGAAAGTTTAAACCGCCATTTTGAAATTTGTTCTCGTTGGCCAATATTTCCTTTTCTTGCTCGTTTGGTTCATTGCTTTGATCACAGTGGATTTATTTCACTCAATGTAGCGGAACGGTAGCGGCTTTTGGATGCAGGCCTGTCAGGTGGTAGTAGTGGAATTGATTCATCTTGGTGTTTATTATTTACAACTTTTGTGTTTTTATTACCTACGTAACATAGGTTAGCTCCATGATGGTATTGTGGGCTATTTTGTAATACCGAATTTACATTCGCTGCATCTGAAAATGTCAGGTGGTAGTAGTGGAATTGAATCATCTTGGTGTTTATTATTTACAACTTTTGTGTTTTTATTACCTACGTAACATAGGTTAGCTCCATGATGGTATTGTGGGCTATTTTGTAATACCGAATTTACATTCGCTGCATCTGAAAATGTCAGGTGGTAGTAGTGGAATTGAATCATCTTGGTGTTTATTATTTACAACTTTTGTGTTTTTATTACCTACGTAACATAGGTTAGCTCCATGATGGTATTGTGGGCTATTTTGTAATACCGAATTTACATTCGCTGCATCTGAAAATGTCAGGTGGTAGTAGTGGAATTAAATCATCTTGGTGTTTATTATTTACAACTTTTGTGTTTTTATTACCTACGTAACATAGGTTAGCTCCATGATGGTATTGTGGGCTATTTTGTAATACCGAATTTACATTCGCTGCATCTGAAAATGTCAGGTGGTAGTAGTGGAATTGAATCATCTTGGTGTTTATTATTTACAACTTTTGTGTTTTTATTACCTACGTAACATAGGTTAGCTCCATGATGGTATTGTGGGCTATTTTGTAATACCGAATTACATTCGCTGCATCTGAAAATGTCAGGTGGTAGTAGTGGAATTGAATCATCTTGGTGTTTATTATTTACAACTTTTGTGTTTTTATTACCTACGTAACATAGGTTAGCTCCATGATGGTATTGTGGGCTATTTTGTAATACCGAATTTACATTCGCTGCATCTGAAAATGTCAGGTGGTAGTAGTGGAATTGAATCATCTTGGTGTTTATTATTTACACCTTTTGTGTTTTTATTACCTACGTAACATAGGTTAGCTCCATGATGGTATTGTGGGCTATTTTGTAATACCGAATTTACATTCGCTGCATCTGAAAATGTCAGGTGGTAGTAGTGGAATTGAATCATCTTGGTGTTTATTATTTACAACTTTTGTGTTTTTATTACCTACGTAACATAGGTTAGCTCCATGATGGTATTGTGGGCTATTTTGTAATACCGAATTACATTCGCTGCATCTGAAAATGTCAGGTGGTAGTAGTGGAATTGAATCATCTTGGTGTTTATTATTTACAACTTTTGTGTTTTTATTACCTACGTAACATAGGTTAGCTCCATGATGGTATTGTGGGCTATTTTGTAATACCGAATTTACATTCGCTGCATCTGAAAATGTCAGGTGGTAGTAGTGGAATTGAATCATCTTGGTGTTTATTATTTACAACTTTTGTGTTTTTATTACCTACGTAACATAGGTTAGCTCCATGATGGTATTGTGGGCTATTTTGTAATACCGAATTTACATTCGCTGCATCTGAAAATGTCAGGTGGTAGTAGTGGAATTGAATCATCTTGGTGTTTATTATTTACAACTTTTGTGTTTTTATTACCTACGTAACATAGGTTAGCTCCATGATGGTATTGTGGGCTATTTTGTAATACCGAATTTACATTCGCTGCATCTGAAAATGTCAAGTGGTAGTAGTGGAATTGAATCATCTTGGTGTTTATTATTTACAACTTTTGTGTTTTTATTACCTACGTAACATAAGTTAGCTCCATGATGGTATTGTGGGCTATTTTGTAATACCGAATTTACATTCGCTGCATCTGAAAATGTTACGAAACCAAACCCCCTAGATCGGCTGGATTCTGCATTTTTCATTACAACGCAGTCGATGACTTCGCCGTATCTAGAGAAAAAGCGTTACATTTAGGAGATATCTGATGTACATTAATTAATTGTGAACGTTACCAATGAATTGACATGAAAATAAATACAATAAGGGCAATAATTTACGACGCTTGGATACGTTCGATAAAATTACATTAATAACTAATAACTAGCCAAACAAAAGTTTGTTTAATAGTCTATGGCAGGCGGAACAAAGCAATGAGCAAGCAGATTTTTTTCTGTTTTTTTTTTACTTAAAATTTAAAGTGCTTCGACCACTAGGGTCATTAGCACTTAACAATTAATGAAACAAAAGATGAACTATTAAATTAGTTGTTGGAAAGTAGTATTTGTGACGAAGCGTATGGTCTGCTGAATATTTTCTGCAAGTGCAGATACTATGTTGACGCATGTGCAGACGGTGAGAAAAATCTCATGAAACTTTTCGTTGTTTTTGCTCGCTCGTGTCAATTTGTCACGTTGTCTTTGTTGCTATAAATCATTGTTGAAGTGTTAGTTTGATTCCAACACATTTTTTTTGTTGTAAAAATACACGTAGTATAATTTGTGTGGAATCTGTATTATTTGTCTGCAACTTTTTTTCTAAACAAATAATAAACATCAAGGTTTCTTACTTTGCACTCACTCATATTTGATAAACATTAATTATTAATTTACGATGATCAAAGCGATGCGGTGACTTTGAATGCATCAGGAAGTCAAGTGATCAACGGGAAGTAATTATTTGTATCTTTGTGTGACAAAGAAAGAAAGGGACCAGTGCACATGTGTTTCACATGTTTAAAGACAATTCAATAAAAATCTATTACAATAAACAATCAAAACACCTTAAAATTAAAATACAGACACCACATTAAAATGAATAATCGAAACGGATTTGACATTAGGTATTTTTTACTTGCGAATGTGTTAACCGATTGAACCAATGGACAGCACCCAACCCTTAATAACCATAAAGTCGAATGTAAACCTCTTGTATGTGGAGCAAATTCCTAGATGAAACTAAAGTTCATGAGTGATGACATTACTTCGTGCTGTGGAAACACAACGTGAGATTTTTCTCTCATGAAAGTATAGTCTCATATGAAACTCGTGAGATTTTTGTCTCACTTGAGACAGAAATCTCGTGCAGTGGATAGGCACCTTTATAGCCAAACCCACTTCGTCGTCGTTATTTTTTATGTCTTCTCCTGTGCGCTGGTCAAAACTTTCACCCTGTTCCATTGGTTCCGTCGGATGTGAGGTTATTTTCAGCCTCTTGTTTGTTTTGTTTGTTTATTTCTTGATCTATATTTGACGAAATGGTCATCTGCAGCAGAACCCTGTATGCCACAGGAAGGCTAGTGATATCGGAGGTCGCCTGGTATCCGGAGTTCGCATATTTATGATCTGCATCACTCCCCCCAATCATTCAGCTCTCGGCATATGCTGTTTTACCTTAGCTTGGAATTTTTTTTAGTATGTTTTACTCATTGCGGACCGGGCGGTAAAGCCAAGTTTCCCGAATGTCCTTGTCCTCAACGAACGCTACAGAAGGTGCACAAATAATCTACGTTTACTACATTATCATCCAGTATAACGTAGAGAAATTTGACAATTTATGATCCCCTGTGCTTTTCTAACATCTCCCACAAATTTCTCTATGTTACACTTGATGATAACATGAAAAAAGTAAATTATTTGCGCACTTCCTGTGCATTACTTAATTGGCCGGGTGTACCAACCACTAAGCCTTGTGATGGTTGTGGAAACGGCTTGGTCATTTACGGTTTATAACAAGTGAGTAGCTCTCTTGGGAAAAGTGGTCTTTCAATTCTAAAATAGTTTTTACCAAACAAAAATTTACGTCGCGATTGAAGCTCTTACAATTCGAAGTCGCTTTCCTTCACGTTTGATCAAGATGGCTATGCATTCGGCAGTTTTGGCAACTTTGGCTTCTTCAGACGTATCAGTAATAAAAACGATAACTTCAGATTGGACCTCGGATTTGCCAGCAATTTTTTTGTAACTTTCAGAATCGGTTTTTGAGCCAACTGATTGGTCAAAGTACTTTGAGATCTGTTTAGTGATGTCGCCAGCTTCAGTGTGGCTGAACAGAAGCTTTTGATAATCGACACTGCCAGTGAAGTAGATGGCGACAGATCACGACGCCGTCCAAGCCTCCGTGGACGCGGCAACGTTCTAGAAGATATGTGCTTTGAGTTTCCCATCTTCATAACCCTTCTTGTAAATGAGTCCTTGGTTGTCGCTCCCTTTTTCGGCCAAGGACTTAACCAGCTCAGTGGCGGCAATCACGTCCAAATTAGTTTCAGTCTTTTTCAATTGTTTGATAGCTTCCTTGACGCCGTCTTTTTCCCATTTTGACTTTAAAACTCCTCAACTAACTGGCTTGCAAAGGGAAACAGAACATTCTTTACAAAGTCAATGGAAGTCGTTGTGCCGGCAACATCAACGAGGGCCAAGGAGCACTTTTCGACTTTAACTGGAGGAGGAACAGTGGCGGTTTCGGTACTCATGGTCTTGTTTTGTTTTGTAACCGAACCGGATAAAAAATTGAAGGTGATTGAATCGTTAATAACGGCGGTTTTTGGAAAAACAGGAAGATCAACTGCAAATCTATGCAATCGCAGGTGGTCAAAATGTTAATTTGCTATCAGAGAGTATGCCGGAATGAATTGCCGAAAATATTCGGTAAGGCCCAAAAATTTTCGACCCTCACGAGTAGACATCGGTACAGGGAAACTGCGAATGACTTTGGTTTTTTCTAAACCAGGTTTCAGGGTGTATTCGCTGATCCGATAACCCAAATATTTTATTTTTTTCTTAAAAAATAAGGAAGAAGAAAGGAGGAAAAGGAAGGAGGAAGGAGGATTATTTTCTTGTTTTATTCATCCAGTGCCAAAAGGATTTTGGCGATGTCTATCTTCTTTCCCTGGGCTTCTTAATTCTAAGCTGGTATTGCCGATTTTTGTTCTCTACCAGTTTCCTCAAAACGTTGACGATGTTTGTCCTCGACCTCAAGGAGCTGGTTTTTTTGTTTTTCTCCTTTGCGCACTAATTTTTGTGGTTTGCCAGTAAACTGTTACAACAGACCGATCGCGAAATTGATCAGAAAATTTATTTTCTCGCGGACCGTTTGGCAAATCTTACCGGCGAAACAAAAACACTTTTTAAAAAACACGAATTTTGAACAATTTTATTTATCAACCCACTTGAGTAAGACTTGCAAAAAAAAGCTGGCTTAAACTAAGTCTAACGGCATTTATAACATTTCCTATCTCTAAAAGCGCTGACTCCGGAAAGATCTCGCGAAGTCAAGGTTTCTCGTCCCATAACTCATGAATCGTTCCGTAACTATGTTCAAAACGAATAACTACTTTTGCGATTTTACATTATTGAGCTAAATTATGTAAGTAATTTTTCTTTACTACATGTGTGTAAGATTTATCAGCAGTCAAGTATCATCAAATTATTGTAATAAACTTATAGTATACAAGAAATTGAAACTTATGGCATATTAGGAGAGGTTACACAAACATCATGCTTAATATCAGTTTTACTATAATTAGGCACTTTTTGACCTGAAATGTTCCTGCGATCCTCTGTTATGTGATTGCTAAATTACTGCATTACAATTAAATTTACGATGAAAAAAAAACAAGACCGTTTACGCTATTCATCATCAGATATTTTACAAAAACTGTCCATTGATTGCTCTATTACATTCATTATTTTCTTTTTTTCTCTTTTAATTTTCTTCTTGCACTTTTTAATATTCTCAACACTGACTGAATCTTGTGACGTCAGCAAATGCCAGGCCAACTTTGTAGTTTGTCGCTGAAAACTTGAACCTCTTGGCAGCTACTGATGTCAGGAGACCCCATCACCTTTCCCATCCTCTCTTCCAATTGATGCTACAATTCCAGCATGTTGTATAGCTTGTTGTATTGCAGTGCTAAACATTTCATTGATAATAACATTTTCCGAGGATGTGGGGGTTGCAGGCATTCCAGCACTGTTTGTGTTAAAAGTCGTGTTAGTCGCGTTTGCTTTAGAGGCAGCCAATTGAGCGACGGTGATTGCATTGTATGAAGTATTGCGAGTGAAGGGATGAGGTTTCTTATTGGTATAGATATCTTCGTCGTCCGAAAGAGCTTCAAGAGAGTAGGAATATTCAGTGCTAGTACTGGCTTGACTGGAGGTGGAGTTGGCCTGTTCTTCACGGATGTGCGTTGCTGTGTAGTTGGTCGCCTCGGTCAGAGAAGGGTGTTTCTAGGGGACGCAACGCATAGAGTCAGGATCTGACATGAGAACAGTTAGTTTTACTGGTTCTGGGTCTTGAATTATGGCTATAGCGGCGGGATCTTCGGCTAATCCAGGAGTGGCCGCGATGATAGTTTCTATCACTTCAAAACATGCCAATCGCTTTAATTAATCAAAAATAAGTTTTAATGGTTGTTCATTTACCTGTAGAGCAGCACGGTATCCAGGGGATGCTGTAAAGGCTCTGAATGCAACCACGAGTTGTTGGACTTTAGCTTCAGAAAGAGATCAAGCTCGAGGACTAACAAGGGTCTCTGGTTTTTTAACTACGTGAATTGTTACTCCTGATGTTACTCCAAAAGAAGATAAGGGCTGGTCGTCTTTTAAAACGAGACCATAATAAACTAAATCTAGAAAATTTGTCACAATACATAATCTGCACTTTTTGCATGAATAATTTTACCTATGTTTAACTTTTGACTTTTTATGTATTTTAAGGCTTTGCCCTTTAACACTTCTACCTTATTATCGTACATTATTTATTAACAACATTATTAATTTTAACGGTTTGATATTGTTTTGAATCCCTCGTACCAACAAAGAAATGTCAGATGTTAGATCAGATTAACCGAACAGATGTTCACAGCATTGCCATGTTTAAGTGGCCAATCGTAGGTTTTCTCTAGATTCCGTAAATTTTTCTAAACCTTTTCCGAAAAATTAAATCAATATACCTACAAAGGCGAAATACAAAAATGTAAAACATCATAAACAAAAAGACGATGGGAGGCAAAATGGAAAAAAAAGAGAAAAAAGAAGAAAATTGTACATAAACTAGCAAATTTAGTAAAGTTTCTTTTGTCTGTTGAATTTGAAAAGTACTTAAGAAAATGTCTACATTTCAATGCATTTTAAAAAATTCACTTTTAATAAATCCAAACTCTGCACTTTATTCAAAAAAAATTAAAAAGCTTCCTAGGCATGATACAATAGTTATCGACGTCAAAGTCCAGTTTCTCTTCATATTTTATAGCTCACCAATTAACAAAAGCTGTTTACATATTTACATATCAAGTTTAGCGCGGCCTTTTTTGCCGGCCAAAGCTTAACTTTTACAAGAGCGTCTAATAGGACAGCTTCCACTTTTTGTTTTTTAGCCGTCGAGGGAACTTTTCGCGCAAGTATGGGCGGTATTCAATGTTCTCCCAGACGATATTCTATGTTTGAGGCGCTCATAAAACTCGTTCTGCCAGGGACGGATTAAGCCCAATATAGTTTTACTTATTTCCAATTTACAACGTGTTTTTCGTCCTCAAACTGCAACAATGTTCCGATATGCTCCAAAAGTTTAAAAAATTACATTAAAAAATTACATCTTCGTTAATATGAAGTTTTACTCAATATGATAATAAATTATTATGACAATCCAACTCAAAATCTGACAACCAATAAAAACAGTATATTTTTTGAATTTGAGCCAATTAGGATCTAATTACATTGGCAATCTTTTCATACTAAGGACCAGGTGATTACAGCGGCAATCTGTCATTTTCTTTGGATTGTCCTGCCGAATACAACACGTGGTAGGAATCTTTTGGTAAATTTTGGTCAGTCAGTACCACTCATAGTTGTTGTCTTTAGAAAATTTTGGTCACAACAACTATTTGTGATCTCACTGACAAAGATTGCCGGCAAGATTCCTATCACTAGTTGTGTTAAATACGATAACTTTAATTTATATTTTTCAATAAAAGCCATTTTTTAAAAATGTTAATAAATTTTTTTTAGTTATATGATTATTACATTGAACAATTTATGGTAATTCATATTATAACTATTAATTTATTATTACTTTTGGTTTGGATTCCTAATAGGGATATTTCGTGGATGTCTTGGATCGACAATTTCAGGAACGACACATTTTAGATAAAAGTATTTAAGTTTGTCCACTATATTATCCTGCCAAAAGAAATTATCACGCTTGATTAAAAAAAATATATTTACCGTACCACTTTACATGAGAAATATACAACCTTTCGTATTTTTATATCCAGAGGAGTTTAAACTAAGAAGTAACAATATATACGTTCAATAACTTGAAGCTGGCTTTGAACCTGATACATGTAATTATTATTTATGTTTATGTTGGTGACAATCTTTAAAAACTTAATTTCTTTTGTAAAACTACCTCCGTGATGATTAATTTTGAAGCAGATGCAGACAACTTAATCTCTATAATTTTGTCGTCATCTATTAACCCATCGGGACTTGCGCCAAGACAATGTAATGCAGAATAAATGAACAACCCACAGCTAGTTACTTTTAAAGAAGTCACTTGCTCAAACTTTTTGACAGCCATTTTTTCATGTTCAATACCATACCTGGTGCCTGAGTTACTAAAAAAATTTATTGTATATATAAAATTTGCTTCATTGTGCTTTCATAAGAGGTTTTTGGACGTAGCTTACAAATTTTGCCGAAAATAAACGCTGTCAGTCTTATTCCACGTTGATTTTTCCATTCTGGATTTGAACTTTGACTTCTAGTTGACAACTCCAAATGCGCATTCTCCAGATCAGTCTTTCTTAATCTGATAAATTATGCAATTTATCGATAAAAATCTAAAATAGCAGTCCAATGATGCCCAGTTGCAGGAAGTTAATGAAATGATAATGATCCGTTAAAGAATCGCTAAAATTCTTATTAAGTTGACTCACTACCAGTTTTTTGTTACATTTAGGAGGTATCTGATGTACATTAATGTTGCAACCTTTTAAATCTTTTGAGAGGAATAGATGAACATGTAATGTTATTTAATAAAATTTTAACGGTTTTTTAACGCTTCCCACGGGGTTATTACCATTCAGGTCGACTTCGAATCCGGTTTCCTTATTTTTGAACTTTATTTATTTTATTTTTGTATAAATTTATTTTACACAAAGATGTTAATTATACATAAACTTGGATTGTACCTATTTTTAAACCATATCAAATAAACATAAAATTTGCAATTCCTATAATAAATCTAACATTAATAAAAATGCTTGCAGAGTTAAAAATATCAAGTTACCAACTATCCTAGGGTAATTTTATCAATTATTAGGATCCGCTGTACCAATTTCGTTAAATTCAATTTGTAACTTGGCTCAAGTTACCACCGAGTTGTGCGTTATAAATTTTGAAATGGCTATGTACAATTAGGGCCCTTAGAACTTTGTAAAATGTGTTATATGAATTGAAACTTGGTACAATTGGTCCTTACTTACAACTCTAAAGAGTTCAAAGTCCACGTCCACTACTTTTGTTACAACAACTATTATTAGTAATATACCACACAAAGTTTAAGGTTCAATTTAAATTGATAAAATGATTCTAGACTTAAATAAAACGTGACTTTCATATAACTTTAGATGGAAAACCAAATACGTCCCCATCAATATAACAATAAAATATGTATGTTGAATAAATCTTAAAGTATTGTTCATTGTTGAAAAACAAAATGATATTTTTTGTTTCTTAAGATAGTTGTAAGTACTACAGGTAGTTTCACATATTATTCTGCGTCGTGGTATTGAATTTTCTGCTTTCCCTGGTTCCTTTTACTCAACCGCCGGCCAGTGGCCCCCATGGTCAAAGTAAAGCGATCAGTGTGTGCCCGGTGAAGACGCAACTCTCTCTCACCAGTCTCCTTGGCTTTTTCAACCTTGGCCATAAACGCTGAGATGAGATTTTTGCAATCCATGTTTTCCTCGGGCTCCCAACTGTTTTGGGATGACGGATAACCCTTCCAAGACACCAAAAATTTACTTTAATAATAAATAATAATAAATAATAAACTTTAATATTGGTACTATTGCCATAATGAATTCCGTCTCACTGGCAAGCCCTGCAAAACAGCCCCGGTAACATAACTGATACAATTCAACAAACCCACTTCCTACCTCCCCTGATGAGCCACTGATGCAAATGGCTAAATTATGTAGAGAATCTATTCTGGCATCATTGTTGAACGGTTTCAGCAACAAACACATGTCAACGTCGCTGCCGTCCAATCCGAAACCGGACATAGTGGATCCCACCAAAAATAATCCGTAACTGTTGAGACATTTCAATTTTTTTACATTAATGAGTCACCGGAAGGTTTTTGACTACCGGAGTTTGCTAAAGTTTCCTGAGGATTTTTGGTACGCTTTCTCTGCAAAATGAATTAAGTTACGGTTGATTTCTCATAATTTTTAAAGTTGGTTGGAGAGCGTTTATTAATAATAATAATTGTAGACTTTATCATCCAAGTTCTCCGTTTGACCAGGTGGCTCTCCTTGCTGCAGAAGTAGCATTTATGGTTGCCGGGATTTTCTGGTTGGCTCTTGTCGATTTTCGCCTTCGTGGCGTTCACTATGCTGAATTTATAGCAACAGATCGAACAAATCTTCAGGGAATATTTGACCTTCTGAAACTCCAACTCGTTCAGAAAAGTTTTCCCGAGGATGTGAGAGATCAAGTCAATAAACTCTTGGGCGTCACTAGCCGTTATTATCCGGTGATTGTGATCCAGGCAGAAGATGCAAACACTTCTATGAACTTCCATTTTTACAAGACACATGATATACTTTCAACGGGAACCAATGTTACTTTCTAAAGTAACGAAATCATTGGCGTTAGTGCAGAATATAACAAATTACGGGTTTTACCGTTGCTTTCTATAATAATTTATTTCTAGCAAGGAGAATTGCTAATTTGTCTCCCTTTGGTCGGTAAGGGCACCACCCGTTTGCAATCGTGGTGCAATTATATTTCCGCAAATAATTATTAAAAATTATTATTGAAATAATGATTCAGTCTTTTGTTTGTTTTGTTTGTTTATAGGCTAGTGAAAAATGGGGCGATCTGAGCCAATTTTTCCTTGTGATAAATTTTTGAAAAGGTTTGCCAAATACCTGTTGGTTAGTTTTAAAGGGGGTGTGTGAAATTTGGTTAAATGGTTGAGGTTTAAATGGTTGCGAAGGAAACCGTTGTTTAGTGTTTTGGTCATTAGTCTGGTAATTAGGTAGGGGAGAGTTAAGATATTAAATATTCTATTCTTCCATGATATATTTTTTTGCTAAATGTAAACTACCAGGTCGCATAGAACGGATTGTACGTCCTAGCGGGTCTTTCAATCCTTCTAAGAGGGTTTTCACAGTTTCAAAGCAGTATCTTTGAATGTTTGTAGTTTAGCTTTCTTAACGGCGTCGATCTTTTCGTGAATGTTAACATAGTTACAAGCGGTCGTCAAGATTTCTAGAACGAGTTTTCATCCCTATAGTCCGAAAAATCTTCAATTAGAGTGTCTTTAATTTCTTGCCATGTTTTGGCGCTGTTGATAATTAAAGATTCTTCAGCTGGTCCTATAATTTTGCTACGGATACCCCTTAGCAGCAAATCATTTTGGGTGTTAGCTTCATTTTTCCGATCGGCGTACGTAGCGATTAAACTTTCAGCACTGCTGATGAATTTGTGTAAGTGACTACTCTTACCGTCAAATGTGGGAACAAATGAAAAAAGCTTGATATCCAAAACAGGAAGTGCCATTTTAATTGGTAGGGTAGCTGATTAAGTGTTATTAGATGTTTCTTTTAATGAAATTTTGTGAAACCTTAAAATAGTTTTGTCGATAGCGTTTAGTTCAATATCACTCATGGAAAAATTACACAATTCTACTTATAGAAAGGTAATTTTCATTTTCGGATCTCGATCATCAGGTAGGTGCTTTTAGATTGGAACGCAGCAACGTTGAAACGTCGAAGGAGTGGACACTGGTTCTCGATGAACTGCTTCCAAGATTGGACTAGTCAAATTTTGGGACTTCCTCGATGGATTTCCACTAAAAACACTCTTTTCTCAATCCTACCGACTGCGCCAATTATATTTTAAGTACCCCGTTTGGAGTTTTAAAAAACAATTTTATTTGGTTAAAAGTGATACAAGATACTACTTAACTACGCGAGAGCTAAATAAGGAATGGTTCTTAATCTAATTATTAAACGATGCGTCTTCGCTCGGGGACGGCTATGCCGGTTGTTTATCTAAGGCCAATACTCCTTGCATTTGTAGTCCGCAATAGTTCCACCAAGAAAGTTCAAACACTTAGGCAACCAACAATCTTTATTCTCGTTCGTACTTACATAGTTGATGGTGAAGGAGCACAGGTCAAAGAGATGGAGGTTTTTTTTTTTTTTTCCTTAGGGAGGGGAAATCCCTTCGGACACCCAGCGCTTGGTTCAATCACGCTGGGTAGTGCCGGACTTGAACCGGCTAAAACCCCTCCGGACGGGCCGGGACACTGTCCCTTCACCCCGTTATCTTCTGGAGAAAGCGCTCGCGGTGTGGAAATGTGTGTAACCTAAGTCAATGTCGTGTGTCGCGGTTCGCGGTTCGCGAGTTGACGCGGATGGTTTTACCCGTTTAAAACCATTTTCGGCCGTTTTAATCGATAGGGTGGTTCCTCGCCGTAGTCGACGGCTCTACGAACGAGGAGGTTCGGGTGGTCAGCTGCTGTTGCAAAGAACTTTATCGCGACATCTTTGAGATGTTCATTGATGTATTTAATACTCGCGTCTTTATGTAGCTGGTTGTTTCGAACAAACCAGGGTGCGTCGAAAACAAATCTGAGGGACTTGTTTTGGACCACTTGAATTTTGTTTAAATGCGTAAACGCTGCGTGATTCCAGACGGGAGACGCATAAGTCATTATGGGCCTGATAATTGTGGTAAAAAGTCGTAATTTACTTCGCGGTGACAATCTGCTCTTTTGGCAGAGCAGTGGATAAAGTTGGGCGATACATCCTCGCGCCTTGTTTCTGGCTGTCTCAATATGCTTGGCGAACGTCAATCGCTTGTCCAGGGTGACCCCCAGATATTTGGCTGATGCCTGCCACTGGATGGGCTCACCAAAGATGCTCAATTCTCTATCAGGTGTTACTAGGTTACGACGTGTGAAAAGGACTGCAGTACTTTTGGCTGCATTGACGTTAATGAGCCATTCGCGATACCATGTTTCCAGATTTTCCAAAGCTCTTTCGAGCTTATTTGAAATCTGGAACGCATGTTTGGCGCGCGCGAGTATAGCGGTGTCGTCGGCGTACTGAGCAAACTCAACTGTCGCGGGCTGAGGCATGTCTGAGATGTAAATATTGAACAACTGTGGCGCGAGTACTGATCCTTGTGGTACCCCAGCCGCCAGGGGGCGACTGGTTGATCTGATACCATCAATTTTGACGCGAAAGCTACGGTCCGAAAGAAAAGAATAAATGAGTTTAATAATTTTGCCCGGATAGCCCAAATTGATCATCTTATATATGAGCCCAGAGTGCCAGACACGATCAAAAGCTTTTGAGACATCCAGAAAGACAGCCCCGGTGTTGTATTTCCAGTCGAAGCTGGTGTAACAGTGCTCTACCACCCGAAGGATTTTTGTTGTCTTGTCGAGTGTTGTGCGCGGAAACCGAACTGAGTGTCAGGGATAACGCCATGATCCGTCGTGAACATATTTAGCCTATGGAGAATGCATCTTCCCGCAAGCTTTCCGATGGTCGAAACAAGACTTATGGGGCGGCAATTTGAGGGCTCTTTTGGACTTTTGCCGGGTTTTTGAAAGAGAATGACGTCCGCCTTTTTCCACGTTTGTGGGAAGTGACCTAGCCGAAGAGTGGCGTTAAAGATTGCGGTCAGATGCATGATTGCTAACATTGGCAGATTTTTCATTGACAAGTTGGTGATTCCGTCTGGGCCTGGCGCGCGACGTTTGTGAAAAAATTTAATGTGACTCGAAATTTCCTGAGGGGTAATCGGATTGACGTTTCCGACGTCGTTTTCTACTTGATTTTCCAAATGTTGTTGAACAAATCTCTCTATGAAGCCAACACGGCCCAGGTCGGCATGGGTCGTGTCGGTGGTGAATTGCTCTTGCAGTGAATCTGCAAAGAGTTCGACTTTGTCAACTGGCGCGGACACGGGTCCCGTTGGTCCGTTAAGCGGGGGGATTTTGCGAGGAGCGGAATTTCTAAAAACGCGGGTCATTCTCCAAAGACTTTTCGAATTTTGCCCGTTTAAAGAAGTGAGTTTGTCTTGCCACGAGTCATTGGCGCGAACTGAGAGGGCGTCTCTCACCTCGGTTTGTCGTCGGTTCAATTCGGTTTTATCTAAAGGAGCTAAAGTCCTTTGATATCGCCGTCTTGCCCGATTTTTGTCACGAATTAAATTTTTTATAAAATTTGGAAGAGCTGGACGGTTGTTTTGCGCGGGTTTTGTGAATTCTGCTGACTTTATTGCCTGAATAATGATGTTTTCTAACTGCCCGACGGTTGAATTTAATTCCGGAATTGAATTTATAATTGGAACGGGGCCCAGTGAATTACCAACATTGCTTTTGAATTCTTTCCAGGCTACCGATTGTAGCGGACTTGGTCGATCGTTGGGAATTGTGCCCATTTGGAAGAGATGGAGGAGCCGAGTCCTCGCGCTTATATATCGGGTGGTGCCAACCCTGTTTCCATGCAGGGCTGACAACCACCTAACACTAACCGCTACACATTAATCATTCCAGCTAATCACCGTCTGGAATGTGCAGGGTTGCATTTGCAGGTCATATAACTTCCCTTTTTTTTACAGGACCGAAGGATATTTAAATTAACTACAATAGTCTCTGAACAACTTGATTTTAGTGTACGCTTGGGTTTGGTAAACAAAACGAGCCTTGTCGTAAAACCTTTAGTATCTTCCAATTAACATTAAAAAAATCGTTAATAATTTTTTCTAACCTCACAGAAAAGATGGTTTCTTGTATTGTTGAAACTCGGAGGTCATTATTATATATTGGATACGTAACTACCAAAGAGCGTTTGTTATTTGTCTCAGTATTTTTGACTGATATCTTTAGATAATAGCTCTATTTGACTTCCTAGCGCATTCCCACAATTCTATGCCGTATGCCCAAATAGGCTTGATGACGGTTTTGTAAATTAGTAGTTTGTTGTCTATTGACAGTTTTGATTTTCTTCCTATTGACCAGTTTAATTCTCTTGTTTTGATGTCTATTTGTTTCCTCTTTTTTATAATGTGTTGTTTCCAGTTTAGCTTGTTGTCTAGGTGCAGTCCTATATCTAGTTACATTGGGTTGTGGTATTTATTCGTTATTGATGCTGACCGGTGGACAGTCGAAATGCGGTTGTCTTTTGTTTTAGCATGTTTTAGCAAGTTAAAAATGCTGATTGTTTATGTACAAATTTCTGAGTAGTAATTTTGAAGACTAAAAAATGGTACAGCACCCGGAAGCTAGTATCGGTAATAGCGTTGATTGAGATGTACGGAAAGTCGCACGCGGCATTGGGAAAAGTGAATTCGTATGACAAGCAAGATTTTTTATTCTGGTACTCCGTTTTCTTTCACCGGACAACTTCACGGAGAACAAAACGCTGGATTAATTGACTCCCAGCGACACGGGCTATGCTCCTCCAGTTTATATACTGACGATGACACCTCACCAACAGCAGCTGTAGACTCAACTCATGCATTAGTCTTTTCATCAGGATTCTGGAAACAGCCGTGGACAGCGTTTCCAAGGTTCAAACCAAACAAAGGCCGGTGCTAAACAGCCCTACCAGGCTTCTTATTAGACCCAATCCTAAAGAGATTCCGATTCAGCTTGCTCATTGCTTTGTCCCGCCTGCCATGGACTATAATGAATTAATTTTTAATGTAATTTTATCGAACATATCCAAGCGTCGTAAACAATTGCCCTTATTGTATTTATTTTCATGTCAGTTTATTGGTAACGTTCACAATTTTATGTGAAATAAATAAGACTTGTAAGATAATTTCTTATATATAATTTTGCTGAAATATGATGTACGCGAGTGTTGTTCCACAATCTCCTGATTATTTTCAGTTTCCTAGTTAAAGCAGTGGCGTGCCATTGTTGTGCAATTGTTTTGTTTTGGAAATTGTGACTGTTGTTCAATGTGTTGAAATTAATTTTAAGTTTTTTTTTTTGGCCAGTTCATGTTCTGAAACGTTTGTTTGTTTGCTAGTAAGTGTTTGCAATTTGTCGTTAATAATGTGGTATTGGTCTGAAGACGAAGTCAGTGGGCAGTTACGCGAATTTTGAAGTCAATTTGGAGTTTTGATTTCTAACACATGGACGAAAATTTCAAAGACGCACAAGTGATGACTCCGGAAACCATTGACGTTAATGAAATTGGCATGCGAATGCCAACCATCCTCCATGCTCTCTGAGCCAGTCTTGAGAAGACTAAGTTTTAATTTTTTTGCAACGAATGGAGAACTTACGTTAAGGGCGGCAACGACGGGACTTATGGAAGGAGGAGTAACAGTGGAAATTAAATGGGACTGTTGATATTCAGTCAAGAAAGATTGTAGTTTTTGGGTAAAATTCTCGACGTTTTGTGGCATCTGACTCAACAGTTTCCTCATGCCAACTTCATTAACGTCAACGGTTTCCGGAGTCATCACTTGTGCGTCTTTGAGCAACGTTGAAGACTTTTTAATGCACCGATCGCACATGTAATTGATATCTTGCAGGAGTTTGGTGAGGGATGTGCGCAACTTGTCCACATCCGGACCCATTGTCGCCTCGCTATCACCGATACTAGCTTAAGGGTGCTGTACCATTTTTCAGCCTTGAAAATTACTGTGGTGTTTTCAATAATGTAAGTTATTCGACTGAATTTTTTTTTATTTATTCAATACGTTAAACTAAAATAATAACAGGAATAATTAATACTACTACATTACACTATTACAAGTAACTATCTCACCTAACAGGAATCGTGGATGTTAATCTCAGACTTGCTAGCTTGTTGACGTTGTCGTGTGAAATGAACGATCATCATGCAGTTTGTCACTAACATACTAAACAAGTTCTGCCAACAGTATCAATTGTTACCAACTTAACATTTATTGCAAACACTCCAATATGTTGGAACCCCTACTTAGTTAACTTATTTATTATAACGCCTAATTATAATTTCTAATCTCTAAATTACATTGGTTTCCTCACAATCCTTTTTGGTCTTGTGTCTTACTTAATTCTAGCATTTATAGGAACTTAGGGTATTTGGACAGTGGAAGGAGTGGACTATACGTTCGGCAAGTTTTTCGGTGTGTGCGGTATATTATTTTCTCGTCTTGGTATCTTCCTTTTTGTGGTTTTTTGCATTTTGATTGTTGTTTCCTCTTCTCTATCGCCTTGCTCTGTGTAGGGTTTGTTTCCCATTATCTTTAATTGTTCAATGTGCCTTCTCCACATAATCATTTGTTCTTCACTTCGCACATATAGGTTTTCTCCCCTATTACCTTCGTGATTTTTGCTTTTACCCAGCCTTTTTTGTTTATACTTCGGTAATCACGTGCCATTACCTCTTCCTCCTTTTTAAGTTTTTCGTAATTCTTGCCTGTATGGTGTTTTAACCTGACCTTTTGATTATTGGGGATTGTCGCGTTTGTGTCAGGTCTTACTAAATCGAAAGCAGTTCTTAAGTTCCTTCCTAACATCAAGAATGCTGGCCTCTCATTTGTTGAACAGTGTTTAGAATTCTTGTATGCTAATAGATATCTGCTGATTAGAATTTTCTTTGATGTTCTAGTGTTTCTGCTATTCATTAACGCTGCGTAAAATCCCTTTTTAAACGATTCTACTGCATTTTCTGCTAGTCTATTGGGGATGGATGGTAAGGTGGTGATTTTACATGCTGGATTCCATTCCTCTTCAAGAATGTCTCAAGATCCTTGGAGGTCAATTGTGGTCCATTGTCCGACACTATTACATTTGGAATGCCCCATCTAGTGCAGTACTCAGTTATTTTTGATATGGTCGCTTTCGTCGTTATTGTTTTTATTTCCCAAATTTCTGGCCATTTCTAATGTGCATATTGCATTATAAAGTAAGTAGTGACTATTGTTTATTGGTTCTAGAAAGTCTACATGAACTTTTTCAATTGGTTTGCTGGGTCGATACCATGGCGTTGGTATTGCCTTCTGTGGATCACACGACACCTTTAGACTTGGTCTGCATGACTTTCTTGTGTCTTCTATTGCATCGTCTAATTTAGGCCACCAAAAATAAGTTCTCGCAATAGACTTTATATTCACTATGCCCATATGACTCGCATGTAATTCAGTCATTAATTGTTGTTTCAGTTTTCTTGGTATTATCGCAAGTGATTTCATTCTTCCTAATCCAATATGGTCTTAACCTTTCCTCAACTTTTTTCTCTGACCAACCTTTTGTGATATAATAAAATATCTTGCTTAATACCGAATCTCCTCTAGTTTCAGTGGCTATTTTTTTACTGCCAATTGGTAGTCCTTCTGATATTATCAAGTTTAAATTTTCTTGTTCGTTCTCTATATCAGAATCTTCACTTTTTACTGGATGTCGACTTAACATGTCCGCTACCTAGTTGTCCGCGCCTTTTACGTATCCTATTTTGTACGAAAATCCCGACAGATGGGCACTATGCCCACCTGTGTACCCGGCTCGACGTCAACAGTCGTAAACAGTCTCGGCGAGCATGTCCTTCGGAATTAGCATGTCGGGATGAGAGTTGAAATGGACGAAAGGGCTCTACCTGTGATTATTACAGATTGCAACAAAAATGAGTTTAATACGGGGTTATTATCGTCAGTAAATGTTGTTAAAAGATTTTCACAATTATCAATAAAAATTTCTAAGGGATGAGGGTTTCCGTCAAAATGGGGAATTAATTGTTTCTACTATTGAAGATGCGGGCTCCTTGCTAGCGTCCCATGAGCTGGGTGGAGGGGATGAAGGAAGACGCGCCAACAGTTCAGCCTTTTCGGACGCATCAGTAGCGGCTTCAGTAGGCTTTTCACCAGCAGCCTTTCTCTCTGGTTAGGCATCAACCTCCATTGGCTCTTCACTCTCAACCTGCTCTTTGCCGTTAGTTGCTTCTGTTTCGGCGGTTTTGACCATCTTTGCTGGCCGCGCCGCAGCAGCAGGTTTGTTTTTCTATTTTCCTCTTGCAGCTCTTCTCGAATGTAACGTCTTTGAAAGAACTAATGACTGAGTATTTTTTGCAAACGTCTTCAGAAATGGCGGGACTCCCTTAACGTTTGATCAAGATGGCAGTGCTTCTGGCAGTTTTGGCAACTTTGACTTCTTCAGAGTTATCAGTAATAAAAACAATATCTTTAGATTGGACCTCGGATTTGCCACCAATTTTTTTGTAACTTTCAGAATCGGTTTTTGAGCCGACTGATTGGTCAAAGTATTTTGAGATGTGTTTAGTGATGTCACCAGCTTCACTGTGGCTGAACAGAAGCTTTTGAAAATCGACACTGCCAGTGGAGTAGATGGCGACGGATCACGACGCCGCCCAAGCCTTCATGAACGCGGCAAAGTCCTCGAAGATATGTGCTTTGAGTTTCCCATCTTCACAACCCTTTTTGTAGATGAGTTCTTGGATGGTTTTGAGTCCTTGATTATCGCTTTCCTTTTCGACCAAAGACTTGACCAGCTCAGTGGCGGTGCCCACGTCCAAATCAGTGTCAGTCTCTTTCAATTGTTTGGCAGCTTCCTTGACGCCGTCTTCTTCCCATTTCGACTTCAAAAACTCCTCAACTTGCTCGCTCGCAACGGGAAACCGAACATTCTTTACAAAGTCGATGGAAGTTGTCATCCCGGCAACATCAACAAGGACCAAAGAACATTTTTTAACGTAAACTGGAGGAAGTACTGTTTTGTTTTGTAAACGATCCGGATGAGAAATTGACGGTGGTTGAGTCGTTAATAACGGCGGTTTTTGTGAAAACACTAAGATCAACGGCAAATCAACGCAATCGCAAGTGATCGTAATGGGAATTTGCTATCAGAGCGTATGACAAAATGAATCGCCGAAAATATCCAGTCACTTCTAAAAATCTTTGAACCTCACGAGTAGACCTCGGTACAGGGAAACTGCGAATGACTATGGTTTGCTCTAAATCTGGATTCATGGTGTTTTTTGCTGATTCGATAACCCAAACATTTGATTTATTTGATCAAGGATTTTTTTTTCTAAAAAATAAGGAAGGAGGAAGGAGGATTATTTTCTTGTATTCTTGATTGATTTTTTAATCCAGTGCCAATAGGATTTCGGCGATGTCTGTCCTCCGTCCCTGGGCTTTCTAATTCTAAGCTTGTATTGACGATCTTTGTTCTGTATTAGGTTTTTCAAGACGTTGGCGATGTTTGTTGAGGCGGAGCCTCAAGGGGTGTGTTTTCGTTCTTTTCCTTCACGCACTATTTTTTGTGGATTGCCAGTAAACTGTTAAAACAGACCGATTGCGAAATTGATCAGAAAATTGATTCTCTCGCGGACCGTTTGGCAAATCCTACGAACTGCGCCAATTTTAGGTTCGACGAAGGAAAATCACTTTTTAAAAAACACGAATTTTGAACAATTTTATTTATCAACGCACTAGACCAAGATTTGCAATAAAACAGTTGGCTTAAAAAACTAAGCCTAACGGCATTTATAACATTTCCTATCTCAAGTTTTCTCGTCCCTTAACTTATGAACACTTACCGTAACCATGTTCAAAACGAATAATTACTTTTGCAATTCTACAGTATTGAGCTAAATTATGTAAGTAATTTCTCTTTACTACATGTGAATAGTGAATAAACAGCTACAGAAATCATCATCAATGTTGTCAATTTTTGACGAATCTGATGTAAAATTAAGAATTTGTTTTAAACGGAGTTACGGTAACTGTTCATGGAAACGTATAATTCTTTTTGTTGTAAAATCGTCCGAATTTGAAAATAAAAAAAACACATATTACATAAGATTTGATTTTACAATTCTTTCATGTCTCATAAATATTACTAAAATTTTCAAAGAATTTTTCTCTTTATTTTGGGTTATGAGGCAACTTAAAGCCCACCAAGTTGGCGGTTTCCTGCACGCTCCTCTCGCCTTTCGCATGAAACTCATCGTGGATCTCCTGCTGCAACCGGGAACTCCTCAAATAACACAAATAGGTGTTGGCCATAAATTCCATTTCTTTCCTTGCCTTGCAAAGTTGTTCACTTGTCGTGTTATACTTTTTATATTGAGTCAGGATGTACTGGAGAGCCAAGTTATTTTTTAGAGAATCCCTGGGCAGCACTTGCCGTAATTCGGAAACTATTTGTCTCAAAGTGGTAATCTCAGTGGCCATGTTCGTACAGTTCTACCTAATACAAAACAAATAATTTTCTTCACAGCGGGAGTCTGCAACACAACTACTTGGAGGTTTCTTTTATTTCTTCTTTTCTTTTTTGTAGGTGATCAATGTGAACTCATTAGCTGATTTTGACATTTGCTGATAATCAGAGTGGTTTTTCCCTGTTTGATAAGGTAAAAGGGAAACTTTGGGAAACTTAACGTTAAGCCCTTTCAAAATCACTTTCCTCATTCTTTCCATTTTGACAACTCTGTCAGTATAATTTCCGCGCACCTCTAAAAGATTCTTTAAATGCGCCGACCTGTTCAAAGTGTCATGGAACAATTTCCCATCAAAACACAACCACTGGCAACACATTAGCCATGGTAAAGGGGCGCCTCAAGCATCGTTGGCCAACAAAGCCACTCGACACCTTCCATAAACAAAGCTCCCAGCTGTATCGTACGACTAGTAACAACGTTCAAAGTTAATTCTTGAAGATATTGAGGGTTCATGAGATCTATACTTGTTTTCAGAATCGCCCTCGGATGGTCAAACGCCTTGCTAGCAGATTCTTCTTTTTGTTATCTTTGGATTCCTTCTCCTCTTCTTCTTTTTCCTCCTCTTCTTCTTCTTTTTGTTCTTGGCACTTACGAACTCTATTAAACTCCATTACCAAGTCGTTAATTTCCTTCGTCCTGGACTGGAAGTTGGCCTCAAGTTTCTCCTCCAGTTATTGTCTGACTCTTTTCGCAGAAGTCGTCGTTAAGTCCGCGTTTTTCAAGATAGCGGCTATTTCCTTGTGGAGATCTTTCTTTGAGATGTCTGCCATGTTGATAGAACGGGAGAACGATGCAGATTCAATCATGCGGTCTGGGAGTAGAATAAGTGCACTGTTATCAGTCATGCGTCATTATGTGTTATCTTGGTGTTATCATCAAACGTTTCAACCACCTCATGATCTTCTTGTAATTAGATTTTTTTTATAAATTGCAGGTCCGACTATCAGTTGTAATAAATTCTTAAAATGTTGCTCGCCGCCATTCACAAAAAATTCGGGAAATTACACAGAACGCAATTCTTCTCTCAATCCAATATCCTCTTTACATAAATCAACCAAAAGCGTTTTTTATTTATCCGGTTACAGGTTCCTTCAGCATTAAAACGTCTCACATTTTTACTGTAGACGACACGAAACCCAACTATTTAGTTTATAGTTTTTGGTTCTGTAACATGTACATCTAGGGACATTGAAGGTTGCTCGATAGTCAGTTGGCAACGGGCAGACATTGCAGCGTCAACGGGTGATGGGGCTGTGGTCGAGGTGGAAAGCACGATTGGATTATTAAAGTGTACATATATTTAGATCGTGCCTTATTGAACATTACATGGTGTCAGATGAAAAGAGAACCTAACCACAATGGAAGGATTTCGAGCGCCGAAACCAATGGAGTTTACGGGAAACATCGATAAAAACTGGACCACGTGGAGCCAAAAACTTTCGATATTCCTTGAAGCGACTGGAAAAAACACCAGATCAGCACCAGATCAACAAAAAATTGCGATCCTACTTAACTTAATCGGGGATGAAGGTATGGAAATTTATAACACGTTTAAAATAAATAGTACCAAATCAAAGTACGAAGAGGTGGTGGAGAAGTTCAAAGAATACTGCCTACCAAGAAAAAACGTGGTTTATGAAAGATATAAATTCCTAACCTGCAATCAAAAAGAAATCTAAACCACGGAGAGCTACATTACGGAACTAAAATCGTTAGCAGCAAGCTGTAGCTACAAAGAAGAGGACGACATGATCCGAGACAAGTTGGTAATGGGAATTAAGCACCAAAGGCTAAAGGAGAGGTTGATCCAGGAAGAGAGTCTTACACTAAAAAAGGCTCAAGAAATTTGTCTACTATATGAAACAAGCAAGAAGGAAATTCTTGACATGACTAGACAAAGTGAAGAAATATCCGTCGATAAAGTCAACTATAAATTCAACAGCCAGGAATTCGGCAAGAGAGAAGCACAAATTAAAAGAAGACCGACAACGCCAAATTCGTATGGATGTGGAAAATGTGGAAGCAGACATGAAAGAAGAAATTGTCCAGCATACGGAAAGCGGTGCAACTACTGTAAGAAGATGAACCACTTCGAGAGCAACTGCTTAATTAAGAAACACAGGACCAGGAGGGTAAACGAGATAGAAGAGAACGACAACGACCTATACTTGGATACAGTTTGTATTGATGTTGTGGACATCAAAAAACATGAATTAATACAAAATGTACTAATCAATGAATGTTTATTAGGGTTTAAGGTCGACACGGGGGCACAGTGCAACATCCTCCCTGTCAGAGAGTACGAGAGATGCGCCGAAGGTCACCCGCTACAACCGGAAAGAAATCTTCATTTAATCGCCTATGGTGGAGCGAAGATAGGGGTACGTGGGTCGGTTGTTCTTGATTGTTACATAGAAAATAAGTTGTATAAACTAAAATTTATTGTCGTGAACAGAGGTGCCAAGCCAATATTAGGATTAAAAGCTAGTTTAGAATGCGATCTAATTAAAATGGTCAACTCAGTTCAGGTTTCAAAGATAAAGTCAAAAGAGCAAATTATAGGCAAGTTTAGTAAAGTATTCAATGGATTAGGTAAATTTCCAGGAGTACCTTATAAATTCACGTTAAAAAAGGACGTAACGCCGCGGGTACAGCGTCACGACGCATTCCCCAAAGTATTTTGCCACAGTTTAAAGAAACGTTAAATAACTTAGAAAAGTCTGAAGTAATAGTAAAAGTTAATGAACCTACTGACTGGGTTAACAATATCGTGGTGACGGAAAAGCCAAACAAAAAAATTAGAATTTGCTTAGATCCAGCTGATCTAAATAATGCTATTAAAAGGGAACATCATCAAATTCCGTCTCCAGAACAAATTATAACTGAACTTGAGGGAAAATCAGTATTTTCAATTTTAGATTTGAAGGATTCATTTTATCAGATTACACTTGATGAAAATTCGTCTAAATGTTGCACATTTGCAACACCGCTAGGTAGATATAGATTTCTTAGGCTACCGTTCGGAATAAATACCGCTGCAGAAGTTTTTCAGAAAAGGAATACTGAAATATTCGGCAACATAGTGGGAAATAAAATTTACATCGATGATATAATCATAGCGGGAGAAAATGAGGAAGAACATGATAAAATATTATTTGAAGTGTTAGAAACTGCTGAGAAAAATGGAATTACTTTCAATAAAGATAAGTTTCAGTTTAAAAAGACTGAAGTTAAATTACTAGGGTTTAATGTCTCTAAGAATGGAATAAGTATCGACACTGGTAGAATAGAAGCTATAACTAAACTAGAAAATCCCAGTAATAAAAAAGAACTTCTTAGGTTTCTTGGTCTGGTAAAATATTTAGGAAAATTCATACCTAATCTTTCAAAAATAACTGCTCCACTGAGAGAGCTAACTCGCGATAAGATAGATTGGCATTGGGAAAAACTTCATACTGAAACAATAATGGTGTTAAAAAAGTTGCTGACAACAGCACCGGTACTTAAACATTTTGAAAACGATACAAATATAACAATTCAGTGTGATGCCAGTAAAGATGGGTTGGGTGCCTGTCTTTTGCAGGATAATAAACCTGTCGCGTTCGCTTCAAGAGCATTGACTGATTGCGAAAAACGATATGCGCCTATAGAGCGTGAATTAACGGCGATATTGTTTGCAGCTGAAAAATTTGAATATTATATATATGGTAGATTAGTTGAAGTAAATACAGATCACAAACCACTGGTGAGCATATTCAAAAAGGACCTTGATAAAGTGTCACAAAGACTGCAACGAATGCGACTGCGGTTAATGAAATATAGTTTAAATGTTCAATACTTGCCAGGGAAACAAATGTATATTGCTGATACTTTGTCAAGGGCTTTTCTGAAGAATCACATAAAAGATGACCCAGAAGCAGCTTATGTAATTCATTCAGTAATAAAAAATCTACCAATGTCAGAAAAAAGAAAGCAGGAAATTAAATTGGCCACAAAAAATGATATTAATTTAAAAAAGGTTTTAGAATATCTAAGGGAGGATTGGCCAAGAGCAGAGCAGGGTTTGCCAGGTGAATTGATAGCGCTTCATAAAATAAAAGAAGAATTATCTGAGCATGACGGCATAATATTTTACGGGGATCGTGTACTAATACCCAAAGTTATGCGACCAAATGTACTTAAAATAATTCATGAGGGCCATCTTGGGATAGCAAAATGTAAATCCAGGGCGAAAGAAAGTTTATATTGGCCTGGGATGTCAGCAGACATTACTAGTGTAGTTTCGGGTTGCGAGGTATGTGAGAGGTTCAGAAACAAGAATGCTAAACTTCCGCTCTTACAACATAAAATACCGGAAAGGCCTTGGGAAAAGATTGGGATGGACATAGCTGAATTTAAATCTAGAAATTACTTGATTGTCATGGACTATTATTCAAAATGGTTAGAAGTCAAGCAGTTAGGTCAGAAGAGTGCAAAACAAATAAAAAAAGTGCTCAATGAAATATTTGCCTACCATGGGTTTCCTGATGAAGTGATTGCTGACAATGTGCCGTTTAATTCATGTGAAATGAAAGAATATTTTACAGGGAATAACGTCAATATCAAAACTTCCAGTCCTAATTACTCAAGAAGCAATGGTCTTGCAGAAAAAGCTGTTGGGATAGCAAAAGGCATGCTAAAGAAGTGTTTCTATGAAACTGAAACTTTTGATATAGATACTTAGATATAGGAATAACCCGATACCCGATATTGGCTTGTCACCTGCCCAATTATTGTTGAGCCGACGATTAAAGGATGATTTACCCATGGCGACTCACCTCCTCGTTCCAAAATCGGCTAATAAAAATGAAATAAAAAAGAAACTTTTGCAACGACAAGTCAAACAAAAATTTTACTATGACCGCAATACTCGTCCTCTGATGGGGGAGGAGGTTGGAAACAATGTCTTGTTTCGACACAATAAAGTGTGGAATCGCGGTCAGTTAGTTAGTAAATGCAACCAGCCAAGATCATTCTTAGTACAGGATAAAAGGGGTAAGACTTACCGGAGAACAAGACAAGATTTAATTGTGCGTGATAGTAAAGTAGTTAAACAAACTAAAAGTGATCTTGATGAGTTTGATTTCATATTAGGTCAAGAAAGCCTGGACGAGCCTACAGTAACTGAAAATGTATTGGAAAATGTTAACGAAACTGTAAATGAAAATGTGAATGAAACTGTAAATGAAAATGTAAATAGGGATACCGTTAGTTCCATTATTTCAGATCAAAGGACGTTGAGAGACAGATCTAAGATCAATGTACCTGTTAGGTTTAAGTAGTAGTTTATTTGTAAATGTTTAAAATTAGTTAAGCATACTTAGGATAGGGGATGTAACATGTACATCTAGGGACATTGAAGGTTGCTCGATAGTCAGTTGGCAACGGGCAGACATTGCAGCGTCAACGGGTGATGGGGCTGTGGTCGAGGTGGAAAGCACGATTGGATTATTAAAGTGTACATATATTTAGATCGTGCCTTATTGAACATTACAGGTTCTGTTAACTTTTTTTGTCCGGCAGTGTCGACGTGAGTTTTTATTTTGTTTTATTTCTAGAAGTTCCGTCGGTTGTTTCAGTTTTGTTGAATGTTTTTGTTTTTTCGGACCCAGTGAAAGTGAACCAGGATAACAGTACCTACAGATAGTCTTCGGTTTTACGTCATAACATATTACGTTAGAAAATCGTTTAGTTACGTTCTGAGACAAGAATAAAGAAACCTTACAAAACAATAATAACTTGTGTATTAAGTAATCTAATTGGCGGTAGGTAATAATATTATATTTGTACCTAAACAATAATGGTAAATACTTATTCTCAATGTGTATCGATGGAAATTTGATCATCATAGGTAGCTATCATCATAGCCAAGCTTCTTTTTTTGATTTTTTCTTTGATTTGATCATCCTAGGCATAGGTATATTCTACGGCAATCTGGAAAATTGTTTCACTATAAAATCTTTGTTTCCCGGTTTTATTGCATAATTATTATTGTAGCCAGCTGCAGTTGTGCAAATCACTTGTTGAAAATTTAAATACTGAATTACTTATTTAAAACATTATCGAGACAAATTAGTGCACATTTGAGCTGCGCATATAAAGGGGGAGTTTCGACGTGATAAAACCAATTAGAAATTGAACGTGTCTTTTTGAGCACGAGAGTAGTAAACTCGGTGATAACAACTATTTGGAGAGAGTGGGAAATCGCTTAACTTAAATTATTATACCTAAGTAACGGAAATCCGGACAATGTTGTCCGGATTAGTTGTCCGGATTATTGACGAGTACCTCGGGGAAATTGTTTCAGATAGCAATTACAGATTTGTGCAGTATGTCAGACGAACAATTACATCATTAGCATAATGATGGTTTAATCGTTCATTGAAAAACCCCTAAAATTTTATTGCACCGCTATCCGCTTATTTTTAAGAAAATGGAGGATTACAATGTTAATGAACGAGTGTCGATTAATGTCTATTAAACACCTACAAACAGTAAATTAATGGCCAATCAAAGTAGCAAAAAGTTTAGAGAAAAGTTGATGTACATACAATTAACTTTAATGATTATTCGTGAAACCGGACATAAATAATTGTTATTTAACTAGCAGTACTTTTTATCATAAACAATTAACTTGTAAATCTCAAATATGGTTGCATATTTGCAACAAACCTGTTAGTGAAGCTTCAAAGGGTCTGGCAGGTATAAAGTAAGTACGTAACAGTACATACCTAACAAGTAAATAATAAAAGAAATCTAGTAGATTATTGGAACAAGTTTGATTACATTTTATTTGCATCTTATCTTCATCAAAACAAAAAGGAGTAAGAATAAAAAGTTAAGAATTACTGTTTCGGTCGTAGAGATAAGTGGACTGTATAGTTGTATAGGTATTAGAATGAAAATAGAAGCGTCACCGATAATATGTTTAATGTTGCTGTTGATGTCGTTGTGGTGACGTCGTCTCAATTCGAGAGCTGCCTCTATAAGTTGTAATTTAACATGGCATTCCCGCGTTCTTAAAAACAGGATGTCATTGTCTTTGTCGAGAATCACCACAATTTGGTCTGGTTATAGCGAAATCAATAGCGAAGGTTTGCTTGTCTGGTGAGGAGGCCGTTGGAGTTTGAACTGGAGGTGCGGCGGCCCCAGTGTGATTTTGAGAACGGGTTTGAACTGGAGGTGTGGCGGCGCAGTTTGATTTTGAGGACTGACATTTTCTAGTTAAATAAAATAGAAAACTATCGGCCTATATCCCTGCTGTGTAATTTTTCAAAAATATTTGAAAGCATACTTTTTAGCAATATTTATGGCCGCATTAAAAATTATATTTTACCGCACCAGCATGGTTTTATGCAAAAAAGATCTACGGTCAACAACCTTGCCTGCTTCAGTCAATATTTGTCTGAGGCAATAGACAACAATAGTCATTTTGATGTCATACACACTGATACTACCAAAACCTTCGATCGGATTGATCATTTTGTATTGTTGCGTAAGCTTGAGCTGTTTGGGCTCTCAGACTCACTCATTTCGCTGCTGCGTTCCTATCTGGTCGATAGAAGACAGATGGTTCGATATCAGAATTTTACATCACAATCTTACACGCCGTCTTCGGGAGTTCCCCAGGGATCTAACCTTGGTTCACTTTTGTTTCTTATGTACATAAATGACACAGTGGACTTGATTGACTGTCCCATTCTGTTAAGTTCTTAAGTTACATTGACGATTGTATGTGGCTCCAAAATGTCCTCCACGCTATTATGAGATTTAATTAATTTAATTTAATTATTGAGGTTTAATCTTAATTCTTTGAGCACGCGGCGAATCCTGCTCACTGTAACTTGCCAATCATGTTTTCAATCTCAGAATTCATACCAGGCCAGTACAGCGTTTGTCTGGCTCGTTCCTTAGTCTTTGTAATTCCAAAGTGAGCTTCATGAAGAATATTTAAAACGTATTTCCTCAAACTATTTGGTACTACCAAGCGGTAGTCTAAAAAAACCAAATTACCCTCTACATGAATTTGGTCTTTGAACTTAAAATAAAATTTTGCCAAGTCAGCTACAAACTTTTTCTCGATAGGCCAACCATTTTGATGATAGTCGATAACTTTTACCAAACCCGGATCATTTAGTGTGGCAGTTTGAAATTTAATTTTTTTCTCATCAGCTTGCGCTTACTGAATGAACTTCCTCAATGGGTTCTAAATCATCACCAGTCTGCGATATGCATACATTTTCCAGGTAAGTAGTTTAAGTCTACATTGTATCTTGACAGCATAAGACACATTTTTTTAAACCTATTTGACGCGATATCATTAATTGGTTTGTTAATTATACCAAGCAAAGGCTTATGATCAGTTACTACTTTTACTTTCTGACCATAAATGTAATAATGAAACTTTTTAGTTGCAAAAACAATACTTAATAACTCTTTTTCAATTTGTGGAAATTTTTTCTCACTTTCAGTTAATTTTTGCGATACAAAAGACACTGGCTTGTCTTCTTGCAGCTGAACACATCCGAGGCCATCGCATTGTAAAACTATTTCTTTATGAGCATCTAAGTGTGCCAAAACTGGTGCACTAGTGCATGCGTCACTAATGATTTTAATTTATTCAATGCTTCGGTGTGAACTGTAAGCCAAAGGAATTCTACGTTCTTTTTTAACAGTTAGCGCAAAGATGCTGTTTTCTCCGAGTATTGTAGAATAAATCTACTTAAAAAATTGAAGATGCCCAGAATGCTCTAGAGCTGTTTGACAGTGGTTGGGTTTTTTATGGCTTTTAACGCTCTCACCCTTTCTTCATCAATTACAATGCCAGACAGAGAAAATGTGTCCCAAATATCTGACACTTTCTTTTTTGAACTGAACTTTATATTTATTAAACCTTGCGCCAATTTCCCTAGCCTTCTTCATCACTTGGGTCAAAATTCTATCATGCTCGTCACCAGAATCAGCCGCAATTTGTAAGTCATCAATATAAATCAAAACTCCCGGGATTTCTCCAAAATTTTTCTGATTGACGTACTGGAAATATTCTGGCGTCATTGAAATTCGAAAGGGAAGCCTGTGAAATTTGTAGCACCCGTATGGTGTCGAGAAGGTGCACAAATCTGATGAGTCATTATCCAACTTGACATGCCAAAACCCTTCTTTTAAATCTAAAATAGTAAAAACACGTTTTTCACCAAATTTTTCCGTAACATTATTTAAGGTTGGTATGACCACATTTGATGGTCGTTTCACGGTCTCATTAAGATTTCTGGGATCAAGACATATTCTAAGTTTACCGTTTGGCTTTTCGACTATTCCTTTAAATCATTTGCGTACTTCTCATTGGCGCAATCACTGGGTATCCCTCTTTCATGTAAAAAATCGTGCACCACATGACAGTCTATTCGCATTTTTGTTAAGCAATTTTGGTAGTCTTCCCGTAAATTATTATCTTCTAAACTGAACATTTCTTCAACTAGAGAAGCCGAATGGAACTGATTGTAGCGTCCAACATTGTTTAGGTCGGAGATTAGGGGACTGCATGAATTTGGATAGGGATGAAAATAGAAGCGTCACCAATGTATATCGCTTTAATGTTGCTAAGATGACGTCGTCTCAATTCGAGAGCTACTTCTTAATAGTTCAGAAAGAATACAACCCGGGCCAGGGAGGTTTGCTGCAGGTAGGTTTCCCACCCCTACCCTTGCCTCAAGGTGCACGTTGGGTGCAGCGTCAACAAACGTAATCATTGTCGTCCAAAGTATGCAAAACGTCATCAGGTAGAAACAATGAAGTGCTATTGCAATAAACTCGGCCATGGTTAGTGCTGTTGGAGGATGGAGTTGAATTATTGGTCCATTGACTTAATAAATCGTTTGATTCGCAGCACTCATTGATATAATGGCAATCTCCAACAGGACCAAAAGACAAGTTGCTAATGAGCTTCTTGGTTTCCTTCTCATCAGAATTTACTTTCCGTTTGCGCTTGTATTTCCGTCTTTTTTTCTCCACTTTTTCGACTTCTTTACTTGTGCCGCTGCCCTTTTGGTCGTAGAGAACAATCCGTTTTTGATAATCAATGATGATGTCCACTTTTTTCCCGTACAAGTCAGCTGAGCTTTGCAACAGCAGTGCTGCCTCTGCGAAATTGGTATTGAATATGCCATTTGATAGATATACAGCGCATTCCCGAAGTTTTTGCAGAAAGTCTTCCAAAACCTGGCTTAAGTCGGTATCTATACGCGGTTTTCTATCTTTTTCCCTCACTTTGTTGATCAAACTAACGATGCCAGCAGCTGCCGAAAAACGGTTATTCGTGCTTTCTCTTCCCTCCATATCCCTAATTGGTCTAGCAGCAGGACAGGAGTTCACAGGTTACCTGGGAACGGAGCAAAAACAAATTTAGTCAAACTTAGAATAGAATTGAAAACCGATTAAATAGTAGCGCCGATTAAATCTAAATATTTTTGAGTCAGTCCTTTTATTCAAACAAAAATTAATGAAGAACTCGATAAAATGTTAGAGCTAGGAGTAGTAGAACCCAGTAACACTGAATGGACTAGTCCAATATTTATGATACCGAAAAAGGATGGCGATTATCGTTTTGTAGTAGACTTTAGAAAACTTAATGCGGTAACAAAACGAGCAGCTCATCCCATACCAAATATCAACGAAATTTTAGATCAATTAGGCCATAGTCGTTTTATTTCTTTGTTGAATATTCGAAGTGCTTATTGGCAGGTGGAACTGGATGAGAATAGTAAACAGTATACTGGCTTTGTCATTCCTGGTAGGGAATTTTGATCAACATTAAACGATTCTACAAAAGGTCGTCTTCCAAAACTAGACCACAATAAACTAAATCTGGAAAATTTATCACAATACATAATCTGCACTTTTTGCACGAATAATCTTACCTATGTTTAACGTTTGACTTTTTATGTATTTTAAGACTTCGCCCCTTAACACTTTTACCTTATTATCGAACATTATTTATTAACAACATTATTAATTTTAACGGTTTGATATTGGTTTGAATCCTACATACTGAGCACAACACTTGTTGCATCTAGTTCTTTGTGACAATAATTCTTTGTATGTCCATAACTTTGGAATTTCAAGCATGGAGGAATGGACCTCTTTGCTTGGGGTAGCTCGTATTTCACTATAGTATGTCGTCATAATTTTGTTATATTATAGATTTGTTTGTTTTTTCATCGGGTTTGAGGTCTATATACCATAAGGGTAGTTCAATATTGCTGCTTCGATGTTTGATTACGCGTAGGTATTTGTAACTTTATGTCCTTGTCCTTTAAGGCTTGTATCATATTATTTTTTTCTGTTAAGGGGTGCATTCTCTTCATTACTACTCTAAATTTCTTTTTGGACTTGGGCCTGTAGGTATGGTATGGAGTGTTTCTTTCGTCTATAGAGCTTTAATTGCTACAGCATATTGTTCTGGTTTTCCTAGGTGAATTTTAATTATCTGAGGACCAAGAGTCTTGATAATATACTCGAAAATTTCTAACAGTAGCAATTGTCAATTACACTTGCGTGTTGGCTTAAAAGACCGTAGTTTAGATTGGGTTGTTTTAATGCTCTATTATTTAAGACTTTAAGATATAATTTCCACATTTGTTGTTGATTTGAACTTGTTAACGTCTTCATCTTCATCAAATTCATCATCACCTTCAAATTTGGGATCTTCCAGAACAATGTCGTCATCCTCCGCTGCATTCTCTTTGAGTTCTGGGGGTTCCTCGGTTTTGTTTGGGGGTTTTGACACTGACACTTTTTCCGCGTCTTTTTCCAAGTTCTGGTCTTCAGTTGCTCGATTTTCTTGTTATATGCGACGATTTTGTGCTGATTCAGCTTGAGTTTGTTGATTTGTCTTTTGAGTTTGATCTCTTCTGACTGGAACGTCAACCAATCGCCCGATTTTGCCTCAATTTGTTGCCTTTTTTGATTGCAACCTATCAATCTGGCTTTGAAGTGAATCTCTTTTGCGGTTATTGTGGTCTTTCAGTCACCGTATTGCACAGCAAATAACGCTCAAAGATTTACCTACCTACTACCTACTACTCTACAATCAAAAGTTAAAGAGAGCAACGTTCATCCTCTTATATGCACATTTCCAGTGGGGCTCTCAAAAATTTCCAATTTTTTCTTTTTAAGAGAGAGAGATATATACAAATTAGTCATAAAGTTATGCTCAATGTTATAAGGAGTAAATGGGAAAATCGAAACTGTCAGGGGCTCTCAAGGGGTCCATTTAGCTAGAAAACTTTAAAAGAAAAAAGATAGGTTTCGGACAAATTTATTACCATAAAAAAAGCTCATATACTCACGCAATTCAACCAATTTGTAGATAATTCAGTTTGAATTAAATGTTTTAAAACCACTTGGTGTTTCCAAGTCAGCCACAAGTAGAGTAAGTAATGTATCTTTATCTTTTATGATTTAAACTCCAAAAGTTTTCCTCCAATTAGTTTGTCACTTTAGTATGAACTAGGCGCCAAAGGTCTAAAAATAATTGTAATGACAGCGCCAATCCTTAAAACATTGCTTTATAAAAATATAATGTATAAATATATATAGATCTCCTCAAGTGCCTCTCTATTGCTTTTCAAATTTTTTCAAAATTAGCAAAAGTAAAGCACAAGTATTAAAAAATAAAACTCAATAGAAAACTGAAAACACATTTTATGTTCAACTATAATTTTAAATCACTTTAAGTTTAATGCAGTCTTAGGAGTGATGTTAATACTAGTTTATTAAAATTATTTGGTTAACCTATTCTTAAGCTGTACGTTTTTCTTAGGGATGCTTTCCTTTTTTTCCCTTTTCTTTATTTACTTCAATTTTATTAGATAACAAATAAATTCGCTTTCACAAAAATTTAGACGAGACATTTACAGTGCACAAATTAAATGAACTACTGCGGATTGATAAAAAAATTAATTTGTAATTTTAATTACCGTTTCGGTTACATTTCGGATTCTTTTAAAGATGACTGTACAGCCGACAGCAAAGATAATGTCTCTGTTAAACTTTAAACTTATTTTTGTTCACATGAACCCAACACAGACATTAAAAATTATATTTATGCCAACCATATGAAATAATGGAACAAATGCGTTTGGTTTCAATTATCTTGTACGTACATCTGTTGTAAGAAATTTAAATTTTAAAATTGGGAGATGGACATTATCTTGCTGTCGGCCGTATCCATATAAAGAAGGACCTAATAAGGCGCCTAAAATAAAATGGAAATTAAAGCAACATTAATTTTTATTGATAGTAAAATTGCAAACTAATTAAATTCAAACAGTCTACTTTCACTAGGTCAAAACCTTCTTACACACGTTCGGTATTTGTAAATTTTGAATGACAGTGTAAAACTTATTGCAATTTGTAAGTTGGTAAGGATCGAAAACTTTCAATTGTCGAGATTTGTAGAGACGTATTGAACGAATTTATTTATCAGCCTGCGGAGGCGGTGATCCCGAAGCAGTCTTGACAATTTTACTCCTTCGAGCGTGTTGAACTTGTCATGGTGGACTGCACGGAGTCCTGGCAGAGTAAGAGCTTCTACTTGGCAGCGTCGGAGGTGGGGATATGAGGGGCGTCGTCATCGTTTGCCTTTGCCGACGTCTACTAGGCTCTCCTGTGATGGCGACTAAGCCGGAATTCCCTCCGTACGAGTGTCGATTTCTGACTGACCGTGAGCAAATCCTGGAAATTTCCGACCGGCTGCGAGCCTTGTTCTCCCACTTTTTATTAAAATTGTCAGCTTCGTCCTCGTCTAAATCAATAAAATTCTGACGTTCCTCCTGGTCGCCAGTGTGCACGTTTTGTTCTTTTTCAATAATATGTGCTCTTTCGCCGATATGGTGACCGATTGCCATCTTCTTTGTCCCGGTAGTGGAATCTTGGATGCTTCTTTGAGTTTTCTTGATGCCTCCAGGAGCTGTGCGCGTGCTGGAGGTAGCTTTGTATGTACACTTGCGGCCTGCCGTCAGGACCTGAAGACATGCTGACCAGGGTGCTGGAACTGTAACTGTGGGCGCCTAGAGAGTCCACTGAGCCGCGTAATGAACGGTTGAAGTTGGGAACCATGGGCATTGCGAAGGGCATGAGGGAATTGTGGAGGTTGCGGTGATGACTGCGATCGAAATCCCCAAAGCTGCCCATGGAAAATGGGTCGCTGAAGAAGGAATTTATTATTGTGTTCTTGTGACGCCTCATGTTTATGTGAGAGCCGAAAAACGAATCCTCTTTGATATCACCCATCAAGGAGCCAAATAAAGGCATTTTTACGGTTATATTACTTTCTGTTTAGAAGAAATTTAATGAAACACTTTCTACACTTTGGCCGCGAACTTAACTGACAGCAAGAGAGTGTGAAGTAAAGCCGCTTTCATGCACGCTACAAAATGGTTTTTTGACATGATACATGACAAAATATTCTAGCATACTGCACACTTACCAGGATTAAACTTTTTGACATAGACTTTTAATGACGCTGCTTTCAAAAATGGTTTCATGCATTCCATACATGTAACCATTATTGGGGATTGGGGTGCTATTTCATTCAGTTGATCTAGAATTTAGAGAAATACAATTATAATTTACCCTCAAGTGTGATTTCGCACACCTTCGCATAACAAGCTAACAGCCAGCATTGCGTATATTTACCGTGATGGGTTTTCTTTGCGTGACGCCTTAAATTCTATGTACTTTGTATACCGCGGACGCTAAAGGCACATGAGGATTTGCTAAAGTTATTGTTGCGCTCGACGCACTGAATTACAGTGCTTTAGTACTTCACCTAAATCATTTATGACTAAAATAAAAAGTAGTGGAGCAAGGATACTTCCTTGTGGGATTCCATGATTAATTGATTTTGTTTCAGATACTTGAGTTCCACATTTTACTTTCTGTTTTCCATCAGTCAGGTAATTTTGTAGCCATTTAATCACCGTGCCCTCAGATCCATAAATTCCTAACTTTGTTTTAAGTTAATCCAAGAAAACCACCACGGTGAACATACCCCTATCAAGATTTTCTTTTGCGTCGCTAATAAAGAAAACTGTAAGGCACTCTCGCAGCTAGGATTTCTCCTAAAACCTGATTGATATATCGTCAATATCTCATTGTTTATTAAATACTCTATTAATTGGTCATAAACTATTTTCTCTATTATTTTTGAAATTGCAGGGAACATGTTTCCAGGGCAAAATTGTTCAGCCTTTTTTGTATTATTGTTTACTTTCCTAATAGGTATTATTGTAGCCGTCTTTAATTCCTGCGGAACATAACCAATCTCTAAAAAACTATTAATAATATATGTAATAAACTAGGCAGTGATTCATCTATTGCAATTTTTATAAGTTCTATATTGATTTCGTCTGGACTAGATTTATTTAGTAGTTTCATAATCACGTCTAAAAGTTCTAGCTTGTTCGGATGGTAGATAAAATGATTCCATTTTACTGTTTACATTATAATTAATATTTATTGGCTCCCTTTCAGGTATAGAATCTACAATTGACTGAATACTCTTAATGCAGTAATCGTGGAACTTATTCGCTGTTAAACTGATGTTATTGTGGCTAACGCCCTCAAAAACAACACTTTCATAGTTTTCAGCCTTATTTTTGTTTCTCATTATTTGTTTTAGTGTTTTCCACATTTCCTTAGGTTCTCTTTTATTTAAGTCAATTTGGGTTTCATAATACTTTGTTTTTGCTCTCCTAATTGCTTTTGTTAACTCTTGTTTAACTGTTGTGTATTATCTCCAATCATCTTCTTCTCTAAATTGTAAATTTCTTGAACAGCCCGTTTCTCGATTTTATTAAATTACCCAATTCCTCATCAAACCACGGCTTAGCTTTACTCTTAACAATCATTTTCCTCTTTGGTATAAAGCGTATCCAGAATAGTTATAAAACTCGTGGAAAATTTTTCATACTTCTCGTCTATCGCTCTAAAAGATAATTTAATATCAGCCACGAGTTTTCTAAAAGTGGTTACATCTGTTAACTTTCTTCTTTTCAGCAATGTCAAAACGGCTTCATTGGCTTTTCCATTTAATATTACTTCTATTAAGGAATAATTATTGAAATTTGGGCTTCTTAATACTTTATAACTAACTTTGGTATTACTGATAACAAAGTCGATCAACGAAGTATTTAAGTTAGCAGGTGATATATGGGTCCAATCATTTATGAACTGCGCCATTCCCAAGTATTCTAGAAATTTTTTCAACCTTTTTGTATAAATATCGCTGCTATTTTCAAAAGTAAGATTAAAATCTTCTACAATAATTAACAATTGTTTTTGGTTTAAAAGAAAATCCTTACACCATTGCTCAAAAAAATCTAGGACAACATTACTTGCTGAACTTGGTGATCGATAAACACCTATCAACACGCACTTATGTTTACCGACCATTACCCTAATAACTAGCATCCAATAAGTCATATCCAGCGTGTGGCCTTCAATGAACTCATATTTTACCCCTTTTTAACATAAAAAATCACGCCGCCCGTAAATTTGCTGGATGAGTCAAGTCGTACACAATTATAACCCTCCATACGAACTTCCAAGTCAGTAATTTCGGGGGTAACATGAGTTTCCGTCAAACGCATCACTATAGGTTTATGCACAGATATAAAATGTTCGTATTCATCAAAATGTTTCACACGACTTTGGCCATTTTGGACATACATTATTGCACTGTCCTTGCCTTTTCCCACGATTCTTGCAGTGATTGCTATATGTCATAGTTGGTTTTCTTCTTCAGCTGTTCAATTTTGTTTTGAAGTACTTTACACTTCTCATCAAAGGCAGTGTGATTATTTTCCATTTGGAGACCGTATCTATTGTTCAGTGTTATACAGTTTACACAACTAAGTTTAGTTTTTCTTGCGCAGTTTTGTTTCATGGTTTTTGTTACCACAGTATCCACAGGTCCTTTCATTTGTGCAATTTAGTGCTATATGATTATATCAATTGCACTTATAGCATCTGGTTACTTTCAGGTATTCAAAAACTATACATTTTGATGCCCATTTTATCCTTAAGTAGTGGTTAGAGAAAACATAATACAACGGTTGGAATTATTTCGAAATTTTATTTTCAAAAATTGCGTACCTATAGAGACGCTTAAAAAAATCCTTATCATAAAAATAAATATTTATAATTATACCTGAATCAAATTGCATAAAAAAACTAGTTCTAGTCTCATAGCGTAGAATTAGGTAGTCAAACACTACAGAAAATAACAACTACTATATCAAAGAATTAAACAAATAACAAAGCCACTTTTAGGGCTTTCAGTCTTCGGATTTGACGATGGGACAGTTTGTTTTGAACGGCATCGCCTTCTGATCGCTGTTGCACGTATTATCTGAATTGGGCATCCCAGAATTGTTGTCAAAGCACCAGTCATAACAATACTTCAGTAAAGCTATTCAACCAATGGTTATTTGATGCCACGTACCTTTATTTCTTCTTTGAGTTTCCACTTGAAGAGTTCTATGCAGGTGATGGCGTTTTCGGCACAGTCATGTCCGCTTACGTTGTTTTGTATAATTTTATTGAGAAACTCGCTGGCCAACACCTTCAACGCCCTCTTGGTGAGGCAAGCCAATTTTATGCGGGAACTAAACCGACGTATCGATGACGGTTCCGTGGATCATCTTCAGCGCCCTCATGTCACTTAAAATGTCGAGGAGTTCGCTAGTCGTATTGACAATTGTCGCATACGGTCGATACGGTTTAGTCACTGGACGATTTCTCGTTGGCGACTTCACTCTGGTTAAATTTGATTTTTGGTTCACATGAACAAATTCTGAATCAATTAAAACAGTTATCCCTTTAAGCGACGGATTTCCAACTGTAAAGTCAAAAAACACCTCCTTTTTAATAATTTCCCAATTATTTCAATTTTGAAAATTGCGCCTGCTTTATTAAATTGTAGTTGCTTCCAGTGTCGAACACCCAAAAATATTGCCTTACGCAACTGGTATAGAAAATTTTTGTTTTATTTAACGCTTTTTTATTAAAGTTAATATTATTGACATTTAAAGTACTGAGCAGAAATCTTATTTCGTCAACATCTATATGGGCCACATGTTTTTATTCGTTAGTTTGTCCGATTTTTTGTTGAACGTTGAATGACGGTCGAAGAGGATGAATCGGAAAGCCCGTTTGACGCGAACTTCGATTCTCGAAGCAAAACGGTTACACGGGAGGTCAAGCCCAGAACCGGGACTCGGTTTAGATACTCCGTGGTTTAGACGCGCTACACCTCGCCCAGGCTCAATACGTCACACTGACCCGATTTCCTGCCAAGCCCCTCACACCCTAATCCTCAAAGGCAATCTTTATCTTGAAGCCACAGACCCAATATGCGGACTAATTGTACAGTATAGATGTCGAAATGTTTAGGAAGTTGAGAGAAAGTTAAGATTTAAAAAAAATTTTTTTGGGGTGATTATATTTTATAATTTTTATTTTAATTATTCTCAATATGCCATGATAAAAAGACACTTTATTAGATATTTGATAGTTTTCAGATTCTGCCGTTTTTCTTCTTTCTCGATTGTGACTCCTAATAACGGTTCCAGGACGCGCGGTACGCGAAGTTACCAAGTTTATCATCCTATAGAACATTCGTTATTTTTCTTCTTTTAAAAAATTAATAAAAAAATATTTTTTTTGATAGGGAGGTTTTTTATGAATGAAATGTTTATTACAGTAGACGAAGAGAATTTAAATACACTTAAAGAAATTAATGAAACAAGTTCAGTTTGGTACTATAGAAATTCAACAATCACAAAAATACTTTACCATAACTTCCTTCTCAACCAGTGAATACAAATAAAACCAACAATTAACAAACATTAATTTAGAGTAGGTACCTAACTTTTTCGTTTTACGGACATAAAATTTAATAGTGAAGTTTGCGCATAGTGCAAACGTTATACCATTCCGTCCTTTGACCCAAATACGCTACAAGAGTAATTAGTCGTGCTTCGTCGTTGATGTTAATCAAAATCCTTGGGAGTATCGAGTTTTAGTTTTCCAGGCGACTCATCTTCATCGACGAGGGTCTTTAAGTCGCGCATGTTCGCTTGAGCTAGAACAGAAGTTCCATCCGATGACGCCAACGACATTGATAACGGAGAAGACCTCTCGCTAACTCCAGTGGCATCACCGCTCACTTTCTCGCTGGAAACTTGAACCTCTTGGCAGCTACTAGTGTCAGGAGATCGTATCATCTTCCCTATCCTCTTTTCCAATTTATGCCACAATTCCAGTATCAAAAGCTTGTTGTATTCCAGTGTTAAACATTTCATTGGTAATAACATTTCCTGAGGATGTAGGGGTTGCAGGCATTCCAGCGCTGTTGGTGTTAGAAGTCGTGTTAGTCGCGTTTGCTATAGCGACAGCCAATTCAGCGGTGGTGATTGCGTTGTATGAAGTATTGGGAGTGAGGGGATAAGGTTCCTTATTAGTATCCTTATCTTCGTCGTCCGAAAGAGCTTCAAGGGAGAAGGAATATTCAGTGCTAGTACTGGCTTGACTGGAGGTGAAGTTGGCTTGTTGGCTTGTTCTTCACAGTGGCTTGTTCTTCAAGGATGTGCGCTGCTGTGTAGTTGGCGGCTTCGATCAGAGAAGAGTGTTTCTCGGGGACGCAACGCACCGCACAGAGTTAGGATATGACATGTGAACAATTAGTTCTGGGTCTTGAATTATGGCTACGGCGGCAACATATTCGGCTAATCCAGGAGTGGCCGTGATCATAGTTTCCAACACTTTAAAACATGCCAATCACTTTAATTAATCAAAAATAAGTTTCAGTAATTGCTCATTTACCTGTAAAGGCTCTGAATGCAACCACAAGAACCACAAGTTGTTGGACTTCAACTTCAGAAAGAGATCAAGTTTGAGGACTAACAGGGCACTCTGTTTTTTTAACTAAGTGAATTGTTACTTTTGTTGTTACTCCTTAAGAAGATAAGGGCTGGTCGACTTTCAAAACGAGACCACAATAAACTAAATCTGGAAAATTCGTCACAATACATAATCTGCACTTTTTGCATGAATAATCTTACCTATGTTTAACTTTTAACTTTTTATGTGTTTTAAGGCTTTGCTCTTTAATACTTCCACCTTATTATCTAACCTTATTTATCTACAACATTATTAATTTTAACGGTTTGATATTGATTTGAGTCCCACATACTGAGCACAACACTTGCTGCAAGCTGCAACGGTGAAGACGAATAATCAGCAATCAGCAAACCAGATCAGATCAACCAAACAGCTGTTCACAGCATTGCCATGTTTAAGTGACCAATCGTAGGTTTTTTCTAGATTCCCTAGATTTTCCTACACCTTTACCGTCAAATTTTCAGTTGTCGCCAGCTTGCCCTTCGGCCGAAAGGTCACTTGGCTGAATTTGTAGCTCACTTGGAAGCTCCTTTTTTTCAGTATTGCGACTGATTGATGATCAGCCGAGAAGGTAGTTTACAGACTAGGTTGCAACATAATTTCTTCTGATGATTCTCCAAGTGGTGGCATTGTGGCTTTTATCTTGTGCCTTATACCCAGAATTTTTTACTTGGATATTTCGGACTGCCCGGCAGGTATTCCACAAGGATTTCCCCATGGGGCATTTCTCCCTCTCCCACTGTCTTTAGGAACGGTCCCTTCCACGGCTTGTATGTCTTTTAGCCACTCTACAGTGGCTGCAGTGGCTGCACGTGTTATACTAAGCCAGCCTGACCTTCTGTGGAGTTGTAAGAATCTCCGCTTTGTAGTAGCCCATTTCCATTTCTTTACCGTTTTATCCAGGATGTGTTCTTGAACGGCTTCTAGTTGTTCCGTAGTCAGCAACTTATATGGGTACCATGAGGCTAGTATTCCTATCCTTTGTTCTGCAACAACTTGAGTAAAGGACGGTCCCCACCATTCTTTTGGCCACAGAAGCTTCCTCTTTCTTGTTTATACGATTGGCCTTGTGTTACTTGGAAGTGCTCTCCCCGGACCGGGTCATTTTCGAACCCTTGTTCTGGGCTACCACTTTCCCCACAGGTTTTAAGTTTTAAAAGTTGTTTTCTTACTTCTTCCTCAAACTTGCCTTGCTTGAGTAGACATTTCAACCTTTTTCAAGCGGCACCGCTAAGGCGCCCATTCGAGTAGGTATAAGTATAGGCAACGCAAAATACACGAGTTATTTGAATGGCACGTTGCAATAGAATGATTTTTTAAACACTTTTTAAATTGAAGGAAAGAAAGTTACATTTGTTACACTGCACATAACATCACTAATATTTGTGTCTAAATAGTTTAAAAAAGTTATGCAGTAATTGATACATAATATGTTACAAAATAGAACAAAAATAATTAGATGAGCACTGTAATTGTTATATATCCTAGAGATAAAAAAAACTATCACAATAGTATATTTTTTAGATTCACCACTATTATGCAATAAATAAATAGTTCTGAATGAAAGTCATACTAAATTTTGTCGTACTCTATGCAAAAATTCAAAATCAGAGTTATGTATTTAGGAATCGTGTGCAGGTCGAGTCATAGTTACTCTCGCCGTTTACCCGCGCTTGCTTGAATTTCTTCACGTTGACATTTAGAGCACTGGGCAGAAATCACATTGCGTCAACACCCGCAGGGGCCATCGCAATGCTTTGTTTTAATTAGACAGTCGGATTCCCCAAGTCCGTGCCAGTTCTGAGTTGACCGTTGAATGGCGGTCGAAGAGGATATATCGGAACGCCCGGTTGAGGCGCACTCCGATCCTCGAAGCAAAACGGTTCCGCGGGAGGTCAAGACCGGGACCGGGACTCGGCTTAGACGCGGGTTCGCCCGAAAGCGACCGCGCTTTACCTCGCCCAGGCCCGGTACGTCACACTGACCCGCTTCCCCGCCAAGCCCGACACACCCCGATCCTTAGAGCCAATCCTTATCCCAAAGTTACGGATCCAATTTGCCGACTTCCCTTACCTACATTATTCTATCGACTAGCGTAGCGAAGATAAAAGTGTTATTCCCCAACAAGGATTCGAACCTGGGTCTCCCAATTGCCGGTTGGTTGCACTGATCGCTAAGCTATCGAGGGAACACAATCAGCCCCGCCACGCGTCTATACTAGTGCACCGCCACATCACTCCCCTCCAAGAGACGTCGTTTGTCTCGATACCTATGACTCACGTGCGTTCGTCGTTCTTACGGACCGTTGTTCGGGACCCTTCCAGCGAGGGCGACAGATAGGGCGGGGAATCTAGAGAGGTGCGGAGGAGATTGTTTGTTGTTTTTCTGGTCGTAACATGGTATTAACTGAACCAGAAAATCTGCGTGACCAGATCACGTCGGGGTCAGCAATTTAGGGTTCGAGTGCAGGTATGACATATAGCGTAGCGAAGATAAAAGTGTTATTCCCCAACCAGGATCGAACCTAGGTCTCCCAATTGCCGGTTGGTTGCTCTGACCGCTAAGCTATCGAGGGAACACAATCAGCCCCGCCACGCGTCCATACTAGTGCACCGCCACAGTATCAAGGATAACACGGTAATGGAAGATGACCGCGTGTTGCGTGTAACCTAAGGCCCCCTCATCCTTTGTTTACATTGAAGTATTGGAATATGTAAATAAACCCCACTCGATTTTTGAACTTATTAGGTGGCGTTTCATCTTATAATCTTGTCCCCATTACTCACTAGCGCCCCCCGCGTAAAACTGAATAATGTCGACGTATTATTTGAAATTTCTAGTTGTTTATATATTAACTACTATAGTTATTTGTTAATTTGCATTACTCATTTATTGAACCAGTTCTACATTTTCTTCTCTCCTTAAAAAATTGAAAAACGCTATTACAGCCATCAATAAAACAGAATTATTGCAATTACTTTCTCAAATAATTACTCCCTCTGAAAACCGCACACTTTCAATGACCTTTTTTTCCAATCATTGGTGACCAAACTCTTTGGTGAAGTTTTTCTAGTTTTTGGTAGAGGTGGCTTGGTTTCGTCGAGCGACATGCATTTAGATTGTGATGCGTTATTCCCGTTATTGCAGTGGTGGCCGATCTCTGACGTCTCGGCGCCGTTGACGAACGATGTCTTACTCTAACTACTCTAACTGAACTAGTGAAGCTGGTTGTGCTTTGCTAACTTAGTGAACTACTTGGTCTTGATGATGCTGCCTTTATCCGATTATATTTTTCATCTAACAATAATATCGTTGCATGATCCTCCTGGTGTCCCGACCAATCAACTGATTTACTACTTTCATACACCAAGTTTCGTAAAACCTTTTTCCAGCACCAGACTCCTGCGAAAAAACTTCTTCGAATAATTATGCAAAATTAAAAAAATAAATAAATAAATAAATAAATACCTCGTGTTTGTCCAAAATCGGTCGCTTTGGCATTGGCATAAGGCATAAGGCATCCAGCCACAATAACCCATTGCCCCAAATCGTCGCTGAAGGCAATGTTTAGCATGTTTCCGAATTTTCTAGAAGTTCTTCTACCTGTTACCCATTTCTTGCCACTGTAGCCCTAGGGCAGCTTTTATTGGGTAGATAAGTGAGGATTTCTTTAACAATTGTCTCTTGCTTGTAATCCCTATTCCTATTCCCTGTAGAATATTCTGCTAATATTTTAATAATATACATGATGCTTGATTGTTTGTTTAATTAGCATCGCAGTACCACCGTGAGCTGTACCATCTGGATGATTCGTATGATATATTATGTAATGTGGTTAATTGAAGTATGATTGTTCGGTAAAATAAGTTTCACTTATTAATAATATATCTCTTTGATTGGATGCTAAAAATTACTTTATTTCATCTTTATGTTGTTTCAGACCATTCGCGTTCCATAGTGCTATTCTTAAGAATTTGCCCATTATTTGGTCAATTTACTGATTAGTGTGGTGAGCATGTTTAGAACCATGCTGTTCTGTTGTATAAGCTGGTTAAACATTGACTCGAATTCGTTTAGGAATTGTGTTAACATGTTTTTTGTGTCTGAAGCTATCTCAGTAGTTTCATTATTGTGGTTTGTATTGGGGTTTGTCACATTAGCATACTTTCTATTCTGTTGGCTGGGGTTGATTGGTTGTGGTATGATGTTAATTTTAGCTGGCATTTGTTTAATTTTCAAGTTGTTATTATCTTGTACGATCTTTTGGTAATGCTGACATCCTCTGTAGTTTGCTGGGTGATCTCCGCCAGAGAGCACGCATTGTGCTGAGGTGTCCCTGCTTTTTTGCAGCTAATGGTACTGTGTGCTCCACCACATTTTACACATACGTAGGGTCGGTTGCAATAAGATTTGCAATGACCATATTGTTAACACCTCATGCATTGGATGACATTATTTTTATTTTTGTTCGGAGGTTCTATCTTTATGTTGATATTCTGGAGCTTTTTAATTTTGTATATGTCTTTGTTATTATCTGCTGGCTCTAAGTCTACAAAAAATAGATTTAGAGGTTCCTTGGTTATTCTATGCTTAGCATTTATAATGTTTCTAACTTTGCGCCCCAATTCTTCTAGTTCTTCTATAATGTCTTTTGTTGCGACAGAATGATGCATGTATTTAATCACTATTCTGTAGGCTCTCTCTTCTTTCAGCTGATAGGTGTGGTGTGATGCACAACATTTTGCTCCTTGAAGTGTGTAATCAATTTACGGTATACATCGGTAGCATTACAACTTACTTAACAGTATTATTGGCCAAAGTTTTTGTATTATATTGTTTATCTTCTAGATAATTTCTTATTTGTGTCAACATATCTGGATAATTGACTACTCCATATACAAAGATAGGGGGAGGTTTGATGTTTTTAATGATGGTAGTTGCTTTGTTTTCAACCGGATTATCTTCAACTGTTAATGCAGTGTATTTATTATTTGTGGTTACGACATTATTCTCTGTTACTTTGTCAGTCTCACATGTTTTCATCACCTTTCTGCGTTTAGCGCTTCTTAACGACAAAACAAACGCTGCGGTGTCCTGCGGTGTAGCAGTCACCGCACGTTGGGTTTTCAACGCAGCGTTACCGTCGTGCGGTGAAATGACGTCCGACAACGTCGACGTCCGTGTGAATTGCTCCATTGCAGCCAGTGTATTTGTTGGACGTGCGTATTTTTACGCTGCGGTAACGCAACGTAAAAATACGCCCGTGTGCACCGGCGCTTACTTGTTGCCAAGGTATGTTGTTATAGTGTTCTGGTTTTTCATTTTGTTCTTTTTTACTAGTAGATGACAATTTGTTGACTGTGATACTTCTGTATTTGTTGTGAGTGACTTTAGTGTTGTTGAAAATTATTTTGCTGTGATGGTTGTGAATTATTGTCGTTTTTTACTGACGTATTTATTTAACTATTAGCTCCTTGCGATATATCTTTCCGGTGATTCTAGTAACAAGTTTACATACTAAATCTAGAAACTTTGTACATTGGAAGATTGAGGCGGCATCCAAATGTTGATTTGACACAGTAGTAAGTGTTGTAGCGACCTGAACCTGCCAACGCCGCAATGAGTAGTTTTATGTAATATAATCTATACAATAATATGTTTTTGAGATCACACATCACAGGTGTTATTAAAATATATTAATTAAAAAGCAGAAGTGAGATCTTGCGAGTTTGTCTCAAAATAACGAACCCTGCAATGAATGTAAAGCCAAAATCAAAGTACTCTGCTTTCCTACACCTGAATCCTGAAAAACTCTCCTACAAACAGGCAAAACTGCCGATGATGTTCCGCTAAAATTCCAAAATATTTTGTATTAAATTTCTTTTTTGGGTTTAGAGTTGCGCGTGGAAGCAACAGTTTTGCGGTATGATTAATTTCCATTTGGAGACCGTATCTATTGTTCATTGTTATACAGTTTACACAACTAAGTTTAGTTTTTTTGCGCAGATTTGTTTTGTGGTTTTTGTCACCACAGTATCCACAGGTCCTTTTATTTGTGCAATTTAGTGCTATATGATTATATCCATTGCACTTTTAGCATCTGGTTACTTTCAGGTGTTTAAAAAGTATACATTTTGATGCCCATTTTATCCTTAAATAACCTTTCTTCATAGTGTCCCTGTATCTTCGTGGATCAACTTCCATTATTGCGCTAAATTTCTCTCTTTTGTAGTTGTTTTCTGCATTGCTCGCCTGCAAATTTTTTGTATTTTTATTACTACTAATCATCATCGGACCAAAAACGAGGGAGATTCTCGGGCGGATCGTTCAATTTTGAGGACGTTAAAAGCGGATCACGATAGGGACGTTTTGTTTTTTGATTTCCTACCTGTAGCTCGGGCGCCTCGGGTTTGCTACTCCCGTATCTAGTTTTAGCAAAACTGAACCCTTGAGGGAGGTGATTCCTGGTACACCCCACGTTCGGATCACCAGCACGTGGGGTGGGTTTTCTGTCGGTGATCTGACCTGACCTGACCCCTGGTACACTCCACGCTCTTATACGTTATTTTGGCTTGTTATAATTGAAATATGACTATTAAATAAACCTCAAAAAATAAAACGCTGCTCATTTGTCAATAATATACTGACATAATGCATTTTTGAGGCGATTTGAAACGTAGATGGAATTGAAAGTGGACACTAAAAAAATGATGTTACCAAACTATATAATTCGAGGTAAAATAAAAGTTTTACTACTGGAAGTTGCTATTTAAGGTTGTCTTTATATACAACAATACAACCATTTTCCAAAGACACTCCGGCAGTAAAATAATAATGCAAAAAGCATTTGAACCCCATCTTAGCGATTATACTTCTTCAATTGACGAGTCAGACGAGCTATCCTAAGGCTTTGATATATTGGCAACAACACGGCTGGCTAAATCTAAATTACCATCCTCCATGCTTTCTAAGCCAGTCTTGAGAAAACTAGGTTTTAGTTTTTTTTGTAACGGGTGTAGAACTTACGTTAAGGGCGGCAGCGACGGGAAGGAGGAGTAACAGTGGAAATTAAATAGAACTGTTGATATTCAGTCAATGAAGATTATAGTTTTTCGGTAAAATATTCGACATTTTGTTGCATATGACTCAACAGTTTCTTCATGCCAACTTCATTAACGTCAATGGTTTCCGGAGTTATCTTTGAGCAACGTTGAGGACTTTTTAATGCATTGATCGCACATGTAATTGATGTCTTGCAGGAGTTCGGTGAGAAATGTGCGCAAACTTGTCAACATCCAAACCCATTGTCGCCTCGCTATCACCGATACTAGCTTCCGGGTGCTGTACCATTTTTCAGTCTTGAAAATAACTGCCCAGAAATTTGCACATGAACAATCAGCATTTTTAACTTGCTACAACAACCTTTTTGTAATACATTGTTGGATTCAGAATTAAATTATCTACCAGAAATTGCTAAAAAAATAATGTGTTGCCATTTGAAATAACAAAGTTGATATTATTTCTGATTAAATGACAAGTGAATAAAAATATTGAAAAGCATATTCGAGAAAACTGTATTTTGTACAATAGCTTCCATTAAAAACTTTTTTCATAAAGTGTATAGTTTAGCAGAAAATGCCCGTTTCCTCTCAAAATGAACACCCGGTAGATCGATAGCTTCAAGTATTAAGATGATATAATCTCGGATAACCCTTAGTCGCGTTACAAAAATAAAGTTCATATTTTTTTAGTGTACTGGTGATCTTTCTTTATCTTGAAGAATATTTTTAACATCTCTATCATTTTTTGACAACACACCTTACAAGTGTTTCTTTACTTGAACCTTCTTCCAAAGATTTTGGAACATCCTTAAATTGTAATAGTTGGGCTTCTTCTTAGTTTCATCTTTAGGAACACTCTCTTATCTCAAATTTTAATAATTCTGAAAGATATAGTGATTGTAGGAAGTAATTAATTAATGGTAATTAATTGACTTTCCCTTTTCGTGCTAAAAATAATTATTGTTTTTGCAATTTTTGTATAGAGTATTTATTTCCATTGGACCATTGGATTGCCGCCGTGTAACATAAAGCTGCCTCTGCAGCTGATAATTAAAACCATATTTTTTTGAACTAAATATTATCAGTCAATGCAGCAAATTTTACAATCTTTTTTTAATAACCATTTTCTGATGTATCTGCGCAGGCATTGTAAGAGCACATTTCCACGATGCAATCATGGTCTATTAAACCGTCTGGGGTGACGCCTAAATAAAACTTGTCATTTCTTTTTACAAAAACACCACACTCTTCGATTTCCTTTCCGCAAATTTAAGAAAATTTTCTTCTTGCTATCGGTTCGTGGTCTTTGCCATAACTTGCAGCGCGATTTCCGATAAAGGGCAAATGTAACAACACGTTAACAGCATTTATTGCAGCTGTGACCCTCATCTTCCAGATCTTTCCAAACAACGAAGCTGTAAAACGATTCCGTCTTTCAAGGAACCACAAATTAGAATTCAACTGTCCTATAATTGCTGCTGGCAATTGCAGTATTTTGTCTTCGGTTCTTTATAAATTTAAAAAAAAACATTTTCTTTGTTCCAACTCCTGCGGATCTATGTCAAGAGCTTGAACATTACCCCATAATCTTCATTTTCGTCGAAACAATAAATTTTTCACCGCTTAGCTTTGGGCTCATTGCTATTCGACTGGTATTTTATCAGCATCATATGCTGTTTCAATAAATTGTTTTTGCATGACTCTCGTTTTAGTTGACAAAATTACTGCAATTTATATTTAAAAATATTTCAAAATATACAAAATAAATATTCTTCGTAGAAGGGCTTGCAATTAACTTTTCTTTTCTCCTTCGGCTGGTGGCGAATTTTCGAGTCCCTGTTGGTACCTATGTTGCGTTGTTTTTCAGAAGGTACTTTTCACACTTCTCCAGTTACATTCTCAACTTTTTCGTTGCTTGTTACTGGCGCGTCAGAGATAGTACTTTCGTTTTGCGAGATTGAAACTGTACCACTTATCGATTATACTTCTTCAATTGACGAGTCAGACGAGCTATTCAAAGGTTTTGGTATTTTGGTAACAACACTGCTGGCTAAATCTAAATCACCATCCTCCATGCTCTCTGGGCCAGTCTTGAGAAGACTAAGTTTTAATTTTTTTGTAACGGGGGAGAACTTACGTTAAGGGCGGCAGCGACGGGACTCTGGTTACCTCGTATCGCGCGCTATTCAAACGTGGATACTTAGATGCCACAATGCCCCCCTCTTAGTGAGAGGGCGAACGATAACTAACATAGGTTGTCTTAATTTAATTTTGTACAGATCATGCATAGTTGTAATAATAAAAGTTACTTAATAATGCGCATCTTCACTAAGTCGCAATACCGCGTTGGAAAACAAACTGTTCTTCCAGTTCTTGTGGTTTTCGGTATTTTTTCCTTGTCTGTTTCTTCTACGGCACTGGGTGACGCGGGCGCGCCGCCACTGTGTTTGGTGTTATTGTTGGTGTCTTTCGTCGTTGGTGTAGTGGTAGCATTTGCTTCATTTATTCACTTCTTTCTGACATTTCGATGAAGGCTGGTTTCAATCTGTCAACTGAGATATTTTTGCTTTTTCCTTTGATCAACAGCGTAAAATGTTTTTCGGTTTTTCTTAGCACCTGGTACGGTCCGTCATAGGAAAACTGCAGTGGTTTACGCACCGAATCGACGCGTACAAACACATATTTGGACGTAAACAAGTCTTTTGGAATGTATATTTGCTGATTCTGGTGGTATGATGTTTTGAAATACCGAACTTTTTGCATTATTTCCTTTATTTTAGCTACGTACGTTGAAGTAGGTGCGTCTGAACTGTTTTCAGGATTTGTTGCGCTGGCGTCCACTAGGTCCGATGGTAGTCGGAGGCTTGTCCCATATACGAACTCGGCCGGAGTAGCTTCAAAGTCTTCCTTAATATCGCTTCTAATTCCTAGTAATACTAACGGCAAGGCTTAAGTCCATGTTGTGTCGTGGCACTTCAACGCTGGTTTGAGGCGTCTGTGAAACCTTTTGTTCAATCCATTGGCTATTGGGTGGAAAGCTGTTGTTCGAACTTTTACGATCCCAGTAAGTTGACGAAGTTTGGTGAAAAGCGCTGATTCAAATTGGGAACCTCTGTCAGTGGTGATTTTTGCAGGACTGCCAAACCGACTTAACCAGGTGTCCACGAAAGCTCTGGCACAGGTTTCAGCTGTGATGTTTTTTATTGGAACAGCTTTCGGCCACCTAGTAAATCGATCTATCATTGTTAGGAGATATTCATACCCCTCGGAATACGGCAGTGGTCCAACAATGTCCATGTGAATATGAGAGAACCTCGCGTCGGGATCTGCAAAAGTTCCAAATGGTGCTTTAGTGTGCCGCTGCACTTTTGCTCGCTGGCACTTGACGCAAGTTTGGACGTATTTGGTGGCATCCCTCTTCATGTTGGGCCAGAAGTACTTTCTGGTCAGTTGCTTGGTGGTGCTCTTGACGCCTGGGTGTGCCAGGCTATGGATGCTGTCGAGCGTTTCTTTCCTCCAAGACTGTGGACCGTAGACGCGACTGCCATGGGAAGTCTCGTACTGTATTGTATCAGTTGATAAGGGTATTGGCAGTGGTTTAAATGTGAACTTGTTATTTTGCTGTAGGTCGCGAAGCTCCGGGTCCTGCGCCTGTGCTTTGGCTAGGGACTCCAGGTCAACTTGTCCTTTCATGGTGATTGCGTCCACCCTGGACAGGGCATCGGCTGGCGTGTTATCTACTCTTTTTACGTGTTAAATGTCCGTAGTGAATTGACCGATGAGATCCAACTGTCGAGCTTGTCGAGGGCTACATTTTTCGGGTCGCTTGTGAAAGGCATAAACTAATGGTTTATGGTCCGTAAGGACGGTGAAATCACGACCTTCAACGTAGTGTTGAAAGTGTAGAATTGCCTGGTAAATTGCTAACATTTCTCTGTGGTATGCGCTGTAGCGTTTTTCAGTGGATGAAAGTTTCCGGGAGAAAAATGCTATCGGCTTATAGGCGCCATCTTCGATTTGTTGAAGGACTGCGCCAATTGCTATGTCGGAGTCGTCTGTGGCGATGCTCAGTGGTTTTCCTCTGCTGGGATATGTGAGACGGGTTGCTTTCACCAAGTCGCTCTTGCACTTGTCAAAGGCTGTTTTGGCTTCCGGTGTTTGCTGAATGGTGGTGTTTTTCCTGGTGCAGCCGTTTAAAAGCGCATTTAGCGGTGCTTGTGTGTTTGCGGTTTGTGGCAACCATCGCCGATAGTAATTGATCATGCCTAGGAAGCGCTGCAGTTGTTTCGAAGTCGCCGGAAATGGAAAGTTTTGTATGGCTTCAACTTTGTCCGGAGGAGGCTCGATACCCGTCGAAGATACTTTTATACCTAAAAATTTTAGTTCTGGGGCGCCGAAGACACATTTGTTGGGGTTTATGATTATGCCGTGTTCTTGGAGTCGTTCCAGCACCATCTCTACGTGTTGGAGGTGTTGCTGTTCAGTCGACGAAGCTATGAGGATGTCGTCCAGGTACGCGTATGCAAAGTCTAAGTCACGAAGCACTTGGTCTATAAAACGCTGGAAAGTTTGTGCGGCGTTTCGAAGCCCGAACGGTGTACGAACGAACTGAAACAATCCAAATGGCGTAGTTACGGCTGTTTTCTGGCGGTCCTCTGGATTAACAGGTATCTGGAAGTAAGCTTTTACCAAGTCCAGTGATGTAAAAATGTTTTTTCCTTCCAGGTGTTGGCTGAAATCTTGAATGTGTGGCACCGGGTACCTATCGGGGACAGTCTGCGCATTTAGTCGGCGAAAGTCGCCGCAAGGTCTCCATTTGCCTCTTGATTTCGGGACCATGTGGAGAGGCGCAGCCTATGGCGACGAAGAAGGTGTGACAATGCCAGCTTCCTGCATCTCTCGAAATATTTGTTTTGCGACTTGCAGTTTATCTGAAGCGAGTCTGCGAGGTCGCTGAAACGCGGGTGGGCCTTTGGTCTCAATGTGGTGCACAACAGTGTGTTTAGGTTCGGTGAGACGTGGCAACGGCCGCAGGACGTCTGGGTACTTCCGGAGGAGCTGTTGGAACGTAGAATTTGCTTCTTTGAACACTGCGCGAATACCGATCTCGTGACAGCCTTTTAATGCGCACGTTACAAATAAACGAGTTTCGTTGTCAACTAGTTTTTTGTTGTGAACGTCCACTAATAACTTAAAATTGTCTAAAAAGTCTGCACCGAGAATAGCGTCTGTGACAGCGGCGATCATAAATGTCCACTGATATTCGCGTCTCAAACCGATGTTCAATGTGAGGGTCTTTTCGCCGTAAACTTCAATGTTGGAGCCGCTGGCTGATTGGAGGTGGATTCTAGGCTTGCAGAAAATGGAACGGTCTGCATATTTGGCAGACAGAATGCTGAAATCTGCTCCGGTGTCCACTAGGAAATTGATTTTCGAATTCTTGTCCCCAACATATAGTCTAAGAGCTGGTGCCCGCATTGCAGATGTTGCTCCCACATCTGCAGGGCTATTCAGTTTTTTTTGGAAACTGCATGGCGGTTGGCACCTTGTGGCCTTTTCTGCAAACTTGCTGTGGTACCAGCAAGTGCTTCTATCATCGCCTCCAGAATGTCGGTCTTGGCTTCGGTTGTGATATTTATTGCGGGAATTGCTGCGTTGCCGGTTTCAACCGTCAAATTTTTTTTCTAACCTTTCCAGGCGTCTTATTATTTCAACTAGGAGATTGGTATCAGTCGACTCTTTGACTTTAGTGGGGTAGTCGCTGGTCGGGGGGTTATGCTTCGATGCTGCTGCAATCGATGCCTGTGAAATGGTTGTTGCAACCGCGATGGATGCCGATGGCGTCGTCTTTAGAATCCTGTCAGCAACATCTGCGACTTGCGCTGCTGTCAGAGTCGTAAGGGTAACGAGAATCGGTTGTATAGTTGTTGGCATCTGTTGAAGAAAAAGTTCTCGGAGTACTTCTTCATTGAAATATTGCTGCCCCTGTCCGTTTCCTGAGCTGCCGACTAACGACTTCATGTGCCGCCAGAGTTGTGACGGCTTCCTGTTGCCCAGCTCCTGTCCGGAAAGTAGCTGTTTGAGCTTCTGGGTTTCGGAGAGAGCTGTCCGTTTGATAATTTCCTTTTTCAGGTTTGTATATGGGAGGGTGTCGTCGGGGTGTGTAATTGCCTTGCATACCTCCGAAGCTACCTCCGCGGGTAAAACGTCCAGCACGTACGAGAACTTAGTGTCCTCTTTCGTTATGCGTTGCGTCTTGAATTTCGATTCGGTCATGGCGAACCATAACTCTGGCCTGTTTCCCCAGAAGGGTGGTAGGGTGAATCCGACCACGGACACTTGCTGCGGGGGTTGCTGTTGTTGCGGCAGACCTGAGGGTTGCTGGTCTTGATCGGTCATGATGGCTTTCTGTGATTTGGTACCGCTTTCCAATTTTCAACAGGGCTGTTTTGAAAAATGCTGCGTGATTCGAGTTCGGGGTCACCAATTGTAGTTGCCGTGGTGAGGATCGCGTGTAGGGATCGCTGACATAAACTACGTATCGTTTGGATAACAAACAAATATATTTAAGCATTGATTGGGAATACTTAACACAGCGGGTAGCAAGCAATATCTCGCGTCCTGGCAAAGTTAAGGACGGAAGTGGAAGTGTTGTTAGAAGTAACCAAACCGCTCACGCTGGTTACCTCGTATCGCGCGCTATTCAAACGTGGATACTTAGATGCCACACTTGGTTGGTCAAGGGGTGCGAAGAGTCCCCACGTTATACAAATACAAATGTTTTAAAGACGGAACATAAAAAAGCGCTTCGGGTTGGCACTAGGAATGTTAACAGCATGTATATGCCAGGAAAGACCCATAATATAGAGCAGGAAATGAAAAGACTGGGAATGAACATCTTGGGAATAAGTGAGACAAAATGGCCCGGACGTGGAAAAATCAGACTAAAGGACGCTTTGTTGTTTTACTCCGGAAACGAAGACACCCACCACTATAACGGAGTGGGCATTATGGTGGATCTGGCCACCGGCGGTTCTGTCATTGACTTCATACCACTTTCTGATAGAGCAATGATGATAAAACTAAGAGCAACACCTAAAAACTTAAACATTATTCAAACATATGCCCCAACAGCCGACAAAGCACAGACAGAGATGGAGGCATGGTATACAGAAGTCAAACAATTAATAGCCGCCACCAATAAAGACGACATCACCTTTATCCTCGGGGATTTTAATGCCAAGGTAGGCAGAGGAAAAAGTGGGGATACTGTGGGAGAATACGGTCTGGGAAGCAGAAATGAGAGAGGCGGTGCCCTGGTCCAGTTCCGCCAAGAGGAAAAACTGATGGTTTCCAACACATGGTTTAGGCTACCTGTACATCGCCTTTACACATGGAAATCCCCACAGGACACCACAGATCATCCGGTCAGGAATCAAATTGACTACATATTGGTTCCAAAAAAATATAGAAATGGAGTGCTTAGTGTTAGGACATATCCAGGAGCAGATGTCGAGTCAGATCATACTCCCGTAGTGGCACGCTTTTGTATCAGACTTAAGAAACCTAAAAAAACACTGTCCAACAAGCCAAACGTAGCACTATTACAAAGTAAACCCGAACGTCAAATAATCACTGACAAAATCAACAATGAGCTCAGAAAGGCCATACAAAAGAACGAAGTAATTCCTGATACTGAGAGCCCCGACAAGATCGAGGGCACCTGGAATTTATTTAAGGAGACTGTATTAGACACACAAAAGTCGCTAATAACAACAAACAAAACGAAACAACATAAGAAATGGATGACTCAAGAAATACTCATGTTGATGGAACGGAGACGTAGCTTCAAAAACACAAGCGCAGAAGAATATAGGGAAACCTAAAAACATATCAGAAGAAAAATTAAAGCAGCCAAGGAAACATGGATGGAAGAAAGGTGCCAAGAAGTAGAAGAACTATACAAAAAACACGACCTCTTCAACTTACATAAGAAGGTCAAGGAAATTACTGGTAGTCGAAAATACCCAGTCTTTTCCCATATAATTAACCAAGACAACAAAATAATCAAAGATGATGGCGAAGTTAAGAAAGTATGGACAGAATATGTGGCTAATGCATTTGAAAGCAATAGCCCACCTTTCCACAGTCAAGATCCGACGGAACCGACGTATTCCAATACTTTAATGTAAACAAAGCATGAGGGGGAATTTGGTTACACGCAACACACGGTCATCTTCCATTACCGCGTTATCCTTGTTACATAACTCTGATTTTGGATTTTTGCATGGAGTACGACAAAATTTAGTATGACTTTCTTTCAGAACTATTTATTTATTGCATAATAGTGGTGAATCCGAGAGTGAATCTGTAAAATATACTATTGTGATAGTTTTTTTATCTCTAGGATATGTAACAATAACAGTGTTCATATAATTACTTTTGTTCTAGTTTGTAACATATTATGTATCAATTACTGAAGTGCATAACTTTTTTAAATTATTAGTGACAAATGTATTGATGTTATGTGCAGTGTAACAAATATAACTTTCTTTTTTTAATTTAAAAAGTGTTTAAAAAATAATTCTATCGCAACGTGTCATTCAAACCACTCGTGTATTTTGCGTTACTACTTATACTTATACCTACTCGAATGTGCGCCTTAGCGGTGCCGCTTAAAAAAGGTTGAAATTTCTACTCAAGCAAGGCAAGTTTGAGGAAGAAGTAAGAAAAAAACTCTTAAAACTTAAAACCTGCGGGGAAAGTGGTAGCCCAGAACAAGGGTTCGAACATGACCCGGTCCGGGGAGAGCACTTCCAAGGAACACTAGGCCAAGCGTATAAACAAGAAAGAGGAAGCCTCTGTGACCAAAAGAATGGCGGGGACCGTCCTTTACACAAGTTGTTGCAGAAGTAAGGATAGGCATACTACCCTCATGGTACCCATATAAGTTGCTGACTACGAAAAAACTAGAAACCGTTTAGGAACACATCCTGGATAAAATGGTAAAGAAATGGAAAGGGGCTACTACAAAGCCGAGATTCTTACAACTCCACAGAAGATCAGGCTGGCTTAGTATAATACGTGCAGCCACTGCAGCCACTATAGAGTGGCTAAAAGGCATACAAGCCATGGAAGGGATCGTTCCTAAAAGTAATGGGAGAGGCAGAAATGCCCCATAGGGAAATCCTTGTGGAATACCTGCCGGGCAGTATGAAATATCCAAGTATAAAATTCTGGGTATAATTAAGGCACAAAATAAAAGCCACAATGCCACCACTCGGAAAATCATTAGAAGAAATTTTGTTGCTCCTAGTCTGTAAACTACCTTCTCGGCTGATCATCAGTCAGTTGCAGTACTGAAAAAAAGGAGCTTCTAAGTGAGCTACCAATTCGGCCAAGTGACCCTTCGGCCGAAGGGCAAGCTGGCGACAACTGAAAATTAGACGGTAAAGGTCTAGGAAAATCTAGGGAATCTACCTACGATTGGCCACTTAAACATGGCAATGCTGTGAACAGCTGTTTGGTTAATCTGATCTGATTAGCTGATTGATGATTATTCGTCTTCACCCTTGCAGCTTGCAGCAAGTGTTGGGCTCAGTAAGTGGGACTCAAACCAATTTCAAACCGTTAAAATTAATAATGCTGTGTTGTTAATAAATAAGGTTCGATAATAAGGTAGAAGTGTTAAAGGGCGAAGCCTTAAAACACATAAAAAGTTAAAAGTTAAACATAGGTAAGATCATTCATGCAAAAAATGCAGATTATGTATTGTGACGAATTTTCCAGATTTAGTTTATTGTGGTCTCGTTTTGAAAGACGACCAGCCCTTATCTTCTTAAGAAGTAACATCAAGAGTAACAATTTACGTCGTTAAAAAAAACGAGTCTCCTGTTAGTCCTCAAGCTTGATCTCTTTCTGAAACTGAAGTCCAACCACTCGTGGTTCTCGTGGTTGCATTCAGACCCTTTACAGCATCCTCTAAATACCGAGCTGCTTTACAGGTAAATGGCCAATTATCGAAACTTATTTTTGATTAATTAAAGCGATTGGCATGTTTTAAAGTGTTGGAAATAATCATCGCGGCCACTCCTGGATTAACCAAAGATCCCCCCGCTATAGCCATAATTCAAAACCCATCACTAATTGTTCACATGTCAGATCCTAACTCTGTGCGTTGCGTCCCTGAGAAACACTCTTCTCTGATCGAGGCAGCCAACTACACAGCAGCGCACATCCTTAAAGAACAAACCACCGTGAAGAACAAGCCAACTCCATCTCCAGTCAAGCCAGTACTAGCACTGAATATTCCTACTCCCTTGAAGCTCTTTTGGACGACGAAGATATGGATACCAATAAGGAACCTTATCCCCTCACTCCCAATATTTTATACAACTCAATCACCACCGCTCAATTGGCTGTCGCTATAGCAAACGCGAATAACACAACTTTTAGCACCAACAGCGCTGGAATGCCTGCAACCCCCACATCCTTAGGAAATGTTATTACCAATGAAATGTTTAGCACTGCAATACAACAAGCTTTTGATACTGGAATTGTGGCATAAATTGGAAGAGAGGATAGGGAAGGTGATACGGTCTCCTGACACTAGTAGCTGCCAAGAGGTTCAAGTTTGCAGCGACAAAGTGAGCGGTGCCGCCACTGGCCACTGGAGTTAGTGAGAGGTATTCTCCGTTATCAGTGTCGTTGGCGTCAATACTTCCAAGGATTTTGATTAACCGTCGACGACGAACCACGACTAATTACTCTTGTGGCGTATTTGGCCAAACCTTTAAGTTCAAAGGACGGAATGGTATAACGTTTGCACAAGGTGCAAACTTCAATATTAAATTTTATATCCGTAAAACGAAGGAGTTAGATACCGACTCTAAATTAATGTTTGTTAATTGTTGGCTTTATTGGTATTCACTTGTTTAGAATGAAGTTATCGTAAAGTATTTTTGTGATTGTTGAATTTGTATTGTACCGGACTGAACATGTTTCATTAATTTCTTTAAGTGTATTTAAGTATTCTTTCTCTACTGTAATAAACATTTCATTCATAAAGAAACATCCCTATCTAAAAAAAATTGTTTATTAATTAATTTTTGAAAAGAAGAAAATTAACGAATGTTCTATAGGATGATAAACTTGATAACTTCGCGTACCGCGCGTCCTAGAACCGTTATTAAAAGTCGCAATCGAGAGAGAAGAAAAAAGGCAGAATCTGGAAACTATCTGTTGGGAGCATTGCCTTCACTAGGGACCTGGGTTGCCTAAGGTTGGCAACGGGATCGCGTCCTTATAAAAGGCGAGGGCTGCTGCGCATCCCTCTCTTGAGTGTCCCGGCCCGTCCGGAGGGGTTTTAGCCGGTTCAAGTCCGGCACTACCCAGCGTGATTGAACCAAGCGCTGGGTGTCCGAAGGGATTTCCCCTCCCTAATAAAAAAAAAAAAAATCCCTCTCTTTCACCAGCCATCGAGCCAGCGATCGGTCAACAACAACAACAGCAGCCAGCGACCATATTTTGTATTTACTGATTTGATTATTAATATATTCCCATATTGATTGTGGCTACGACGTTATTCCACCCGAAAGAACACAACACTATCAAATATCTAATAAAGTGTCCTTTTATTATGGCATTTTAGAATAATATTAAAATAAAAATCATAAAATATGATCACCCCAAAAATATTTTTTTTAATCTTAACCCCCTCTCAATTTCCTAAACATTTCGACATCTACATTGTACAATTAGTCGGCATATTGAGTCCGTGACTTCGAGATAAAGATTGCCTCTGAGGATTAGGATGTGAGGGGCTTGGCAGGAAATCGGGCCAGTGTGTTCCGTATCGAGCCTAGGCGAGGTGTAGCCCGTTTAACCGAGTCCCGGTTCCGGGCTTGACCTCGCGTGTAACAGTTTTGCTTCGAAAATCGAAGTTCGCGTCAAACGGGCTTTCTGATTTATCCTCTTCGACCGTCATTCAACGGTCAACAAAAAATCGAACGACCTAAAGAATAAAAACATGTGGCCCATGTGGATGTGGATGAAATGAGATTTCTGCTGAGTACTTTGAATATCAATAATATCAACTTTAATAAACAAGCGTTAAATAAAACAAAAATTTTCTATACCAATGACGTAAGGCGATATTTTTGGGTGTTCGACACTGGACGCAACTACAATTTAATAAAGCAGGCGCAATTTTCAAAATAGAAATAATTGGCAAATTATTAAAAAAAAGAGTTTTTTGACTTTACAGTTAGAAATCCGTCACTTAAAGATATAACTGTTTCATTGATTCAGAAGTTGTTCATGTAAACCAAAAGTCAAATTTAACCAGATTAAAGTCGCCAACGAGAAATCGTCTATCTAGTGACTAACCGTATCGATCGTATGCGACATTGTCAATACCAATACGACTAGTGAACTCCTCGACATTTTAAGTGACATGAGGACGCTGAAGATGATCCACGGAGCCGTCATCGATACGTCGGTTTTGTTTCCGCATAAAATGGGCTTGCCTCACAAGAGGGCGTTGAAGGTGCTTGCCAGCGAGTTTCTCAATAAAATTATACAAAACAACGTAAGCGGACATGACAGTGCCAAAGAAGCCATCACCTCCACGGAACTCGTCAAGTGGAAACTCAAAGAAGAAATGAAGGTACGTGGCATCAAATAACCATCTGTTGAATAATTTTACTGAAGTATTGTTATGTATGACTGGTGCTTAAACGACAATTCTGGGATGCCCAATTCAGATAATACGTGCAACAGCGATCAGATGGCGATGCCGTTCGAAGCAAATTGTCCCATAGTCAAATCCGAAGACTGAAAGCCCTAAAAGTGGCAATGTTATTTGTTTAATTCTTTGATATAGTAGTTGTTATTTTCTGTAGTGTTTGACTACCTTTTTCTAGGCTATGAGACTAGAACTAGTTTATTTTGATGCAAGTTGACTCAGGTATAATTAAAAATATTTATTTTTTTATTTGTATTTTTATAACCGTTTGTATAAGTACGCATTGTAATTTGTGATAAAGAAACTTCGAAATATTTAATTCCAACCGTTGTGTAATGTTTTCTCTAACCAAACTTGACTGCTTGGTCGCTAAACAAAAGGCCCGATGGGCGGTAAAGTGGGTAAAACGCCCGACGTATGTAAAACACCTGGCGGGCTGTGAAGTAGATACCTTGGTAATAGATACTTGCAACACCCTCTGAGGCGTTACTAAGCAAATTTATTTTGTTGTCTTAGGAAAATTTTTGTCAATTTTGTCAATAATTGCGATTAGGTTTAGGGAGTAATGTAGGATCTGAATTACAAATAAATTAAACAAAGACAGAAATGATCAAACGTTGAGATGTCCAACCTTCAATCTTAACATGTTTACAATCTCTAAAGAGGACTCGACGCAAGTTTTATAATACGGATAATCAAAATCAACATCGATATCGAACAGAACATGATAGTCATAAGTCTGAGTTTGACTACAACCAAGCGCATCAAGATACTCGGACGGTACCAATAACTGCTATTTCTTTTTTCACCAACACCGAGCATATTCAATTTGACACTTAACACGGCATCCTTGTATGCGGTACACTTATTCTGCTCCCAGACCGCATGATTCGTTCTCTCGCTTTATCAACATCTCAAAGAAAGATCTTCGTAAGGAAATAGCCGCTATCTTGAAAGACGCCGACTTAGCGTCAACTCCTGCGAACAGTCAGACAAGAACTTGAAGAGAAACTTGCTGCCAACTTCCAATCCAGAAGGATGGAAATTGACGACTTGGTAATGGACTTAAATGGAGTTCGTAAGTGCCAAAGACAAAAAGAAGAAGAAGAGGAGGAGGAATCCGAAGATGACAAAAAGAAGAAGCTCGGCTCAACCGGCAAGAAGCCAGCTGCCAAAAAGTCCAAGAAGGCGTCTGGGCGTCTGACAAATCTGCTAACAAAGCGTTTGAGGCACTCGAGAGCAATTCTAAAGAAGAGTTTCCTCCTCAAAAATACAACCCTTTCAAGACCCGTAAACTCCACTTTAAAAAGAAGAAGGGTTTTGATCAGATACTGACGAAGGTTGGGACCAGAAGAAGGAGGGCGGCGCGGCCGTTGGAGTGAAAAGACGCTGGCGGCTCTCGTCGGACAGAACACAATGGCTCGTCCTGAGGTCAAAGAAGTTTGGTCCATAATAAAAGAACGCGATTTGTACAATCCGAAAAACAAACAGTACGACATTTGCTGACGACGCGCTATTCAAAGTCATCGGTGTAAAGCGTTTCCACACCTTTGGGATAATTAAGAAGAATCGGTGTGAACGGAAGCACGGCAAGTCTTTGATTTGATTGACTAGCTTATTTCACGTTCGTATTCGAAGATTTTTGCGATAAATAAACTTTGAGTTATACCGGCCAGTTTGGGGTGACACGCGCTTTCTACTGCTGAAGGTCAATTGTTGAAGCATTTTATGGTGGATGGGCAATTCGTAATTAAACTTGATTGTTTACATTTATTCCCTTATCGGCCTGCCGATAAGAGCGGGTATAATTCTACCGCTTTGATGAATCCCTTGCTTGCCGGAACAAGTAAGAAAACGAAGATAAATGGCTCAACGACATAGTATGGAAGTACAATCTATTTTATCCAATACGTCAGTAAAAACGGCAATAATTCACAACCATCACAGCAAAATAATTCTCAACAACAGCAAAGTCAGTCACAACAAATACCGAAGTATTACAGTCAACAGATTGTAAGGATGTCATCTAATGGTGAAAAAGAACAAAATGAAAAACCAAAACACTTTAACATACCTAGGCAACAGGTGAGAAGCACTAAACGCAGAAAGGTGATGAAAATACGTGAGACTGACGAAGTAACAGAGAATAATGATGTAACCACAAATAATAAATACAGTGCATTAACAGTTAAAGATAATCCGGTTGAAAACCAAGCAACTACCATCATTTGAAACATCAAACCTTCCCCTATCTTTGTATATGAAGTAGTCAATTATCCAGATATGTTGACACAAATAAGAAATTGTCTAGAAGATGAACAATACAATACAAAAACTTTGGTCAATAATACTGTTAAGATAAGTTGTAATAGTACCGATGTATACCGTAAATTGATTACACACTTCAAGGAGCAAAATGTTGTGCATCACCACCTATCAGCAAATGGAAGAAAGAGTCTACAGAATAGTGATTAAATACATGCATCAATCTGTCGCAACAAAAGACATTATAGAAAAACTAGAGAAATTGGTGCACAAAGTAAGAAACATCATAAATGCTAAGCATAGAATAACCTCTAAATCTATTTTTTGTAGACTTAGAGCCAGCAGATAATAACAATGACATATACCAAATTGAAAAGCTCCAGAATATCAACATAAAAATAGAACCTCCAAATAAAAATAAAAATAATGCCATCCAATGCATGAGGTGTCAACAATATGGTCATTCCAAATCTTATTGCAACCGACCCTACGTATGTGTAAAATGTGGTGGAGCACACAGTACAATTAGCTGCAAAAAGCAGGGAGACCTCAGCACAATGCGCGCTCTGTGGAGATCACCCAGCAAACTACAGAGAATGTGAGCAATACCAAAAGATCATACAAGGTAATAACTTAAAAATTAAACAAATGCCAGCTAAAATTAACATTATACCACAACCAATCAACCCCAGCCAACAGAATAGAAGCTATGCTAATGTGACAAACCCCAATACAAGCTACAATAATGAAACTACTCAGATAGCTTCAGACACAAAAGACATGTTAACACAATTTCTAAACGAATTCAAGTCAATGTTTAACCAGCTTATACAACAGAACAGCATGGTTCTAAACATGCTCACCACACTAATCAGTAAATTGACCAAATAATGGGTAAATTCTTAAGGATAGCACTATGGAACGCGAATGGTCTGGAACAACATAAAGATGAAATAAAGATATTTTTAGCATCTAATCAAATAGATATATTATTAGTAAGCGAAACTTATTTTACCGAATGATCATACTTCAATATACCACATTACATAATATATCACACTAATCATCCGGATGGTACAGCGCACGGTGGTACTGCGATCTTAATTCAACAAACAATCAAGAATCATGTATTATTAAAATATTAGCAGAATATTCTTCAGGCTACCTCAATAAAAGTAACGTCCTTGCCGTACGATTTAACAATAGCAGCAGTGTATTGCCCTCCCAGACATAACATAAAACAGAGTGATTTTGAAGTATTCTTTCAAACATTAGGTCCAAAATTTGTAGCTGGCGGAGACTACAATAGTAAGCATACAATGTGGGGATCACGACTTACTACAACCAAAGGCAGAGAGCTGTTAAAAGCAATGAGCGAATAAAACTACTTGTTTATTTCTACAGGAACACCGACGTACTGGCCGACGGATCCCAACAAAATCCCGGATCTACTAGACTTCTTCATTACAAACGGCAACAACTCCACATACACGGATGTAACACCTAGCTATGACTTAACATCCGATCACTCATTTATTATTACAACTATTGGAGCATCTGTTATAGTTCGGACACCTAAAGCTAAACTATACAATTATAGAACAAACTGGGAGGATTACCGAAACACTCTAAACCAAAGCATCGACTTAAAAATTAGACTTAAAGAACCTGAGAATAAAGAAACTGGTACCTCATCGTTCATCACACAACTACAACAAGCTGCAAAACTAGCAACTCCTCAAATCCAACCAAAACAAATAAAAAATGACGTACCGCTAGAAATCAAACGCCTAGTGGCTAAGAAAAAGAATGCTTCAGATAAATGGCAACGCACTCATACCCCTACTAACAAAAATAAATATAATTAGCAAAGTATTAGACTGAAAGCAAAGTTAAAAGAACTTCAAAAAGAGTTTTAAAAATTGCGTGTCTAAACTTACTAGATACGATAACTCAGTTTGAAAACCCATAAAAAACTTAAAGAAACCTAGGAATCCTGACCCACCAATTCGAAAAAACTACACGGAGCCATGGGCCAAAAGATATCAGGAGAAAGCCGATTTGTTTGCGGAACATCTGTCAGATGTATTTACTCTAATACGTAATAAAGTAGAACAGGAAGTGGAACAATTTCTAGCACTTCTGGTAGAAATACAACAATCCCCTAGACCTACGACTCCAAAAGAAATTAAAATACTGAACCTCAAGAAGGCATCTGGAATGGACCTTATAACAGCCAAAATGTTAAAAGAACTGCCTAAAAAAGGTATTGTGCTCTTAAGTTATATCATTTATGCCGTCTTTAGGCGGATACCAGCCGACATCTTTAAAGACTGCAGAGATAATAATGATAGCTAAACCTGGCAAAGAACTTATAGATGTTGCGTCTTACCGCCCTATAAGCCTGCTCCCGATTATTTCATAGTTAATTGAAAAATTGATATTACGTAGAGTTAATGAAGATTTTACTGCCCCAGGAATGGATTCCAAATCATCAGTTTGGGTTTCGTCAAGCTCACTCCATGAAGCAGCAATGTCATTGTTTAACCCAGGAAATAAATGTAGCCTTTGAAAACAAATAATATTGTTCAGGCGTTTATCTGGATATTAGTCAAGCGGTCGATAGAGTCTGGCACCCAGGACTGTTATACAAAATCAAGCAAATACTTCCTCGATCTTATTGCAATATTTTAAAATCATACCTACATGAACGCCAATTCCACACTAAAGTAAACGACGGAACATCAGCAAATTTTCAAGTTGCTTCAGGAGTCTCACAAGGGAGCGTAATGGGCCCACTATTGTATGTCTTGTATACCTCAGACTTACCAACATCACAAAACAGAACAATGGGAACGTTGGCTGATGATAGGACCATTCTGTCAAGTAATGAAGATCCTGCAATAGCCTCTACCCATACACAAGAACACCTGGATCAGTTTCAAGGTTGGTTACACAAGTGGCGAATTAAGGTCAATGGAAGCAAATTGGCTCATGTGACTTTTGCCCTTCGACGACAAACCTGTCCACCGGTCAGCATCAATAAAAAATACCACAAACCGATGTAACTAGATATCTAGGACTGCATCTAGACAACAAACTAAACTGGAAACAACACATTATGAAAAAAAGGAAACAAATAGACATCAAAACAAGAGAATTAAATTGGTTAATAGAAAGAAACTCAAAACCGTCAATAGACAACAAACTATTAATTTACAAAACCGTCATCAAGTCTATTTGGACATACGGCATAGAATTGTGGGGATGCGTTAGTAAAACAAATAGAACTATCATCCAAAGATTGCAGTCAAAAATACTGAGACAAATAACAAACGCTCCCTGATACGTATCCAACTTTACACTACATAATGACCTCCGAGATCCAACAATACAAGGAGTCATCAATGAAAAAACTAGAAACCACCACCGAATCTTAGAAGAACACCTAAATCTGTTACTGGAGCAATTATTAACGCTTATCAACAACAGAAGACTAAAAAGATTATTTCCACTGGATTTGAATTAGTGCAAAGGTAGCATCGGTGGATGCTAACTTTAACAGGACAGTGCAGATGGTAGAACACTTACTTACCATAAGTTAGCACATTAGCTTATAGAATTTCAAACATCTGATTGTTAATTAAAGTATTATAATAAAAAAAATAACCTTTGGCATGATGAAATTTTTAAAAAATTATTTTATAAGTTAGATTAACCCTTTCGTGCTCTAGCGTCCAAATTTTTGCATCATTTTTTTCAAAAATTATTACTTGATTTGAGTTGGATGTTTGTGACTAGCGCAAACTAGCACTGTTTAATGTTCATAATATGTGTACAATAAAGATAATATAGAATTTTAATTTCGTATATTTTTTTTACTTTCGAAAAGGCATCAAACAAAGGCCAACCATAAGTCGACCATTATCCAGCAAAATTTTATTAATTGCAACACATACGGACAATACAATCCGGAACACTGGGGTTCTTCTTCAGAGGCAATATTTGGATCACCTTTAAATCAGAATCCACACGAAACAACTCAATATTTTGCTTTTGAAGATAGTGCAGCACAGAATCCCGGTCCATTGACTCAGAAAGTCCAACTATACGTACTCGAGATTTTGTCTGCCTTATTGCAGAAACCCGCTCGTGACAGCTTAGCCTCAACTAGCTGTCTGAACTTAAACGACTCCTAGAAATTCGCACACCCAACAACGATTCTGCCTTCTCTCACAGTTCTGACGGTCCTGATCCCAGATCCCAACAAGTCAGCATTAACTTCAGGTAGAATATCCGACCTAGTCTTTGCCGCCGACTGTGTTACATCAGATAATTTAATTGTAACCCTGGCCAGTAGTGGGATCCTGGAAAAAGCGATTGCGATCGAGTCGCTATCTTTACGATTTCGGTCGCTTTGGAGGGAAGGGGTTTAGGGGAGGATCTTTTCAAAAATGCGAAACCAATCATTTTTCAGCAATTTGTTAAGATGAAAAGTTTTCAAACTACCTAACCTAAGTATCGTGAACGTAAACCTCGTAGACTTTAATACACTAAACAATTGTCACTTATAATATTCCTAGTGCATTGATTATTTCCGGAATTTTTTTCGAATGCATTTCTAAAACGTATTAATTAGCTCGAGTGGAACATGCATAAGAATAAAATTTCCGGAAAAAAAAATTTCAGGAAATTTTTACATTGTCATAGAAACGACATCGAATTTTATTTTTCTATTGGCTACTTTTCGGTGTCGTGCGATTTTCATCAAAATGGATACCAACGATACATGATAACTTAATTCAGTAGTACATGTGCAAACATTCGGAAAAATTGATCATAAGAGTCAAGAGTTACGACAATTTTCAAGAACTCTTCCTCCGTTATCAACCGTTTTCGAGAACATGTTTATTAAGAAAAGCCGTTTAATTTTTTGATTTTATATCCGCCTCTCAAGTTTGTAACAGTTATTCCGGGACACTCTGTATACAAAAATTGAGATATGCGTATGGATTCAAACTTGCGTTTCAATCTGACAGAGTTAGAACATAAGCTACTGTATATTATAAATCCAACAAATTATTACAAATGTAACAAAATTTGTGGAGGATATTATTTTGGTATAGAATCATACTTTATGGTACGATTGTACCTAGGACTTTTGTTTAAAGCTATTTTTTCTGAATGTAATTACAAATGTCCAAGTTGACTGGGATATAACGTTTATTCAAGGAAATAATTAAAATGTTTGTCGAGATTAAGATTTTGTAAAATTTGGAAGCACGTTTTGAAGAAGAAATTCAAATAATCTAGAGATCATTTAAAAGTGGTTTCGGAAATGAAAATTGTTATTTTTTACCTACAAAAGTAATAATATTGGTACATATTATGAACAACAAGATAAAGATTATTTAAAAACCCCTTGTTAATCTCTAAATAACGACAAATATGCAATATCCGAAGAATCGCTTTTAAAGCAGCACCTTTGGAATTGTAGAAACGGTTTCTACCAAAAACAGGTAAACTTGGGTGCCGGAGGCTATAACCCTTCCACTTGTACCTGAAAATATCTGAAAGTCCAGCCCCTAAGCCGTCATCTACCAATGCCATTCATAGGGATGCACCTTCGGAACACCAAAAAAAGCGATAGCCTCTTGGCACTCTCTGTTTAACCGATGGAAATCCATTGCGACTCAGCTGATATCTATCCAAAGCAACCGTTTTCGGTTGCTTAGAAGCGACTCGGTCGCAATCGCTTTTTCCAGGATCCCACTACAGGGTAGAGACCCCAATGGCACCAGTGTAGTAAGAAGGCCCGGCTCCACTGGCCTCAATACGATCGCTCACAATCGACTCCAATTTTCGCTCTATCTCCGTCTCCGCAACAGCATCAGCCTTCGTGAAGTGACAGTTTTTCCAGGTTCTGAATTAAATCACGCATACTACTCTTAAACACAGGCTCGATTTTTTTACGGCTCATAAATATGCATATCCGACGACACTCAGCGCATTTCCAGGATAAGACCGGGACGGTCTTAAGATCCTTCGATAGCTCGGCAGACAAGTCGGCACAGGCGAAATGCACAGGAAGTTTGCAGGAAGCGCAGGAGAGCCCAGATAAGCTCGAACCAATCGCCCTACTACAACCACCACAAGTTAGAGTCATCCTCAGGCGCAATTCCCAAGACAACATGCACTTTTGGCTTAGGCGCCGGGAGAATCCACACAACACCAGCCGCCGCGACAAGAACGAAAAAAGTGAGCCATTAACGCTCAAGCAAGTAAAAGCGGAAGTAAACACAACAGTTAATAGCTCCTCACCACGTATTTGCTATTCAACGGAGAACCAACGGGAGAACATAGGCCGTTTGGCTTCGATGAATGCAAAGCTCACGCTGGAACGACTTTGTTTTGTTCGCGGGACGCGCTTAAAGGTGTGCAATTCCGCCGGTCGGACTTAAAATCTCTGGGCTACAACATGATCTATTGGTTAATTGGCAGTTTGCCCTGGATAAAAGATGTTGCGGATCTTGAAGTTGTAGCTAAGATAAAAGAGAGAGCCGTGGCTGATTCTGATAAATTCCTACAACTGTGTTTTAACTTCAAGCAGTAACTGTAGTCCTTATTGAACTATTTTTAGTATCCTTAGAAACTCCAGTATCATGTTCGTTACAGTTATGTTTTCTAAATGCAGTGTTTGATCCAAGAAATTATACGCCAAAATTTGTTGATTGAAAGTATTTTTCTTGAAAATTTAGAATTCTTCACAGCGGAGTTAGGGAAAAAAGTTGTGTTGCGGCCATCTCCAATTCTCCCACTTTAAAATGTGGTTATTTTAAGAGTTTTTGTTTTTAGGAGAAGTCAGACTATGGCTTCTTAGAGGAACTGTTCAAGACGACTTTGAGACAGCACGGGTACAGAGATAATTCTCATTTTGATTTTGACCTCGTAGATAACTGAGGTCAGAAATGCAAGAAATTAAAACTTTGAAATGTGGTTATCCTAAGAGTTTTTATTTTTAGGAAAAACCAGACCATGGCTTCTTAGAGGAACTGTTCTAAGCGACTTTGAGACAGCAAGAGTTAAAGGATGATTCTCATTTTGATTTTGACCACGTAGATAACTGTAGTCAGAAATACAAAAATATTAAACGGAAAGAAGAGAACAGTCAAGTGGCGCAAACAACTTTCTAGCAAGTATCACGTTTTCCTCTTCAGTCCAACAACATTCCCATCCGGCCTTTGTTTTAGAAAAAAGAGCACTGGTCACAAATTTGGATCGATCCAGAAATCATACGCAAACAAGCTAGAAAATAAAAACACACAGAGGGTAATGATTCAGATTATGCTTCCTACATTACAGATTTGGATATCCAAAGAATGAACGCCACGTCTCCACTGATTGACGTTTTCAACAGATTTAAGGAGAAGTTGAATATGTCACCTTTATACAAGGGCGACAGGTAATAATTACAAATATTTGAAAATCCTGTTGTTAGTTGCTTAGAAAACGTTGATGGTTACACCCCTGTTATAGTGGCTGTTTAAAAAAAATTATTGAGAGAAGAATTCAAGTTAGAGCAACAGATGGCTGTGACTGTTAATAAAAAGTTAAGGAAAAAACAAACAAATAAACGAAGAGAAAAAAATCCAATAATTCCGCCTCCGTTGACCCGCACTACTAAATCGGTGATGTGTTAGTTTCGTAATTTAAAATAGCTCACCATTCCACTAATAATTTTTCTGTCGAATTGGCGTTCCAAGTGGAAAAACGTACAGCTTAAGAAGAGGTTAACCAAATAATTTTGATAAACTAGTATTAACAGCACTCCTAATGCTGCATTAAATTTAAAGTGATTTAAAATCATAGTTGAAGATAAAATGTGTTTTCACTTTTCTATTGAGTTTTATTTTCTAATACTTGTGCTTTACTTTTGCTAATTTTGAAAAAATTTGAAAAGCAATGGAGCGACACTTCAGGAAATCTATATATATTTATACATTATATTTTTATAAACTAATGTTTTAAAGATTGGCGCTGTCATTACATTCATTTTTAGACCTTTGGCGCCTTGTTCATACTAAAGTGTCAAACTAATTGGAGGAAAACTTTTGGAGGTTAAATCATAAAAGATAAAGATACATTACTTACTCTACTTGTGGCTGACTTGGAAACACCAAGTAGTTTTAAAACATTTAATTCAAACTGAATTATCTACAAATTAGTTGAATTGCGTGAGTATGAGCTTTTCTTTTATGGTAATAAATCTGTCCGAAACATATCTTTTTTTCCTTTAATGTTGTCTAGCTGAATGGACCCCTTGAAAGCCCCTGACAGTTTTAATTTTTCCATTTACTCCTTATAACATTCAGCATAACTTTATGACTAACTTGTATAGTGCTCTTAAAAAGAAAAAATTGGGAATTTTTGAGAGCCCCACTGGAATTGTGCATATAAGTGGATGAACGTTCCTCTCTTTAACTTTTTATTGTAGGGTAGTAAGTCTCTGAGCGTCATTTGCTGTGCAATACGGTGGCTGAAAGACCACAATAACCGCAAAAGAGATTAACTTCAAAGCCAGATTGATAGGTTGCAATCAAAAAAGGCAACAAATTGAGGCAAATTTGGGCGATTGGTTGACGTCCCAGTCACAAGAGATCAAACTTACAAGACAAATCAACAAACTCAAGCTGAATCAGCACAAAATCGTCGCTTATAACAAGAAAATCGAGCAACTGAAGACCAGAACTTAGAAAAAGACGCGGAAAATGTGTCCAAAACCGAGGATCCCCCAGAACTTAAAGAAAATGCCGCGGAGGATAACGACATCGTTCTGAAAGATCCCAAATTTGAAGGTGATGATAAATTTGATGAAGATGAAGACGTTAACAAGTACACACCAACAACAAATGTGGAAATTATATCTTAAAGTCTTAAATAATATAACATTAAAACAACCCAATCCAAACTACGGTCCTTTGAGCCAACACGCAAGTGTAATTGACAATTGTTACTGTTAGAAATTTTCGAGTATATTATCAAAACTCTTGGTCCCCAGATAATTAAAATTTACCTAGGAAAACCAGAACAATACGCTGCAGCAATTAAAGCTCTATAGATGAAAGAAACACCAAATACCATACCTACAGGCCCAAGTCCGAAAAGAAGTTTAGAGTAGTATTGAAGAGAATCTAAATTGTAACATGAGAAAATAAAAACCGCCATTAGAAAAATAAAAATGCGTGTTTCTAAATAAAGTAGCGCTAGACAAATTGGATGAGCAATAAAGCCGCTCCAGTATAAAATATATGCGCATTTAAAAAAATACGTCGGCATTACTGTAAAGATTAATGCGTTGCAATAACTATCTTTGGATCTGAGCGCTAAAGAAAATATTGTGTGCATTAAAATTAAATGTAATCGAAATAAGCGAGCATAATCTAACTTTTTTAATGTGCTGGCCGGCTGTCAGTGACAAATGCAAATGTGGTCGGGTATTGAATCAATTGAAAACGTAAGTCCTGTAAGTTTCTGTTCTTATAGTTCGTGTTACCGACCGGAATCAAAAATTTCATCTTTCGGGAATAGCAGTATGTTCCAACGAACAAACTGCGGATTTAGAATTAATTTTTTAAAGTTTGCAAAATAAACTATTGAATATTAACAATTTTCAACTCAATCCTAAAGTTCTGGTAGCAGATGCTTCAAACAGTATTAAAAATGGTTTCGAAAATGTGTTTGGGCAAATCTTGGTACGGATGTGCTGGGCGCACATAAGAAGTGCTGTGCAAGAGAAAGTACAGGTTCTTGTTGAGAAATCAAATGTAAGCGAGATTTTGAGGGATATCGACGCAATTCAAATCAGTGAAAATGAAGCAGTATTTTTGAAAGCATACCAACTTTTTCTAAAAAAATGGGCAAACGAAGAGGCATTTCTGAATTACTTCACGGAACAATGGTTTATCCAACATCAAAATTGGTATGAGGGGGCCTGCTCTGGAACTCCTAGCACAAACAACGCTTTTGAAGCTACGAACCGAGTTCTAAAGGATGAACATAGGTTGAGAGAAAGACTGCCACTTTCTCGGTTTTGTTATTTTCTTTTAGAGATAATTGAGTTATATTCAAAACGATATGAAAATAATTTGTTGGAGTTCTTTAATTCGATCACAATCGATATCAAAGCTTGGGCTAATGCATACCAGTGGGCAAAACTAAATAAAAAAGTGGAACGTTCGGATGTTTCTAATTGTGAAAGAAACTATCTAATTCCCGCGGGGAGATTTGATCATATCAATCATGAGGATTTACTGGTATGTGAAGAATCACATGAAGACTTAGTGTTTGACGAACTTGTAAAAAGGAAGAGAACTGTTAAAAGCCATAATTACCAACAATCTAAGGTACGTTTCGACAGGGAAACCATCGTTCCAGAAGCCGATCCAAAAAGGTAAAGATTTTCGATTTTATGGGGGCGCTAAACTAATGTTGGTTATATAACCAACATTAGTTGTGGCAGTAGTTGTGGAATTGAAGCAAAGGGGCAACGCTTTTTTGTCTCAATTCCGAAACTCCTCTAATTTTGGTTACCAGTTACGTGCTACAACATATGCTTGCATCTTGCGTTACGTCATGTCCCAAGACAAACCGATCATGCGCAAACACGAATTGGACGCGTTTGTCTGTCACGCTTTTAACGTGGATCTCATGAATCCTCAATATCTTCAAGAATTAACTTTGAACGTTGTTACTAGTCGAGCGATACAACTGAAAGCTTTGTTTATGGAAGGTGTCAAAATAGCATTGTTGGCCAACGATGCTTGCGGCACCTCTTTACCATGGCTAATGTGTTGCCCGTGGTTGTACTTTGATGGGAAATTGTTCCATGACACTTTGAACAGATCGGCGCATTCAAAGAATTTTTTAGAGGTGTGCAGAAATCATATTGACGGAGTTGTCAAAGTGGAGAGAATAAGGAAAGCAATTTTTGAAGGGCTTGACGTTTAGTTCGCCAAAGTTCTCCTTTCACCATATCAAACAGGAAAAAAACGCTTTGATTATCAGTAATTATCCGTTTTGAACGGCCTTTAATGGCAAAACAGATTAGTGATAGAATTCAATTATGTCCAGCGTGTTTGAAGTATAAGTAATCAAATCAAAAAGAGAAATTGGTCAACAAGAAAAGTCCTAGTCGGCCTTGGGAGGTAGTAGCGGCCGATTTTTTTCAATTTAACAAGGAACAATATTTATTGGTGGTAGATGAGTACCTACAGCAAATATCCGGAGGTTGTGTGTCTGCAGGGTATTACGACACAGGTTCTTGTAGTTAATGAGTTTAAGGCAATATTTGTGAGACATGGCAAGCCGGATATTGTTTATACGGATAATGGGTCAAAATTTATAAGCAATCAATTTCAGGAATTTTTAAAAAACTGGGAAATCACACATCAAACGAGCACTCCCAGATATCCGCAAAGCAATGGCCTTGTGGAGAGGCATGTTTAAAGTATATAATCTATGCTATTAAAAAATGTGTATGATAAGAAAGATTTATTTTTGACGTTGTTAGAATATAAGAATACGCCAATTAGTGCGCAGCTGCCCTCACCAGCGCAATTACTATTTGGACGTCGTTTAAAAGGACATGTACCGGTAAATAAGATACTTTTAAATCCCGCAGGTAACTTTGCTAATACCTATATTCCATTAGCTAAAATTAACAAAAAAAGGCAAAATTATTATTATTATCGGGGTGCAAAAAATCTGCCTGAACTTATAGAAGGTGAGAGGGTCATGATTCAAGACCCTTTGAATAAATTATGGGAACCAGGAACAATGGTGAAATGCGACCGTAATAGACCTAGATCGTATTTTGTTACAATAGATAGAAATCAGAGAACACTAATTAGAAATCGTATTTTTCTTAGGAAGATTAGCAACAATGTCAAACCATTAGGTAATAGGGCGGTAAATGATAAGGAATTTGAAGATATGATGAATCAATATATAGATAGAAGCACCAGTGTAAATACAAACAATAGAAATAGTGCAGGTGTTATAAATCAGTATATAGGTAAGAATGCTAGTGTACATACAAATAATAGAGATAGTGAAGATGTTATAAATCAATTTGTAGATAACCATAGAGATAAGTTGATAAATGAAAATGTGCCAGTTGTGTTAAATAAAGCGCCAGAGCACAATAACAATTTTCAAAATTTGCAGGGCCCTTCTAAAACTAGAGCTGAGAGAATAACGCAACCACCGCGGCACTTGGCGGGGTATTTTTAAGTTTTTTTATGTTATTTTTCTAATCTGAGTTAATTTTTGTAAAGTAATGTGTTATTTTTTTTTCTTTTTGTAAAGAAAGGGGATGTCATGGTGATTGGTCCCCACTCCACATCTGGCCTGTTTCGGACCACCACTGAGGACAGAAAGCGAGCCATTCGATATCCATGGTTGAGACTTAAAGCATCTGCTAATATACTCAGTTTCAGTTGTATCTTGTGTGTTGTGTTTCATTACTTAAACCTCCACCCTCTCGTTTAACAAACTTTATACGTTAACATATTTAACTTAGCAATTTCTGATATAATATATGTAGGTATATTGGCTCTATGGGTGAAAGGGCATACATACAATAACAATTAAAAGTACCTACATTTAGAAATAGTTATGTAATTTTGGAAAAGTTGGGACAATATTGCAGGAATACCAATTTGTTTTGCGTTGTTGTTTTTAATTTCCTGGCGCATTTTCAACGTTTATACGTAAACTATTGTCTTGATATGACAGTAACCGACCAAACATTGAATACGAGGCACTTGCTCTGTATCTCAAAACAGAGAAGGCCGAGCTGGTTCTTAGCTTGGAAGATGTGAACAAGATTGTTAACCCCAATCAAACCAAATCTTATGGCTCTGTTTATCCCAAGTCCGGTGATCATTATTAGTGATATAATAACGTACCTATTTCAGCTTCCACCACGACGGCATTAGCTTGAGCATAATACCTGGCGTTAAACCAATGTTGTCTAACAATCGTCGGAATAACCTCCCCGTAAACACGATAGCATTATCGCACATCAAAATTTGCCGGGATAGGAAAAACTGCTCTTAGAGCGCGGCAAGGGTTCTAATACGTCGACCAAAACCATCTGCCAAAGAAAAATAGTTTTCTTTGGTTTCCCCATAAAACCGGGTCTAGCCGTGGTACTGCATTTCAGAGCTACACATTGGCGACAAGATTGCACATAGAGTTTTACGAAGGTCTTAATTTGCGGCCAGTACAAAAAGCTAATATTGTCAGTTTTTTCTAACAACTAAATTTTAAAATAATGCAACACGACAAAGTTCTAGAGGAAACGTGGTGGGAGGGATTTGGGCTCAAATTAATGGTATTTATTGTTTTTTTCTCTTTCTTTTTCAAGGTTTTTATAATGTCAGCCTCCAATAGTATTTGTAGATAGATCAAACCCCCTTACACATCCTTACCCATCATGAGTCTTCAGTTACGGTGGCTGAAAGACCACAATAATCGCCAAAGAGATACACTTTAAAGCCAGATTGATAGGTTGCAATCAAATAAGGCAACAAATTGAGGCAAATTTAGGCGATTAGTTGACGTCCCAGTCACAAGAGATCAAACTCACAAGACAAATCAACAAACTCAAGTTAAATCAGGACAAAATCGTCACTTATGACAAGAAAATCAAGCAACTGAAGACCAGAACAGAGAAGGAGACGAAAAAAGTGGCCAAAACCCCCAAACAAAACCGAGGAACCCCCAGAACTCAAAGAGAATGCCGCGGAGGATAAGGGCATCGTTCTGGAAGATTCCAAATTTAAAGGTGATGATGAATTTGATAAAGATGAAGGCGTTAACAAGTACAAACCAACAACAAAGGTAGAAATTATATCTTCAAGTCTCTTTCCTTTGTTGTTAATAACTTGCGACTAGCTTTTAAATTATTGTAATTTCTTAAGTTTTTCAATGTTTAATTTAGCGTTTTTTTAATTTTTCCAACATTTTCCCAATTTTTTCTATTGTTTTTTTAAATTTCTTAAATTTACATATGCAGCCGGACCCACTCCCAACTGACACAGTTCACGGTTAAAATTTGCGAATCCCTCTATGCTAAGGATGAAAAAGTGGTGTCATTGGCGTCCCGACAAGATCGACCCCGACGTAACGCAGTTAAAAACAATTTTTTAGTTAACAAAAGGTGTTCAGGTATGCAGAAAACGAAGCAAAACAAACAAAGAGTTTGAGCAGTTGAAATGCTGTAAACAACGTTTCAATACGAGATTTTCGGCCGCCAATTTGTTATTATCAATCAGTTGATTTTTGTGGGAGAGGGTGTTTACCACTGAAAACTTCTTGCTCACCGCCCAAATTGACAACAATAACATGTTTAAACTGATCCGGTTTTGCAAGAATAGCAGGCTAGCCCAAAAGGTATGACGTGACGCGCAAATTGTTGAAAAGTCCCCCAAAAAAGACCTGCATGACTTCCTAACATCCCTTGTGGAATCCCTCACGTACGCCTACAATGATTGCAAAGCTATCGTCCACTCAAGCGACCACATAATCCTTTCCCACAACATGTTACCAATAATAGTCATTAAAAGTCCAAACCAACAACCTTTATTGTTTAATTACGAAAGTTGCATGTCAATGGTTAGCTACTTTCTAATCTAAATTAATTAATCATGTTGTAACCAACTTTAACTTTTATAAATCATGTCCAAATTACCGGAGTTAGTGGCAAAGCACGGCACTATTAAAGGTAAATTGATGTAAATTGATGGTGTACAGTGATGCTTTGGTAAGAATAGGGAATACAAGCAAAAGACAGTTGTTAAAGAATACCTCACTTATCTACCCAATAAAAGCTGGCCTAGGGCTACACTGGCAAGAAAGGGGTAACAGGTAGAAGAACTTCTAGAAAATTCTGGAACATGCTGAACATTGCCTTCAGCGACGATTAGGGCGATGGGTTATTGTGGCTGGATGCCTTATGCCAATGCCAAAGCGAGTTTTTTGGACAAACACAAGGCATTTTTTTTTTTAATTTTGAATAATTATTCGAGTTTTTTGCACTGGTCTGGTGCTGGAAAAAAGTTTTATGAAACTTGGTGTATAAAAGCAGTAAATCAGTCGATTGGTCGGGACACCAGGGGGATCATGCAACGATATTATTGTTAGATGAAAAATATAATTGAATAAGGCAACATCATCAAGACCATGTAGTAGTTCACTAAGCCAGCAAAGCACAACTAGCGTCACTAGTTCAGTTAGAGTAAGACATCGTCCGTCGACGGCGCCGAGACGTCAGAGACCGGCCAGCATTGCAATAACGGGAATAACGCATCACGATCTAAAAGCATGTTGCTCGACGAAACCAAGCCACCTCTACCAAAAACTAGAAAATCAATAAGTAAAGATAAGCCCGGTAAAAGCAAAACTTCACCAAAGAGTTTGGCCACCAAGAATTCTCTGAGTGATTAGAAAAAAAAAGTCATTGAAAGTGTGCGATTTTCAGGGTGAGAGAGTAATTAGTTGAGAGAGTAATTGCAATAATTCTGTTTTATTGATGGCTGTAATAGCTTTTTTCAGTCTTTTAAGGAGAAATGGAAATAAAGAACTGGTTCAATAAATGAGTAATGCAAACTAACAAAAAACTATAGTGGCAGATGTATAAACAACACTAGAAATTTCAAATAACACTTCGAAATTATTCAGTTTTACGCGGGGGGCGCTAGTGGGTAATGGGGACAGGATTATACAATGAAACGCCACCCAATAAGTTCAAAAATTTAATGGGATTTATTTACGTATTCCAATACTTCAATGTAAACAAAAGATGAGCATGGAGTTGAAGTACGACGAAATTTAGTATGACTTTTATTCAGAACTATTTATTTATTGCATAATAGTGGTAAATCTGTAAAATATACAATTCTGACAGTTTTTTTATTTTTAGGATATGTAACAATAACAGTGTTCATATAATTATTGTTGTTCTATTTTGTAACATATTATGTAGTATCAATTACTGAAGTGCATAAGTTTTTTAAACTATTAGTGACAAAAAGTATTCATGTTATGTGCAGTGTAACAAATATAACTTTCTTCCTTTCAATTTAAAAAGTGTTTAAAAATAATTATATCGCAACGTGTCATTCAAACCACTCGTGTATTTTGCGTTGCCTATACTTATACCTACTCGAATATGCGCTTTAGGGGTGCCGCTTGAAGAAGGTTGAAATTTCTACTCAAGCAAGGCAAGTTTGAGGAAGAAGTAAGAAAAGAACTCTTAAAACTTAAAACCTGCGGGAAAAGTGGTAGCCCAGAACAATGGTTCGAAAGGGACCTGGTCCGGCGAGAGCACTTCCAAGGAACACAAGGCCAAGCGTATGAAGAAGAAAGAGGAAGCCCCTATGGCCAAAAGAATAGCGGACACCGTCCTTTACTCAAGTTGTTGCAGAAGTAAAGATAGGCATACTACCCTCATGGTACCCATATAAGTTGCTGACTACGGAACAGTTGTTCTGTAGTCAGCAACTTATATACCGTTCAGGAACACATCCTGGATAAAATGGTAAAGAAAAGAAAAGGGACTACTACAAAGCCGAGATTCCTACAATTCCACAAAAGGCCAGGCTGGCTTAGTATAGCACGTGCAGCCACTGCAGAGTGGCTAGCTAAACTGTTGAAGTGGAAGGGACCGTTCCTAAAGATAGTGGGAGAGGCAGAAATGCCCCATAGGAAAATCCTTGTAGGATACCTACGGGGCAGTATGAAATATTCAAGTAAAATATTCTGGGTATAATTAATTAAGGCACAAAATAAAAGCCACAATGCCACCAGTTGGAGAATCGTCAAAAGAAATCCTGTTGCTCCTAGTCTGTAAACTACCTTCTCGGCTGATCATCAGTCACTCGCAATACTAAAAAAAGGAGCTTTTAAGTGAGCAACAAATTTGGCCAGGTGACCTTTCGGCCAAAGGGCAAGCTGACGACAATTCCAAATTTGACGGGAAATGTCTAGAAAAATCTAAGAAATCTAGAGAAAACCTACGATTGGCCACTTAAACATGGCAATGCTGTGAACAGCTTTTTGGTTAATCTGATCTGACATCTGACATTTCTTTGTTGGTGATTTGCTGATTGCTGATTATACTTCTTCACCCTTGCAGCTTGCAGCAAGTGTTGTGCTCAGTATGTGGGACTCAAACCAATATCAAACCGTTAAAATTAATAATGTTGTTAATAAATAAAGTTCGATAATATGGTAGAAGTGTTAAAGGGCGAAGCCTTAACACATAAAAAGTTAAAAGTTAAACATAGGTAAGATCATTCACGCAAAAAGTGCAGATTATGTATTGTGACGAATTTTCTAGATTTAGTTTATTGTGGACTCGTTTTGAAAGACGACCAGCCCTTATCTTCTTAAGAAGTAACATCAAGAGTAACAATTCACGTAGTTAAAAAAACCGAGTTTCCTGTTAGTCCTCAAGCTTGATCTCTTTCTGAAACTGAAGTCCAACCACTCGTGGTTCTCGTGGTTGCATTCAGACCCTTTACAGCATCCTCTAAATTCCGAGCTGCTTTACAGGTAAATGGCCAATTATCGAAACTTATTTTTGATTAATTAAAGCGATTGGCATGTTTTAAAGTGTTGGAAATTATCATCGCGGCCACTCCTGGATTGGCCAAAGATTCCCCCGCTATAGCCATAATTCAAAACTCAGCACTAATTGTTCACATGTCAGATCCTAACTCTGTGCGTTGCGTCCCCGAGAAACACTCTTCTCTGATCGAGGCGGCCAACAACACAGCAGCGCACATCCTTAAAGAACAAGCCACCGTGAAGAACAAGCCAACTCCACCTCCAGTCAAGCCAGTACTAGTACTGAATATTCCTACTCCCTAGAAGCTCTTTCGGACAACAAAGATATGGATACCAATAAGGAACCTTATCCCCTCTCTCCCAATACTTCATATAACGCAATCACCGCCGCTCAATTGGCTGTCGCTATAGCGAACGCGATTAACACGACTTTTAACACCAACAGCGCTGGAATGCCTGCATCCCCTACATTCTCAGAAAATGTTATTACCAATGAAATGTTTAGCACTGCAATACAACAAGCAATTCTGGGTATAATTAAGACACAAAATAAAAGCCACAATGCCACCACACCACTTGGAGAATCATCAGAAAAAATGTTGTTGCTCCTAGTCTGTAAACTACCTTCTCGGCTGATCATCATTCACTCGCAATCCTGAAAAAAAGAAGCTTCCAAGTGAGCTACAAATTCGGTCAAGTGAACCTTCGGCCGAAGGGCAAGCTGGCGACAACTGAAAATCTGACAGTAAAAGTCTAGGAAAATCTAGGGAACCTAGAGAAAACCTACGATTGCCCACTTAAACATGGGAATGCTGTGAACAGCTGTTTGGTTAATCTGATCTGATTTGCTGATTGCTGATTATTCGTCTTTACCCTTGCAGCTTGCAGCAAGTGTTGTGCTCAGTATGTGGGACTCAAACCAATTTCAAACCGTTAAAATTAATAATGTTGTTAATAAATAAGGTTGGGTAATAAGGTGGAAGTGTTAAAGGGCGAAGCCTTAAAACACATAAAAAGTTAAAAGTTAAGCATAGGTAAGATCATTCATGCAAAAAGTGCAGATTATATATTGTGACAAATTATTCAGATTTTCTTTCTGAAGCTGAAGTCCAACAACTCGTCGTTCTCGTGGTTGCATTCAGAGCCTTTACAGCATCCTCTGAATACCGAGCTGCTTTACCGGTAAATGACCAATTATTGAAACTTATTTTTGATTAATTAAAGCGATTGGCATGTTTTAAAGTGTTGGAAATTATCATCGCGGCCACTCCTGTATTAGCCAAAAATCTCGCCGCTATGGCCATAATTCAAGACCCAGAACTAATTGTTCCCGAGAAACACTCTTCTCCGATCGAGGCGGCCAACTACACAGCAGCGCACATCCTTGAAGAACAAGCCACTGTGAAGAACAAGCCAACTCCACCTCCAGTCAAGCCAGTATTAGTACTAAATATTCCTTCTCCCTTGAAGCTTTTTCGGACGACGAAGATATGGATACCAATAAGGAACCTAATCCCCTCACTCCCAATACTTTATACAACGCAATCACCGCCGCTCAATTGGCTGTCGCTATAGCAAACGCAACTAACACGACTTTTAACACCAACAGCGCTGGAATGCCTGCAACCCCCTCATCCTCAGGAAATGTTATTACCAATGAAATGTTTAGCAATGCAATACAACAAGCTTTTGATACTGGAATTGTGGTATAAATTGGAAGAGAGGATAGGAAAGGTGATACGGTCTCCTGACACTAGTAGCTGCCAAGAGGTTCAAGTTTCCAGCGACAAAACGAACTGTGCCGCAACTGGAGTTAACGAGAAGTCTTCTCCGTTATCAGTGTCGTTTGCGTCATTGGATGGAAGTTCTGCTCTAGCTCCAGCGAACATGCTGAGTATAAGTCGCCTGGAAAACTAAAACTCGATACTCCCACGGATTTTGATTAACTGTCAACGACGAAGCACGACTTATCACTTTTGTAGCGTATTTGAGTCCAAACCTTGAAGTTCAAAGGACGGAATGGTATAACGTTTGCACCATGTGCAAACTTCACTATTGAATTTTATATCCGTAAAACAAAGGAGTTAGGTACCTACTCTAAATTAATGTTTGTTAATTGTTGGCTTTATTTGTATTCACTTGTTGAGAATGAAGTTATGGTAAAGTATTTTTGTGATTGTTGAATTTGTATTGTACCGAACTAAACTTGTTTTATTAATTTCTGTGAGCGTATTTAAGTATTCTTCGTCTACTGTAATAAACATTTTATTCATAAAAAACTTCCCTATTTAAAAAAATTATTTTTTGATTTATTTTTTAAAAGAAGAAAAATAACGAATGTTCCATAGGATGATAAACTTGGTAACTTCGCGTACCGCGCGTCCTAGAATCGTTATTAGTAGTCACATTCGAGAGAGAAGAAAAAGGGCAGAATCTGGAAACTATCATATATTTAATAAAGTGTCCTTTTATCATGGCATATTTAGAATAATAAAAATTTAGAAAAATAAAAATTAACAAATATGATCACCCCAAAAGATTTTTATTTTATTTTAACCTCCTCTCAATTTCCTAAACATTTCGACGTCCACACTGTACAATTAGTCGGCATATTGGGTCCGTGACTTTGAGATAAAGATTGCCTCTGAGGATTAGGGGCTTGGCAGGAGTCCCCGTTTCGGCCTTGACCTCCCATGTAACCGTTTTGCTTCGAGAATCAAAGTTTGCGTCAAACGGGCTTTCCGATTTATCCTCTTCGACCGTCATTCAACGGTCAACAAAAAATCGGACAACCTAAAGAATAAAAACATGTGGCCCATGTGGATGTTGACAAAATAAGATTTCTGCTGAGTACTTTGAATGTCAATAATATTAACTTTAATAAGCAAGCGTTAAATCAAACAATAATTTTCTATACCAGTAACGTAAGGCGATATCTTAAGGTGTTTGACAACGAAAGCCGAAGAAGCAAGCAAGCATGGTGTGATGTGTGAACTTGACGAACTGATAATTGTAATTAGCGTGTAATCAAATAAAATTCTTAGAAGTGACACCAAACAGTGAGCCCGAAAGCGACCTGAGACACAAAAGTAAGGACTAAATAAAATTGCGATACTGTACTGACTATTGCCTTTCGATTTAATTACGACTGCGATCCGCCGACGAAGTCGACGCTATGGATGTTTGATATAAACATCAAACCCGAAATCCTACTACGAATTTCCTACTTTAATACTTTTTTCTCTGATGCTCAAAACTTTTGTTATTGAAATTAACTCCAGGAAAAAAAACAATTATATACTCAATGGGTAGTTACATATTTTTCGTAACGTTTGTAACATTTATGTTTTTCATGTTGGAAGAGTCGAGACTTTCTCTGGTTGTAAATAACAGATTTAAAGCTTTAGGAAATGGATATATAATTTAAACTTTAATTGTGTCTTCCTTAAAGGGCCATAACTTGAAAACTAAATGACAAAAAATTTGAAACAAAATTCTAGCATTCTACTACAATTTTAGATAACGTTCCTTTAAGGAGGTGCATTATTTTTGAAACAACTTGCATGTACATAAATAAAAATGTAAAAGTTGTAAATAAAAATTTAATTTATTAAAGACATAACATCGCCTTTTTGGATTTTGACACGATTTGACGTACACCCGGCCAATTAAGTAATGCAAAGGGGGGGGGGGGCATGAATAATCTATGTTTACCACATTATCATACAGTAAAACCGTTGATTGAGGTATTTACTGGAAGATACCCAACTCCGTGCTAATAGTCGACCGAGTTTCCCTTCTTTGCCCTGCGTCCCCTCACCCACATTGTCTGCACTGTACGGTGGCGCCACAGACGGCCAACGTTGGTTTTCGGTTTTATGAATCAGGTACCGGGTCCAGAAGGCTCACTTTCCGCATTTGTACGTGTGCGACATTGCCAAATTGTCTATGGTATGGAATGTGGGCACAGGACCACGGGACCATAACTGCACGGGACGGGACGAGATATGTTTGCGGTGTATTTATTCCGTTCGGTCTGCGTTTCATGGTTCAGGTCGCACGCCCCGATGATTAAAGTCGCTTTTCAGGCAATATTATATTTTTATAAACCAAATCAAAGTAAACAAAGTTTTAATTAAATAAAAAAACAATTTACAAAAAGTTCAAAAATTATACAAAAAAAGATCCTTACGCCTATCCATACAAAACTAATTTAGAACAAAATTTTTATTTTCCTTAGTGGCTTGACAGTTGTTCGTTTGTTTTTCAAGATTTAATCACATAAACCAAATCAATGTAAACAAAATTTTAATTAAATACAAAAAATTCAAGAATTATTATACAGGGTGAGGCAATAGTGCGTCCGACTTTGATAGCTTGAGTTCTATGACAGCTAGAAATTTGCTTTAAAAACACAAAGTCTATAACCGGAAATTATTTCTGAACATACAAGATGAGCCAAGACAATTTATACAGAGGCTAATAACATTTTTTTAAATGGAATGTTGTGTGTAAAACAAGATTTTTCGGAGCCTTTTCCTAGACTCTTTTCACTTCAATATTATTCCTGACTATTTTCAAACCACTTGGATGTAGTGTAAGTACTAGTTAGGAAACATCTGTAGGATGTCATTAAATCGTTTTTACTTTTGAGAAATTATACAGGGTGGCTAAACTTAATTTTTCAATTTAGAACTTTTTAAATTTGATTTTCTCAGTTTTTTCAAATGGAACACTGTATATTTTTTAATAATATGATGTAGAAACTAAAAACAAACATTTTTGTATGTACATACAGCCCCTATGGCTATTTGTAACCATTTTCGATTTATCGCCCAGTAGTTACAAAATTCAAGAATAATTCTAAAAAATTAGATCGTTTTCCAAATAACTCGACAAAAAACTTCAAATGTTTCAAAACTGACACAAAAATGACAACTGACGACAGGTAACTGCGATAAATGTGTATTTCTTGCTTGTCGGATAATATAAAAAGCAAAAAATGACCAAGATACAAATATAAAGTGAACTTATACTTTTTTTATAGACAAAACATCTGGAGCACTTATTACGATTTTATCTGTCGAGTTATTTGAAAAGCAATTTAATTTTTTAGGATTATTCTTGAATTTTGTTTTGAAATTTCTACCCATCATAGAATTTAATGTTAAAGTAAACATTTGTATTTTGTTCATATTAACGTGCATGTTAACTTTCTTCAAAGCATCAAATCCCGGAGTCTATCGCTACGTATCAGATCTTAAAAACAAAAGTCAGATATTTTTTACCTGTGCAGAGCTATTTTGGAAATACGAAATACATTTTCTCTCTTTTGATACGTGCCCTTGCTAATACAAAAAATCACGTTAATGCATTTTGCTGACGTTCTACAATCACAGATGATAAAGCGGAGACGTTCCTCTTAATAAACACTTAAATTAAAATCGAAATAACACAAGCTCTATATCAATAGCTAAGTATGTAGTTCGTCTTCGAGTGTAAATTTGAGAAAGTCGGCAAATTAAATTTCTCTGGCCGGAACGTCTAATCGGTTTTATCATTCATTCCATCTGCCCCTGACGTAAGTGTAGCACCATCATTATTGATTGGCACCATGTTATAGTGTTCGGCAAGGTACTGTTCATTTCAGCCGTTTAGTCCTCTAAAATCGTAAAAGCCCAGACCGCACAAATGAGCTCGGACCTGCCGTGTGCCAACCGTGATGGCCAAAGAAACCGTACATTTGCACCACAACCCTTACGGTTCTGTGTGCTTTGATATTTATCTTTAATTTTTTGCAAAATGTTTTCTACTTTTTACTACACATTATCGAAATATGTATAATTATTTAATGAGAAAAGTTAAGCACATTTTCTGTGGTTAGCAAATTTCTTAACAAATAAAAAAAAAATTCTTTCATATTTTGTTTACAGCAATTGGACACTGAAGCCGTGATGCAAAAGATATTTACCCGCACCACTTCTTGTCTACCGCGTACAATAAGCTCGCCTCCCGCTCGTTTGTGCCATCTCTGTTAGTGTCATGAATTGAAAAGAGATCGAGAAAACGGCTGAAATGAACTATACTACGTGGCAACATTGCTTCATCTTGTTGTCGTAATATTACAGCTCTCTGTAATTTCTGAACCCGACTAAACTGCATTTAATAATGATGCTGGGGGACAGATGGACCGATTCTAAACCCCTAGCCGCCAGCATCATTTTTAAGCACGATTCTGGAGGTAAGGCTGGGCATCTTCCAGTAAATATCTCAATCAACGGTAAAACTTAAAAAAAGTTGCCAATTTGTGATCCCCTGTGCTTTTCTAATATCTCCTACAAGTTTTTCTATGCATTACTTAATTGGCCGGGTGTACTACCTACCCGATTAAACAAAAAAGATTTTAACGGCTTTACTACATTCATTACTGAAGGGTTGGAGTTGGAAGTTTATTTTGTTAGTACTGTTACGCCGCCCAGCCTACAGCCACTGTTGACGTGAAGCGTACAGCGAGACCCGGCAGTGATCGCTAACGCGCGCGACCGAGGTCGCCTCTACCTGGCGGTCCCGACTGCTCTCGGCGCTTTCCAGAATCATGAGTCGTGATTCTAGGGCATCTCGAACAAACCGTAAGAGCCTTCTGGAAATGTTCTCCAGAAATATATTAGGGAATCAGGTCCGCCGATGGAGTCAGTTTAGACCGAGACTTGCGAGCGATTAGGAAGCGAAGTCAAGAGTGCCTGCGGTGAACGCGCGACAAAGTGGTAAATAAACGATTGTGCTGTGTTAGTATTAGAATCCACCTAGTTATCAATTAATAATTTCTGTACATAGTTAGTTTAATAAATCTTATAAAAAGAAAAGTGAACTGTTGGCCCACACCTACGTAACAGTACATTTGAAGAGATTTACAATAATCAGCCCTATATTTTACCCGGGTGTAAGCTGTTACATTCTGTAAGATGGAAGAAATCGGTATGTTGTATCACCACTGGGGTTTGTTAGACCTTGATATATTTGGTTATTTTATTATAATTGAAACGAAGACTTACACTTAGGTAATTGACTGACTTTGCTAACCGCATACTGAAACACTCATTTCGCAATAATTTATTTAATATTATTTATCCATTTTTAATTTTTTATATTTCTGTTATACCTACTTACTTCCCGTTATGTTGTGATGAAAAATCTCGAAATATTATAATAGTAATATCAGTTGTAATTAACTCCTCAGAAAATAATGTTGATGTACCTTAGTCAACACTGCTGGGCAATGTTGTGAAAAACCTGTAATCTATACCTAAAAACGTGCCAGTTTTTTCTTTTTGTGTTACCACAAATGTTTTGTTAACTTTTGACCATTATTATAACCATTTATTACTTGGTATTAACGTTAATTTATGCTTTTGCTTATAACTGCTAACTGGAGAATCGTTGAAACAAGATGTAAAAATGTAGGTTCTTACTGAGGTACAGAGTGTTTTATTTCATTCATATTCATTTTTATTTATTTATAAAATTAATTTGGCTCATCTATTTTGCTACGGTTTAATATTTCTTTATCATATGCGGCAGAAAGTTTGGGTTCTGCAGGACACATTAAACCACGGTAAAATAGAGTTTAGCTCTACTATCAGAGGCGTACGGCAAAAGTGCAGGAATGGTTCTCCCCATCAAAAATCTACGCCACTAGTGAAATAGCTTTTTTATTATGATTATTCTACTTTTAGACATTTTTTACGAAAATAATGTACTTTTACTTCACATCGATAAAGTAATTATTTTCCAAGATAATTAAAGTTAAAGAGGCGCACAATATTCAAATTTGAATGTTTAATTTATTGCTTATTGATCATTTCGAAATATTTACTCATAAAATTACTTATCTTAGTAAGGAAGCACATTTTATCTAGCTTTTTCAGGTTCAATCTTTATTTGCTTTGTTCCAAGGATTCTTCAGTTAGCTTATGTAATGAAACACCTTATATAGAATTAGATAGTAATCTGCATTGCAACAGAATAATTTGCATTGCAAGATAGTAACTTGATATTCCATTTTTTGTTTTACTTATGGCCTTTTAGCGCTTTCATAGCCGCGTACAACGGTCAAGGGAAACACCACCGAGCTCGAACTGGAGAAGGAAGAATCGTTGAAGAATCAGACACGCGTTACGCGTTGAAATCGAACGCGCCAAAAGATCGAAATGGAAGGAGTTGTCCTCGACAGTTGATGACAATGGCTGGGGAGGAATATAAGATAGTCACTAGAAGGCTTAAAAGTTTGATTCCATCCTATAGGATCCCGAAACCCGCAGTGCGAGAGTGTGTAGCAACACTGTTTCCGAAACACCCAGAGATCGACAAAGCAAAGATCACGGTCACAAGTTTTGAAAACTTTCTTCAGAGACTTCTAAATATATCTCATGTCTTGATGAACAAACTAAAATTAAAAAACTAATCGCAGCTCCTGGTATAAATGATCAATTTGATAATGTTGACGATTTGAAACTGGACCTAAGAGATAACGGAGTTGACTTCACCGTAAAGGAGATTCAAAACAATCCTCGCATTTTGGCTTTTGTCGCGAAAGACCCAAATTTTACCCTACTGGGGCATGGGGAAACAATAAAATCGGCGACTCTAGCGGTATCTACTCAAAAACGGCAGTCAGGTACAAATAACATTGTTCTTCTTTCTCTACTTTCAAAATTGAAACTGCTGAAATTGAACTAAAGTTTTCAATTGAGAACAATCTACAGGTAAATCCGTAAATTTGGATCAGCCTAATGTTTGGTCCTAGAATGAATCCCTTATGGGACGGCTATGGTGAGCCAGTGCGCACAGAGTGGTGACACTGGCCAAAGAGGAGATGTATAAGGGGTTTAGTATATAAGTTAGTTTTTAGGTACTACTGGTTTTCCGACTTGTTCAATTCAGAATTTTCATGTAAATTCAATAAATTATCCTTGTACTAGTTGTACCAAGCATTTAATTAACCCTAAACAACAAGTAAGCTAAACTAAGTCTACAAATTCTTTACCAGGTGATTCCGTCAATTTGGACCGGTCTAACGATAAGTCTGTGCAGGATGCGCTTATGGAATACCGTGTCTATTTAGAAAGAATTCTTGTGACGGAAGATTGTTCTATAACACGCGATATTATTTTCGATGTCGAGGAAACTAAGAGACCCTCTGGGTCTTCAAGTAATAATCTATTACTTAAGTTTGGGGAAGGATTGTGAAATAGATGACCACTTGGGCATAGAAAAAAACCGTTTCTCTCCAGTTGAATGCAAACTCTTCGTAGGAGATTTGTCTTGGGAGACAACCTAGGACAATCTTCAAGTAATAATGAGTTGTTTTTGAAATGTCCACAGAGATCGCCAGACGATAGTATTAAAAAAGGTCCTTCAGAACATGCAAATTTTCTACATGAAGAGCAAAGGATTGAGGTTGCATTTCTAAGATCCTAATCAAATAAAAATGACTACAATAATATTTGTCAAGAAACAATAACCATAATTATTGTAGATGAACCTCCGGGACGTGAAGCAAATGATATAATTGATCAGAATGCGACCACAAGTTTCAACGTTAGTTCGGAAGTAGGGAATGTCGTTTTTATCAATACTAAAAAAGATGTGAACAAGATCGTGATAAAAAAGACAAAAACTAGCAGTGCAACAAACTCAAATACCTAATTGTAGCCAGGCGCAAAACATTACTGTAGGTCAAACCAACGACTTCAAACAACCAACATTTAAACAACATTTAAAGATAAAATACGTAACGTGAGTAAAGACGTAATTAGTAACGTTGCTAGTTAATTTTAATAATAAATATTGAATGGGAACCTCCCCTATGTTACGTAGGTAGTGAGAACATAAAAGTTGTAAATAATGAACTGGTCAATTTGGGGATTTAAATTTCTTGTCACATCATGCAGAGGTCAAAAAGAGATCAATTATACCAGGAATGAATTATTCCAACAATAATCGATAGATCATATGTGCTTATTTGCAATGAAAGATTGAAAAATGGGTGGCCACTTGAGCATAGAAAAAAAAAGTTACTTTCCAGATGAATGCAAACCCTTCGTAGGTTTGTCTTGGGAGACTACCCAGGACAATCTTTAACACTTTTTCTCGAGATGCGGCAAAGTAATCGACTGCGTTGTAATGAAAAAGGCAGAATCCGGCCGATCGACAGGGTTTGGTTTCGTAACATTTTCAGATCCAGCGAATGTGAATTCCGTATTACAAAATAGCCCACAATACCATCATGAAACTGGTTCAACGACAGGAATCTTGAATGGGAACTTAACCTATGTTACGTAGGTAATAAGAACATAAAAGTTGTAAATAATGAACTAGTCAATTTGAAGGTTTAACTTCCTTGTCACATGCAGAGGTTAAAAAAAGATCAATTATACCAGGAATGAATTATTTTAATAATAATTTTTGCATCGCGCATTGCGCACCACGCATAGTGTGGATGCCGCTTTAGTCCGTAGAGGATGCACTTATAGAATGCCGTGTCTATTTAGAAAGAATTCCTAATATTTATTTTTACTCTACTTAATTAATTTTAATCAGAAATTGAAAATGTATTTGTTTTTCTTTTTAGTTTTTAAACTCGTAGCTGCGTCACTGGTTTTCTAAACTTAAATGTGCTTTATGCTACTGTTGCTCGCTCTTTAATATACTATTAGTGACAAGTTGGGAATTTCTTTTAGTACCTAATCAGCAGTTACAATTTAGGGAGACAAACAAATTGTTGTGACTATAATAAAAAAATTACTGATTTCAGAAAATTAAAAGATGATACCTATTAGATAAGTAACAAACATCAGAGTTGTTTTTTTTAAGCTGCTTTGACGATAATTCTGGTATACCCATTTCAGATAGTACGTGCAACAGCGATCAGATGGCGATGCCGTTCAAAACAAACTGTCCCATTGTCAAATCCGAAGACTGAAAGCCCTAAAAGTGGTTTTGTTATTTATTTAATTCTTTGAAATAGTAGTTGTTATTTTCTGTAGTGTTTGACTACCTTTTTCTACGCCATGAGGCTAGAACTAGTTTATTTTGATGCAATTTGACTCAGGTGTAATTAAAAATATTTATTCTTATGTTTGTATTTTTATAAGCGTCTGTATAGGTACGCAATTTTTGAAAATAAAACTTCAAAATAATTCCAACCGTTGTGTTGTTTTTCTCTTACCAAACTTGACTGCTTGGTCGCTAAAGTGACTAAAACGCCCGACGTAGGTAAAACGCCTGGCGGGCTGTAAAGATACCTTGGTAATAGATAGTTGCAACACCCTCTGAGGCGTTAATAAACGAATTTATTTCGTTGTCTTAGAAAAATTTTTGTCACTAGAGCAACAAAGATTTGAGGTGATTATTTTGAGTTTTTCTACAATAGAGGACAATAGAGTATACATTCACTTTATCAAACATTGTGCATTGATCAAATGTCTGTGTAAGAAGGTTTAAGAAGAAAAAAATATTGTTATTAATTTAAAGCAGTGATCAAGAGAATACAGCTAAATCAAAACGTAAACGATGTCAATCTCAGATAGCCAAACTTCCATATTTGGCCATGAGGGTGACTTTTGCTGAACATGAATACAACCCTACTCTAGAGGACGACATCGTCGTTAAGGACAATTCCCATATAGCGTTGCGTCAGCGTCGCGTCGCGTTGCTGCAAATGCTGCTTCTAAAAGTTTCCATGTATTTCAATCTACCAATTCTCACATGAGCAGCGCGTGGAGTCGCGTCAAGCTCCAACGCTTCCCAGAGCGTTGAAGCGCGTTGCAGCGCGTCGCTGACGCTGGGCTACGCCATGTTGGAATAAAAAAGCAACAAATGCAGCTTTCGAACAGCGTTTACATGTAGTAAAGAAAAATTACTTACATAATTTAGCTCAATTATGTAGAATCGCAAAAGTAATTATTCGTTTTGAACATAGTTACGGAACGATTCATGAGTTATGGCACGAAAAACCTTGACTTCGCGAGATCTTTCCGGAGTCAGGGCTTTTAGAGATAGGAAATGTTATAAATGCCGTTAGACTTAGTTTAAGCCAGCTTTTTTATTGCAAATCTTAGTCAAGTGGGTTGATAAATAAAATTGTTCAAAATTCGTGTTTTTTAAAAAGTGATTTTCCTTCGTCGAACTTAAAATTGGCGCAGTCGGTAGGATTTGCCAAACGGTCCGCCAGAAAATCAATTTTCTGATCAATTTTGCGATCGGTCTGTTATAACAGTTTACTGGCAACCCACAAAAATTAGTGCGCGAAGGAGAAAAACAAAAACACATCCCTTGAGGCCGAGGACAAACATCGCCAACGTCTTGAGGAAACTGGTGGAGAACAAAAATCGTCAATACCAGCTTAAAATTAAGAAGCCCAGGGACAGAAGACAGACATTGCCAAAATCCTATTGGCACTGGATTAAGAAATCAATGAATAAAACAAGAAAATAATCCTCCTTCCTCCTTCCTTATTTTTTAAGAAAAAAATAAAATATTTGGGTTATCGCATCAGCGCAAACACCCTGAAATATGGTTTAGAGAAAACCAAAGTAATTCGCAGCTTCCCTGTACCGATGTCTACTCGTGAGGTTCAAAGATTTTTGGGACTGACCGAATATTTTCGGCGATTCATTCTGGCATACTCTCTGATAGCAAATTAACATTTTGACCACCTGCGACTGCATTGATTTGCCGTTGATCTTCCTGTTTTCCCAAAAACCGCCGTTATTAATGATTCAATCACCGTCAATTTCTCTTCCGGTTCGTTTACAAAACAAAACAGGACCATGAGTACCAAAACCGCCACTGTTCCTGTTAAAGTCGAAAAGTGCTTCTCGGTCCTTGTTGATGTTGCCGGCATAACGACTTCCATTGACTTTGTAAAGAATGTTTTGTTTCCTTTTGCAAGCCGGTAAGTTGAGGAGTTTTAAAGTCGAAATGGAAAAAAGACGGCGTCAAGGAAGCTATCAAACAATTAAAAGAGACTGAAACTGATTTGGGCGTGACTGCCGCCACTGAGCTGGTCAAGTCCTTGGCCGAAAAGGGGAGCGACAACCAAGGACTCATTTACAAGAAGGGTTATGAAGATGGAAAACTCAAAGCATATATCTTTAAGGACGTTGCCGCGTCCATGGAGGCTTGGAGGGCGTCGTGATCTGTCGCCATCTACTTCACTGGCAGTGTCGATTCTCAAAAGCTTCTGTTCAGCCACACTGAAGCTGGCGGCATCACTAAACACATCTCAAAGTACTTTGATTAATCAGTTGGCTCAAAAACCGATTCTGAAAGTTACAAAAAAATTGCTGGCAAATCCGAGGTCGAATCTGAAGATATCGTTTTTATTACTGATACGTCTGAAGAAGCCAAAGTTGCCAAAAGTACCGGATGCACTGCCATCTTGATCAAACGTGAAAAAAAACGACTGCGAATTGTAAGAGCTTCAATCGCGATGCAAATTTTTGTTTAGTAAAAATTATTTTAGAATTGAAGGGCCACTTTCCAAGAGAGCCACTCACTAGTTATACACCGTAAATGACTAAGCCGTTTCAACAACCATCACAAGGCTTTTCTCATGTTATCATCAAGTGTAACATAGAGAAACTTGTGGGAGATATTAGAAAAGCACAGGGGATCATAAATTGTCAACTTTTTCTACGTTATACTGGATGATAATGTGGTAAATGTAGATTATTTGTGCACCTTCTGTACATTACTTAATTGGGCGAGCGTTCGTTGAGAACGAGGACATTCGGGAGACTTGGCTTTACCGCCCGGTCCGCAAGGAGTAAAACATACTAAAAAAAATTCCAAGCTAAGGTGGAGCAGCATATGCCGAGAGCTGTATGATTGGGGGGAGTGATGCCGATCATAAATATGCGAACTCCGGATACCATGCGACCTCCGATTTCACTAGCCTTCCTGTGGCATACACGGTTCAGCTGCAGATGATCATTTCGTCAAATTCAGATCAAGAAATAAACAAACAAAACAAACAAGAGGCTGAAAATAACCTCACATCCGACAAGAATGTCTCGGAACAAATAGAACACGGTGAAAGTTTTGACCAGCGCACAGGAGAAGACATCAAAAATAACGACGACAATTCGGTTTTGCTATAAAGGTGTCTATCTACTGCACGAGATTTCTGTCTCAAGTGAGACAAAAATCTCACGAGTTTCATATGAGACTAAAATTTCATGAGAGAAAAATCTCACGTTGTATTTCCACAGCACGAAGTAATGTCATCACTCATGAACTTTAGTTTCATCTAGGAATTTGCTCCACATACAAAAGGTTTACATTCGATTTTATGGTTATTAAGGGTTGGGTGCTGTCCATTGGTTCAATCGGTTAACACATTCGCAAGTAAAAAATAATGTCAAATTTGTTTCGATTATTCATTTTAATGTGGTGTCCGTATTTTAATTTAAAGGTGTTTTGATTGTTTATTGTAATAGATTTTTATTGAATTGTCTTTGAACATGTGAAACACATGTGCACTGGTCGTTTTCTTTCATTGTCACCCAAAGATACAAATAATGACTCTTGACTTCCTACATACAAAGTCACAGCATCGCTTTGATCATCGTAAATTATTAATTAATATCTATCAAATATGAGTGAGTGCAAAGTAAGAAACCTCGATGTTTATTATTTGTTTAGAAAAAAAGTTGCAGGCTAATAATACAGATTCCACACAAATGATACTACGTGTATTTTTACAACAAAAAGAACAAATGTGTTGGAATCAAACTAACACTTCAACAATGATTTATAGCAACAGAGGCAACGTGACAAATTGACACAAGCGAGCAAAAACAGCAAAAAGTTTCGTGAGATTTTTCTCACCGTCTGCACATCAGTCAAAAATCTCAGGCGAAACGTATCATGTATCGCGTTGCCACGGCGAGACGCCTTGACAAAATTTTAGTTTCACGTGAGACGCTCTCGTGAGATTTCTTTCAAGACTCGTGTGTCTCACGGCTGTTTCTGAGATTTTAGACTCATGAGTCAAAAATCTCATAAAAAAGTTTCACTGTAGCCTATCTACGGAAACCTTAGGAAACCTGACGGTCAAAGACTCGAAGATGCGCCTTAGCGGTGTCGCTTGAAAAAGGATGAAATAATTACTTAAGCAAGGCATGTCCGAGAAAGAGGCAAAAAAACAGGCCTTAAAACCAGAAAAAATTCAGCTTGCTCATTGCTTTGTCCCGCCTGCCATGGACTATTAAACAAACTTTTGTTGGAGTAGTTATTAGTTATTAATGTAATTTTATCGAACGTATCCAAGCGTCGTAAATTATTGCCCTTATTGTATTTATTTTCATGTCAGTTCATTGGTAACGTTCACAATTAATTAATGTACATCAGATATCTCCTAAATGTAACGCTTTTTCTCTAGATACGGCGAAGTCATCGACTGCGTTGTAATGAAAAATGCAGAATCCAGCCGATCTAGGGGGTTTGGTTTCGTAACATTTTCAGATGCAGCGAATGTGAATTCGGTATTACAAAATAGCCCACAATACCATCATGGAGCTAACTTATGTTACGTAGGTAATAAAAACATAAAAGTTGATTCAATTCCACTACTACCACCTGACAGGCCTGCATCCAAAAGCCGCTACCGTTCCGCTACATTGAGTGAAATAAATCCACTGTGATCAAAGCAATGAACCAAACGAGTAAGAAAAGGAAATATTGGCCAACGAGAACAAATTTCAAAATGGCGGTTTAAACTTTCCCAACAAACTTTGATCAAGCCTGGCTACTATAAGAAACATCAAACTAAAGGACCTCGAGGAGTAGGTGGTGATTGAAAGAACAATTTGGAGCAATCCATGCCGAGCGGGGGCAACGAGATCCAGTTGTGGTGATAATGGTAGACAACATGGTGACAAAGTGCAGTTACAGTGACTCGGTGTAGTGCGTTAAAGATTAAAGATAATAGTAGTTATGGTAATAAAAATACAAAAAAATTGCAGGCGAGCAATGCAGAAAACAACTACAAAAATGAATAGTTTTTGAACACCTGAAAGTAACCAGATGCTATAAGTGCATGGAATATAATCATATAGATAGCACTAAATTGCACAAATGAAAGGACCTGTGGATACTGTAGTGACAAAAACCACAAAACAAAACTGTTCAAAAAAAAAACTAAACTTAGTTGTGTAAACTGTATAACAGTGAACAATAGATACGGTCTCTAAATGGAAATTAACATACCGCGAAACTGTTATGTCCACGCGCAACTCTAAACCCAAAGAAGAAATTTGGTATAAAATATTTTGGAATTTTAGCGGAACATCATCAGCAGCTTTGCCTGTTTGTCGGAGAGTTTTTCAGGATTCATGTGTGGGAGAGCAGAGTACTTTGAGTTTGGCTTTCCGTTCATTGCAGGGTTCGTTACTTTGAGACAAACTCACAAGATTTCACTTCTGCATATATGTCAATTAGTAATAAGTTTTTTATGTAAACACTGATTTAGATCTGGGGCTGAGCTACGACCACATGTACGCATCGAACACTGCTAATGGGGTTCTAAGTTTGACGGATGCCAACTGTCAAAGCGCCGAAAGTGAGATTAAGTTTTGGAAAGAGTAGTTGATCCTGCATCTGGACCTCATACAACAACAGAGTGATGAAATTCTAGATAAAAAAACGGACAATTCTGATTCGGCAACAGGAAAATGAAATGCTTAAGGAGCAGATAAGTTGCATGGAACGCGGGACTCTTTTCCAGCCCAGCAAATTCTACAACAACCCCGCCTTGCCGTACATAACTGATAAACTTATCAGGGCTACCATAACCCAGGATTCGGGTCCTTGTGACGAAGACAACAAGAATTGCCTCCATCTGCTGAACTTGAATTGTGAAAACGGCGACGATTGAGCGCCATCCATCAAACTGACCAACTTCGAAACGAGTCACGTCAGCGACACCAAATCTCAAACGAAGAACGCACTACCGCACAACCACAAATCCAGAATCCAAACGAACAACAGTGATTTTGATATTGACGCCGGTTTAAAAACGGAAAGTGAAGTGACGGATTGCAATAATACTAGTGGCAATTTCGGGTTTACGATAACCATCAGAGGCAAATTTAACCCGATGAGAAATCTCAGGATAAGTATATGAAGAAAGTGATTGAGTAACTCTTCAGTTGTGTCCAATAATGAGGCGTGCGTCGACAAAAAACGGGCATTTAGACCGTTCAGAAAACAACGCAAACGTGTGGTAAAAGACGCGAAACTTCTAAATACTTTGGACCAACACGTGACTCTAACAGGTGAAGCGGTGGGAATCTCCCCGGTTTCTGACGTTCCCATAGAAGTTTCCAACCACACCACCATAGAGGTACCTAGGTGGAGGGTCTAGGTCTATGCTAGTTGTTATGGCATAAAAAAAACGGAAAACTTGGATGATAAAGTCTACAATTATTATTATTATTAAACGCTCTCCAGCCAACTTTAAAAATTATAAGAAATCAACCGTAACTTAATTTATTTTGCAGAGAAAGCGTACCGAAGGTACTCAGGAAACTTTAGCAAACTTCGGTAGTCAAGAACCTTCCGGTATTGAAAAATTGATGATTTTCAAGAAGAAGCCTTCAAATACGAAAGTAACTGGTTTATTCTTGTTGAAAAGCCCTAATGTGGTTAACATAACTGATAATTCGGGGGTCAACAAAGCCGAAGCATCAACATCAGCACACTCGGAACTCGAACCTTCTTCTGCCAATGGGGCAGATGTTTTGAAAAATATTTTAAAAATGCAGCTATCGTCGTTACCAAACAAGAAGAGAAGCATTCGACACCTTTCTGACTTTTAGAAGAAACCTTCAGTCTTATTTGAAAACTTTAAGAAAAAAAGAAAACCCGTCAACGTTATCAAGTTGTCTGCATCTGCTTCAAAATTAATCATCACAGAGGTAGTTTTACAAAAGAAATTCAATTTTTAAAGATGGTCAACAATGAAATTATTCTAAACATAAATGATAATTACATGTATCAGGTCCAAAGCCAGCTTCAAGTTACTAAACGTATATATTGTAACTTCGTAGTTTGAACACCCCTGGATATAAAAATACAAAAGGTTGTATATTTCTCATGTAAAGTAGTACGGTAAATATTTTTTTTTTAAGATCAAGCGTGATAATTCCTTTTGGCAAGATAAAACGGTGGACAAGCTTAAATACTTTTATCTAAAATGTGTCGTTCCTGAAATTGTCGATCCAAGACATCCACGAAATATCCCTATTAGGAATCCAAACCGAGAGTAGTAATAAATTAATAGTTATAATATGAATTACCATAAATTGTTCAATGTAATAATCATATAACTAAAAAAGATTTATTAACGTTTTTGAAAAATGGCTTTCCTTGAAAAATATAATGTAAAGTTATCGTACTTAATACAACTAGAGATAGGAACCTTGCCGGCAATTTTTGTCAGTCAGATCACGAATAGTTGTTGTGACAAAAATCGCCAAGAGTGTTTTAGCACGAGTGTCGATTTTCTAAAGACAACAACTATGAGTGGTACTGACTGACAAAAATTACCAAAAGATTCCTACCACGTGTTGTATTTGGCAAGACAATCCAAAGAAAATGACAGATTTCCGCTGTAATCAGATCCTAATTAACTCAAATTCAAAAAATATTCTGTTTTTTTGGTTGTCAGATTTTGAGTTAGATTCTCATAATAATTTATCATGATATTGAGTAAAGCTTCATATTAACGTAGATATAATTTTATAAACTTGTGGAGCATATCGGAACATTGTTGCAGTTTGAGAACCAAAAACACGTAAATTGGAAATAGGTAAAACTATATTGGGCTCAATCCGTCCCTGGCAAAACGAGTTTTATGAGCGTCTCAAACATAGGATATCGTCTGAGAGAACATTGAATACCGCCCATGTGAGCGCGAGAAGTTCCCTCGACGGCTGAAAAACAAAAAGTGGAAGCTGTTCTATTAGACGCTTTTGTAAAAGTTAAGCTTTGGCCGGCGAAAAAGGCCGCGCTGAACTTGATATGTAAATATGTAAACAGCTTTTGTTAATTGGTGAGCCATAATTAAAATATAGAGGGAAACTGAACTTCAAGCGGCTTGACGTCGATAACTATTGTATCATGCCTAGGAAGCTTTTTATTTTTTTTTCAATAAAGTGCAGAGTTTGGATTTATTAAAAGTGAATTTTTTAAAATGCATTAAAATGTAGACAATTTTTTATATACTTTCCAAATTTAACAGACAAAAGAAACTCCTGGATTAGCCGAAGATCCTGCCGCTATAGCCATAATTCAAGACCCAGAACTAATTGTTCACATGTCAGATCCTCACTCGTGCGTTGCATCTCCGAGAAACACTCTTCTCTGATTGAGGCGGCCAACTACACAGCAGCGCACATCCTTGAAGAACAAGCCAAGTCCACCTCCAGTCAAGCCAGTACTAGCACTGAAAATTCTTACTCCATTGAAGCTCTTTCAGACGACGAAGATATGGATACCAATAAGGAACCTTATCCCCTTGCTCCCAATACTTCATAAAACGCAATCACCCCCGCTCAATTGGCTGTCGCTATAGCAAACGCGACTAACACGGCTTTTAATACCAGCAGCGCTGAAATGTCTGCCACCCCCACATCCTCAGGAAATGTAATTACCAATGATATGTTGAGCACTGAAATACAACAAGCTTTTGATACTGGAATTGTGGCATAAATTGGAAGAGATGATAGAGAAAGTGATACGGTCTCCTGACACTAGTAGCGGCCAAGAGGTTGAAGTTTCCAGCGACAAAGTGAGCGGTGCCGCCACTGGAGTTAGCGAGAGCTCTGTTTGTGACTAGCGCTAGCTAGCACTGTTTAATGTTCATAATATGTATTTGTATACATGATATAGAATTTCAATTTCGTATATTTTTTTTGTTTTTGAATTGATTACTTAGGTTAAGTTAAAACGGTAATTAAGATTACGAATTAATTTTTTAGTATTAAAAATACTAATGGGCGCATGTAGGTATACGGGTACTGGATTGGATACGGAAAAAGCGACGACATGCGACAGATCTGTTCGGGTATAATATTCGTAGAGAGCATCGCGCTTAAACGTGACTAAAAGCTGACAACCCCCCAAAATGAAAGCTTCTGCCCATGGGATAACACTACTATATTTGTAAAAAAATTGTCATCTGCAAAAGGGCGTTATGCAACATTTTTGTGTTATATACATAAGGTGGTGGCTGAGGTAGTCAAGCATGCTGCGCCTGAAGGTCAATAATATCTCTGTAGAAACTTTTGCATAAAAAAATTTTAAATTTTGAATTCCGGACCCTCCACTTAGCCACTTCAAACTTTTATGAGCTTGTATCTCAGTTCGAAACCTGCTGCAAATTCAGTCATTTTGTTTCACTTTGCCGTTCCTCTTCGATTATCTTGAAAACTAGACTATCAATTCTAAAACGGTTTGATGGAGTTTGTTGCTCCATATTTTGTGACTAGAAACCTGCTTCTATTGAATTTTTGGAGTTACTAGTTAACTGACAAAAAATTATAATATGCAAAGAAACACAGGTCGAAAGCGAAGCAAGGTCACGCGTTCGATCAACCTCTCTTGCCTCGCCAACCCGCGCGCTTGGAATCCTCTATGATGACGGTCTCGTCTATGACCAATTCAACTGGATACGAAATAACGAAATAATAATTAAATTAAGCGACCCTCTCTCACAGTTCTGACGGTCCTAATCCCAGATCGTAACAAGTCAGCATCAACACCAGTCAGAATATCCGACCTAATCTTTGTCGCCGACTACGTTACATCAGATGATTTAATTGTAACCCTGGCCAGGGTAGAGACCCCAATGACACCAGTGTAGTAAGAAGTCCCGACTCCACTGGCCTCAATACGATCTCTCACAATCGACTCCAACTTTTGCCTTATCTCCGTCTCCGCAACAGCATCAACCTTCAGTGAAGTGGCAGTTCCTCCAGGTTCCGAATCAAATCACGCATACCACTCTTAAAAACACAGGCTCGATTTCTTTACGGTTCATAAATATGCATGTCTGACGACACTCAGCGCAATTCTAGGATAAGCCCTTAACTCGGCAGGCAAGTCGGCACGGATGAAATGCACAGAAAGTTTGCAGGAAGCGCAGGAGAGTCCAGATGAGCTCGAACTAATCGCCCCGCTACAACCACGACACGTCAGAGTCATCCTCATGCGCAATCCTCAAGACTTTGGGCGCACTTTTGGCGGAGGCGCCGGGAGAATCCACACAACACCGGCCGCCGCGACAAGAACGAAAAAAGCGGGCTATCAACGCTAGAGCAAGTAAAAGCGGAAGTAAACATAACAGTTAATAGCTCCTCACCACGTATTTGCTTTTCAACGGAAAACATAAGCCGTTTGGCTTTGATGAACGCAAAGCTCACGCTGGAATGACTTTGTTTTGTTTGCGGGACGCTTAAAGGTGTGCAATTCCGCCGGTCGGACTTAAAATATTTGGGCTACAACATGATCTATTGGTTAACTAGCAGTTTGCCTTGAATAAAAGATGTTGCTCACCCTAAAGTTGTAGCCAAGATAAAAGAGAAACCCGTGGCTGATCCTGATAAAATCTTACAACTGTGTTTTAACCTCAACCATTATCCGAAGTTCTTATTGGACTATTTTCAGTATCTTTAGAAACTCCAGTATCAAGTGCGTTAGAGTTATGTTTTCTAAATTCAGTGTTTGATTCAAGAAATTATAAGCAAAAACTTGTTGATTCAAAGTATTTTTCTTGCGGCCATCTCCAATTCTCCCACTTTAAAATGTGGTTATTTTAAGAGTTTTTGTTTTTAGGAGAAATCAGACTATGGCTTCTTAGAGGAACTGTTCAGGGCGACTTTGAGAGAGCACGGGTACAGGAATAATTCTCATTTTGATTTTGACCTCGTAGATAACTGAGGTCAAAAATGCAAGAAATTTAAACGGAAATAAGAGAGCGGTTCAGTGACGCAAACAACTTTCTAGCGAGTATCACGTTTTTCTTTTCAGTCCAACAACATTCCCATCCGGCCTTTGTTGTTTTCGATTTTATGGAGGCGCTAAACTAATGTTGGTTATATAACCAACATTAGTTGTGGCAGTAGAGCGTTGCTCTCCTGCTTCAATTCCAAAACTTCTCTAATTTTGAAAGCCGTTTACGTGCTACAACACATGCTTGCATCTTGCGTTACGTCATGTCCCAAGACAAACCAATCATGCGCAAACACGAATTGGACGTGTTTGTCTGGTCACGCTTTTAACGTGGATCTCACGAATCCTCAATATCTTCAAGAATTAACTTTGAACGTTGTTCAGTAGAAGTAAGGATAGGCATACTACCCTCATGGTACCAATATAAATTGCTGACTACAGAACAACTAGAAGCCGTTCAGAAACACATTCTGGATAAAATAGTAAAGAAAGGGAAAGGAGCTACTACAAAGCCGAGATTCTTACAACTCCACAGAAGGCCAGGCAGGCTTAGTATAATACGTGCAGCCACTGCAGCCACTGCAGCCACTGTAGAGTGGCTAAAAGCCATACAAGCTAAACTGTTGCAGTGCAAGGGATACCTCTTGCTAACTACAGTGATTGTAGTTAGTAAGAGATCTTCGCGGTTATCAGTGTCGTTGGCGTCATCGGATGGAAGTTTTGCTCTAGCTCAAGTGAACATGCGCGCCTTAAAAACTCTCGTAAAGGAATATGAGTCGCATGGAGAACTAATACTCGATACTCCCAAGGATTTTGATTAACTGTTGACGACGAAGCACGACTAATTATTCTTGTAGCGTATTTGGGTCCAAACCTTTAAGTTCAAAGGACGGAATGGTATAACGTTTGCACCATGTGCAAACTTCACTATAAAATTTTATGTCCGTAAAACAAAAAAGTTAGGTACCTACTCTAAATTAATGTTTGTTAATTGTTGGTTTTATTTGTATTCACTTGGTGAGAATGAAGTTATGGTAAAGTATTCTTGTGATTGTTGAATTTGTGTTGTACCGAACTAAACTTGCTTCATTAATTTCTTTATGTGTATTTAAATATTGTTCGTCTACTGTAATAAACATTTCATTCATGAAAAAACATCTTTATCCAAAAAAATTATTTTTTTATTTATTTTTTAAAAGAAGAAAAATAACGAATTTTCTATAGGATGATAAACTTGGTAACTTCGCGTACCGCGCGTCCTGGAACCGTTATTAGGAGTCACAATCGAGAAAGAAGAAAAATGGCAGAATCTGAAAACTATCAAATATCTAATAAAGTGTCTTTTTATCATGGCATATTTAGAATAATATTAAAATAAAAATCATAAAATATGATCACCCAAAAAAAAAATTTTTTTAATCTTAATTTTCTCTGTTTTCTAAGCAGTTCGACATCTACACTGTACAATTAGTCGGCATATTGGGTCTGTGACTTCGAGATAAGGATTGCCTCTGAAGATTAGGGTGTGAAGGGCTTGGCAGGAAATCGGGCCAGTGTGACGTATCGAGCCTGGGCGAGGTGTAGCGCATCTAAACCACGGACTATCTAAACCGAGTCCCGGTTCCGGGCTTGATCTCCCGTGTAACCGTTTTGCTTCAAGAACCGAAGTTTGCGTCAAACGGGCTTTCCGATCTATCCTCTTCGACTGTCATTCAACGGTCAATAAAAAATCGGACGACCTAAAAAATAAAAACATGTGGCCCATGTGGATGTTGACGAAATAAGATTTCTGCTCAGTACTTTGAATGTCAATAATATCAACTTTAATAAACAAGCGTTAAATAGAGCAAAAATTTACTATACCAGTGACGTAAAGCGATATTTTTGGGTGTTCGACACTGGAAGCGACTACAATTTTTCAAAATTGAAATGATTGGTAAATTATTAAAAAGAAGGTGTTTTTTGACTTTACAGTTGGAAATCCGTCACTTAAAGGGATAACTGTTTTAATTGATTCAGAAGTTGTTCATGTAAACAAAAAGTCAAATTTAACCAGATTGAAGTCGCCAGCGAGAAATCGTCGAGTGACTAACCGTATCGACCGTATGCGACATTGTCAATACGGCTAGCAAACTCCTCAACATTTTAAGTGACATGAGGGCGCTGAAGATGATCCACGGAACCGTCATCGATACGTCGGTTTAGTTCCCGCATAAAATTGGCTTGCCTCACAAGAAAGCGTTGAAGGTGCTGGCCAGCGAGTTTCTCAATAAAATTATACAAAACAACGTAAGCGGACATGACAGTGCCAAAGAAGCCATCACCTCCACGGAACTCGTCAAGTGGAAACTCAAAGAAGAAATGAAGGTACGTGGCATCAAATAACCATTGGTTGAATAGCTTTACTGAAGTATTGTTATGACTGGTGCTTTGACGACAATTCTGGGATGCCCAATTCAGATAATACGTGCAACAGCGATCAGAAAGCGATGCCGTTCGAAACAAACTGTCCCATCATCAAATCCGAAGACTGAAAGCCCTAAAAGTGGCTTTGTTATTTGTTTAATTCTTTGATATATTAGTTGTTATTTTCTGTAGTGTATGACTACCTTTTTCTACGCTATGAGACTAGAACTAGTTTATTTTGATGCAATTTGACTCAGGTATAATTAAAAATATTTATTTTTATATTTGTATTTTTATAAGCGTTTGTATAGGTACGCAGTTTTTGAAAATAAAACTTCGAAATAATTCCAACCGTTGTGTTATGTTTTCTCTAACCAAACTTGACTGCTTGGTCGCTAAACAAAAGGCCCAATGGGCGGTAAAGTGGGCAAAACGCCCGACATGATGTAAAGTACAACTCATTTTAACGTGTTCCTTCTTAGGTGGTCGTGCTCTTACTAACGTTTTGTTTCTGAAATTAATTACTGTTTAGGTCGTGGAGATAAGTGGAGTGTATAGTTGTTTAGGTGTTAGAATGAAAATAGAAGCTTCACCGATAATATGTTTAATGTCGCTGTTGATGTCGTTGTGGTGACGTCGTCTCCATTCAAGAGCGGTTTCTATAAGTTGTAATTTAACATGGCAATCCCGCGTTCTCAAAAACATGGTGCCATTGTTTTCGTTGAACATCACCACAATTTGGTATGGTTATAGCAAAATCAATAGCGAAGGTTTGGTGAAAAACTTAGGTTTTGAGGTCTGTTGGTTGTTTGGTAAGGAGGCCTGTTAGTTGTCTGGTGGGGAGGCCGTTGGGGTTTGAACTGGAAGTGCGGCGGCCCCAGTGTGATTTTGAGGACTGACGCAACGCTACGTGGGAATCACTCTAATTTTTGTCTCTGCAGCAACGTGACGCTGACGCAACGCTATGTGGGAATTGTCCTTAAAGGACACCGCGACACCGCATGTTAATTTCAGAAACGAAACGTTAGTAAGAGCTTCAACCGCAACGTAAATTTTTGTTTAGTAAAAACTGTTTTAGAATTGAAGGGCCACTTCTCCGAAGAGAGTCACTCACTTGTTATAAACCGTAAATGACCAAGCCGTTTCAACAACCATCACAATTTAAGAACAGTTAAAGTTAAACTTAAAAGTTAAAGTTAAACTTAAGTTTTATTTTTTAAAAAGTTAAAAAATAGGTTACATTTTACAAATCCTTTATTAAGCCTATTTGGACATACGGCACAGAATTGTGGGGATGCGTTAGTAAAACAAATAGAACTATCATCCAAAGATGGCAGTCAAAAATACTGAGACAAATAACAAACGCTCACTGGTACGTATCTAACTATACACTACATAATGACCTCCGAGTTCCTACAATACAAGAATCATCCATGAAAAAACTAGAAAAGTGCACCCTTGCCTTGGAAAAACAATTGACAACAGTCAAAATGCGGTTGTCTTTTGTTTTAGCATGTTTTAGCAAGTTAAAAATGCTGATTGTTCATGTGCAAATTTCTGGGCAGCAATTTTCAAGACTGAAAAATGGTACAGCACCCGGAAGCTAGTATCGGTGATAGCGAGGCGACAATGGGTTTGGATGTTGACAAGTTTGCGCACATTTCTCACCGAACTCCTGCAAGACATCAATTACATGTGCGATCAATGCATTAAAAAGTCCTCAACGTTGCTCAAAGATAACTCCGAAAACCATTGACGTTAATGAAGTTGGCATGAAGAAACTGTTGAGTCATATACAACAAAATGTCGAATATTTTACCCAAAAACTACAATCTTCATTGACTGAATATCAACAGTTCTATTTAATTTCCACTGTTACTTCTCCTTCCCGTCGCTGCCGCCCTTAACGTAAGTTCTACACCCGTTACAAAAAAAATTAAAACTTAGTCTTCTCAAGACTGGCTCAGAAAGCATGGAGGATGGTAATTTAGATTTAGCCAGCCGTGTTGTTGCCAATATATCAAAGCCTTAGGATAGCTCGTCTGACTCGTCAATTGAAGAAATATAATCGCTAAGATAGGGTTCAAATGCTTTTTGCATTATTATTTTACTGCCGGAGTGTCTTTGGAAAATGGTTGTATTGTTGTATATAAAGACAACCTTAAATAGCAACTTCCAGTAGTAAAACTTTTATTTTACCTCAAATTATATAGTTTGGTAACATCATTTTTTTAATGTCCACTTTCAATTTCATCTACGTTTCAAATCGCCTCAAAAATGCATTATATCAGTATATTATTGACAAATGAGCAGCGTTTTATTTTTTGAGGTTTATTTAATAGTCATATTTCAATTATAACAAGCCAAAATAACGTATAAGAGCGTGGAGTGTACCAGGGGTCAGGTCAGGTCAGGTCAGATCACCGACAGAAAACCCACCCCACGTGCTGGTGACCCGAACGTGGGGTGTACCAGGAATCACTTCCCTCAAGGGTTCAGTTTTGCTAAAACTAGATACGGGAGTAGCAAACCCGAGGCGCCCGAGCTACAGGTAGGAAATCAAAAACAAAACGTCCCTATCGTGATCCGCTTTTAACGTCCTCAAAATTGAACGATCCGCCCGAGAATCTCCCTCGTTTGTGGTCCGATGATGATTAGTAGTAATAAAAATACAAAAAATTTGCAGGCGAGCAATGCAGAAAACAACTACGAAAGAGAGAAATTTAGCGCAATAATGGAAGTTGATCCACGAAGATACAGGGACACTATGAAGAAAGGTTATTTAAGGATAAAATGGGCATCGAAATGTATACTTTTTAAACACCTGAAAGTAACCAGATGCTAAAAGTGCAATGGATATAATCATATAGCACTAAATTGCACAAATAAAAGGACCTGTGGATACTGTGGTGACAAAAACCACGAAACAAATTTGCGCAAAAAAACTAAACTTAGTTGTGTAAACTGTATAACAATGAACAATAGATACGGTCTCCAAATGGAAATTAATCATACCGCAAAACTGTTGCTTCCACGCGCAACTCTAAACCCAAAAAAGAAATTTAATACAAAATATTTTGGAATTTTAGCGGAACATCATCGGCAGTTTTGCCTGTTTGTAGGAGAGTTTTTCAGGATTCAGGTGTAGGAAAGCAGAGTACTTTGATTTTGGCTTTACATTCATTGCAGGGTTCGTTATTTTGAGACAAACTCGCAAGATCTCACTTCTGCTTTTTAATTAATATATTTTAATAACACCTGTGATGTGTGATCTCAAAAACATATTATTGTATAGATTATATTACATAAAACTACTCATTGCGGCGTTGCCAGGTTCAGGTCGCTACAACACTTACTACTGTGTCAAATCAACATATGGATGCCGCCTCAATCTTCCAATGTACAAAGTTTCTAGATTTAGTATGTAAACTTGTTACTAGAATCACCGGAAAGATATATCGCAAGGAGCTAATAGTTAAATAAATACGTCAGTAAAAAACGACAATAATTCACAACCATCACAGCAAAATAATTCTCAACAACACTAAAGTCACTCACAACAAATACAGAAGTATCACAGTAAACAAATTGTCATCTACTAGTAAAAAAGAACAAAATGAAAAACCAGAACACTATAACAACATACCTTGGCAACAAGTAAGAAGCGCTAAACGCAGAAAGGTGATGAAAACATGTGAGACTGTCAAAGTAACAGAGAATAATGTCGTAACCACAAATAATAAATACACTGCATTAACAGTTGAAGATAATCCGGTTGAAAACAAAGCAACTACCATCATTAAAAACATCAAACCTCCCCCTATCTTTGTATATGGAGTAGTCAGTAGTCAATTATCCAGATATGTTGACACAAATAAGAAATTATCTAGAAGATAAACAATACAATACAAAAACTTTGGCCAATAATACTGTTAAGTAAGTTGTAATGCTACCGATGTATACCGTAAATTGATTACACACTTCAAGGAGCAAAATGTTGTGCATCACACCTATCAGCTGAAAGAAGAGAGAGCCTACAGAATAGTGATTAAATACATGCATCATTCTGTCGCAACAAAAGACATTATAGAAGAACTAGAAGAATTGGGGCACAAAGTTAGAAACATTATAAATGCTAAGCATAGAATAACCAAGGAACCTCTAAATCTATTTTTTGTAGACTTAGAGCCAGCAGATAATAACAAAGACATATACAAAATTAAAAAGCTCCAGAATATCAACATAAAGATAGAACCTCCGAACAAAAATAAAAATAATGTCATCCAATGCATGAGGTGTTAACAATATGGTCATTCCAAATCTTATTGCAACCGACCCTACGTATGTGTTAAATGTGGTGGAGTACACAGTACCATTAGCTGCAAAAAAAGCAGGGACACCTCAGCACAATGCGTGCTCTCTGGCGGAGATCACCCAGCAAACTACAGAGGATGTGAGCATTACCAAAAGATCGTACAAGGTAATAACAACTTGAAAATTAAACAAATGCCAGCTAAAATTAACATCATACCACAACAAATCAACCCCAGCCAACAGAATAGAAAGTATGCTAATGTGACAAACCCCAATTCAAACCACAATAATGAAACTACTGAGATAGCTTCAGACACAAAAAACATGTTAACACAATTCCTAAACGAATTCAAGTCAATGTTTAACCAGCTTATACAACAGAACAGCATGGTTCTAAACATGCTCACCACACTAATCAGTAAATTGACCAAATAATGGGCAAATTCTTAAGAATAGCACTATAGAACGCGAATGGTCTGAAACAACATAAAGATGAAATAAAGTAATTTTTAGCATCCAATCAAATAGATATATTATTAATAAGTGAAACTCATTTTACCGAACAATCATACTTCAATTAACCACATTACATAATATATCATACGAATCATCCAGATGGTACAGCTCACGGTGGTACTGCGATGCTAATTAAACAAACAATCAAGCATCATGTATATTATTAAAATATTAGCAGAATATTCTACAGGGAATAGGAATAGGGATTACAAGCAAGAGACAATTGTTAAAGAAATCCTCACTTATCTACCCAATAAAAGCTGCCCTAGAGCTACAGTGGCAAGAAATGGGTACACAGGTAGAAGAACTTCTAGAAAATTCGGGAACATGCTAAACATTGCCTTCAGCGACGATTTGGGGCAATGGGTTATTGTGGCTGGATGCCTTATGCCTTCCTTATGCCAATGCCAAAGCGACCGATTTAAAAGAGAAAATGAGTCTTTTGAACAAACACGAGGTATTTATTTATTTATTTTTTTAATTTTGCATAATTATTCGAAGAAGTTTTTTCGCAGGAGTCTGGTGCTGGAAAAAGGTTTTACGAAACTTGGTGTATGAAAGTAGTGAATCAGTTGATTAGTTGGAACACCAGGGGGATTATGCAACGATGTTATTGTTAGATGAAAAATATAATCGTATAAAGGCAGCATCATCAAGACCAAGTAGTTCACTAGGTTAGCAAAGCACAACCAGCTTCACTAGTTCAGTTAGAGTAGTTAGAGTAAGACATCGTTCCTCAACGGCGCCGAGACGTCAGAGATCGGCCAGCACTGCAATAACGGGAATAACGCATCACAATCTAAATGCATGTCGCTCGACGAAACCAAGCCACCTCTACCAAAAACTAGAAAAACTTCACCAAAGAGTTTGGTCACCAATGATTGGAAAAAAAGGTCATTGAAAGTGTGCGGTTTTCAGGGTGAGGGAGTAATTATTTGAGAAAGTAATTGCAATAATTCTGTTTTATTGATGGCTGTAATAGCATTTTCAATTTTTTAAGGAGAGAAGAAAAATGTAGAACTGGTTCAATAAATGAGTAATGCAAATTAACAAATAACTATAGTAGTTAATATATAAACAACTAGAAATTTCAAATAATACGTCGACATTATTCAGTTTTACGCGGGGGGCGCTAGTGAGTAATGGGGACAAGATTATAAGATAAAACGCCACCTAATAAGTTCAAAAATCGAGTGGGGTTTATTTACATATTCCAATACTTCAATGTAAACAAAGGATGAGGGGGCCTTAGGTTACACACAACACGCGGTCATCTTCCATTACTGTGTTATCCTTGATACTGTGGCGGTGCACTAGTATGGACGCGTGGCGGGGCTGATTGTGTTCCCTCGATAGCTTAGCGGTCAGAGCAACCAACCGGCAATTGGGAGACCTAGGTTCGATCCTGGTTGGGGAATAACACTTTTATCTTCGCTACGCTATATGTCATACCTGCACTCGAGCCCTAAATTGGTGACCCCGACGTGATCTGATTACGCAGATTTTCTGGTTCAGTTAATACCATGTTACGACCAGAAAAACAACAAACAATCTCCTTCCGCACCTCTCTAGATTCCCCGCCCTATCCGTCGCCCTAGCTGGAGGGGTCCCGAACAACGGTCCGTAAGAACGACGAACGCACGCGAGTCATAGGTATCGAGACAAACGACGTCTCTTGGAGGGGAGTGATGTGGCGGTGCACTAGTATGGACGCGTGGCGGGGCTGATTGTGTTCCCTCGATAGCTTAGCGATCAGAGCAACCAACCGGCAATTGGGAGACCCAGGTTCGAATCCTTGTTGGGGAATAACACTTATCTTCGCTACGCTAGTCGATAGAATAATGTAGGTAAGGGAAGTCGGCAAATTGGATCCGTAACTTCGGGATAAGGATTGGTTCTGAGGATCGGGGTGTGTCGGGCTTGGCGGGGAAGCGGGTCAGTGTGACGTACCGGGCCTGGGCGAGGTGAAGCGCGGTCGCTTTCGGGCGAACCCGCGTCTAAGCCGAGTCCCGGTCCCGGTCTTGACCTCCCGCGGAACCGTTTTGCTTCGAGGATCGGAGTGCGCCTCAACCGGGCGTTCCGATATATCCTCTTCGACCGCCATTCAACGGTCAACTCAGAACTGGCACGGACTTGGGGAATCCGACTGTCTAATTAAAACAAAGCATTGCGATGGCCCCTGCGGGTGTTAACGCAATGTGATTTCTGCCCAGTGCTCTGAATGTCAACGTGAAGAAATTCAAGCAAGCGCGGGTAAACGGCGAGAGTAACTATGACTCTCTACCTGCACACGATTCCTAAATACATAACTCTGATTTTGAATTTTTGCATAGAGTACGACAAAATTTAGTATGACTTTCATTCAGAACTATTTATTTATTGCATAATAGTGGTGAATCTAAAAAATATACTATTGTGATAGTTTTTTTTATCTCTAGGATATATAACAATTACAGTGCTCATCTAATTATTTTTGTTCTATTTTGTAACATATTATGTATCAATTACTGCATAACTTTTTTAAACTATTTAGACACAAATATTAGTGATGTTATGTGCAGTGTAACAAATGTAACTTTCTTTCCTTCAATTTAAAAAGTGTTTAAAAAATCATTCTATTGCAACGTGTCATTCAAATAACTCGTGTATTTTGCGTTGCCTATACTTATACCTACTCGAATGGGCGCCTTAGCGATGCCGCTTGAAAAAGGTTGAAATGTCTACTCAAGCAAGGCAAGTTTGAGGAAGAAGTAAGAAAACAACTTTTAAAACTTAAAACCTGTGGGGAAAGTGGTAGCCCAGAACAAGGGTTCGAAAATGACCCGGTCCGAGGAGAGCACTTCCAAGTAACACAAGGCCAATCGTATAAACAAGAAAGAGGAAGCTTCTGTGGCCAAAAGAATGGTGGGGACCGTCCTTTACTCAAGTTGTTGCAGAACAAAGGATAGAAATACTAGCCTCATGGTACCCATATAAGTTGCTGACTACGGAACAACTAGAAGCCGTTCAAGAACACATCCTGGATAAAACGGTAAAGAAATGGAAATGGGCTACTACAAAGCGGAGATTCTTACAACTCCACAGAAGGTCAGGCTGGCTTAGTATAACACGTGCAGCCACTGCCACTGACAGTGGGAAAGGCAGAAATGCCCCATGGGGAAATCCTTGTGGAATACCTGCCGGTCAGTACGAAATATCCAAGTAAAAAATTCTGGGTATAAGGCACAAGATAAAAGCCATAATGACACCACTTGGAGAAACATCAGAAGAAATTATGTTGCAACCTAGTCTGTAAACTACCTACTCGGCTGATCATCAGTCAGTCGCAATACTGAAAAAAAAGAGCTTCCAAGTAAGCTACAAATTCGGCCAAGTGACCCTTCGGCCGAAGGGCAAGCTGGCGACAACTGAAAATTTGACGGTAAAGGTATAGGAAAATCTAGGGAATCTAAAAAAAAACCTACGATTGGTCACTTAAACATGGCAATGCTGTGAACAGCTGTTTGGTTGATCTGATCTGATTTGCTGATTGCTGATTATTCCTCTTCACCGTTGCAGCTTGCAGCAAGTGTTGTGCTCAGTATGTGGGACTCAAATCAATATCAAACCGTTAAAATTAATAATGTTGTAGATAAATAAGGTTAGATAATAAGGTGAAAGTATTAAAGAGCAAAGCCTTAAAACACATAAAAAGTTAAAAGTTAAACATAGGTAAGATCATTCATGCAAAAAGTGCAGATTATGTATTGTGACGAATTTTCCAGATTTAGTTTATTGTGGTCTCGTTTTGAAAGTCCACCAGCCCTTATCTTCTTAAGGAGTAACAACAAGAGTAACAATTCACTTAGTTAAAAAAAACAGAGTGCCCTGTTAGTCCTCAAACTTGATCTCTTTCTGAAGTTGAAGTCCAACAACTTGTGGTTCTTGTGGTTGCATTCAGAGCCTTTACAGCCTTCTCTAAATACCGAGCTACTTTACAAGTAAATGAGCAATTACTAAAACTTATTTTTGATTAATTAAAGCGATTGGCATGTTTTAAAGTGTTAGAAACTATGATCACGGCCACTCCTGGATTAGCCAAATATCTTGCCGCCATAGCCATAATTCAAGACCCAGAACTAATTGTTCACATGTCAGATCCTAACTCTGTGCGGTGCGTTGCGTCCCCGAGAAACACTCTTCTCTGATCGAAGCCGCCAACTACACAGCAGCGCACATCCTTGAAGAACAAGCCACTGTGAAGAACAAGCCAACAAGCCAACTTCACCTCCAGTCAAGCCAGTACTAGCACTGAATATTCCTTCTCCCTTGAAGCTCTTTCGGACGACGAAGATAAGGATACTAATAAGGAACCTTATCCCCTCACTCCCAATACTTCATACAACGCAATCACCGCCGCTGAATTGGCTGTCGCTATAGCAAACGCGACTAACACGACTTTTAACACCAACAGCGCTGGAATGCCTGCAACCCCTACATCCTCAGGAAATGTTATTACCAATGAAATGTTTAACACTGGAATACAACAAGCTTTTGATACTAGAATTGTGGCATAAATTGGAAAAAAGGATAGGGAAGGTGATACGATCTCCTGACACTAGTAGCTGCCAAGAGGTTCAAGTTTCCAGCGAGAAAGTGAGCAGTGATGCCACTGGAGTTAGCGAGAGGTCTTCTCCGTTATCAATGTCGTTGGCGTCATCGGATGGAACTTCTGTTCTAGCTCAAGCGAACATGCGCGACTTAAAGACCCTCGTCGATGAGGATGAGTCGCCTGGAAAACTAAAACTCGATACTCCCAAGGATTTTGATTAAACGATCAAACGAACTTACCTGAAGTTCGATCGTAATTATATGAGGCTCCATTCCGAAGATATCACTTATTATTTATCACGTAGTTCAGGAATCTGAGCTGCTACGTCACAAGTTTAAAGAGTGAAGGACTGACCCCCCACTCCCTCACGTTATGCCCACCCGCAGCGGCGGGTCTCATTTGTTTAACCTAATAAAGTTTTATTTGCAAGGGTAGGGTTGGGGAGGGTGGTGATATCTTCGGAATGGAGCCTCATATAATTACGATCGAACTTCAGGTAAGTTCGTTTGATCGTTTAATTATATTACGGCGTCCATTCCGAAGATATCACTTATTATTTACCACGTAGATGTTTAAAGTCAACTGTGGTGCAAATTAAAACTTTTATTGTTGAATATGTTAATTAATTCGTGGGACTTATTAAGGTATTTACTTATTGCCCGGAATCGATAAGTGGGCGATTATAGAAACGGAGAAATGTCTCCAAGTTTTTGGTCCATCCAGCGCAGTCTTGAATTTGATCGTTGATTGAGATATTTAAATATCTCCATCAACGATTTGATCTAGGCGGTGTGCCGCCGAGGTTGAAGCGTGTCGAGTTGAATGCGGTTTAAATAGCGACACGTCCACCCCCGCTCCTTGAAGAGTTACTTTCACCCAACGACTGATTGTTTGTGTTGAGGCTACTGAGTGTGGTTTTCTGACTGTGATGAAGAGGACTGAGAAAGTCATGTTCTTGCCGCAATGGCTCAGTCATATCTATGTAGCTTTTAATGGCGGAGGCGAGACATAAATCTGGATTTTCCCTAAAGTAGGGAATTGTAAGCACGGGTTGATTTTTGTTGATACCCGATGTTTTGACGAGGTCTTTAATAAAAATTCGTATGCCGGAGGCCATTTACTGTATACCCGACCTTTTTATTAGTGAAATGGTCTGTAGTCGTTGGCCAGTTGCGGGGACTAGCAAAGTGGAAAACCCCCGCGACCCAGACCTCAAGGTAGGTGTGGCCACTTTTCCCAGAAATTGCAGCACTGGTCGAGAGCACCAGGCAACCCTGCAACGCGACGTTGCGGGTCGTGTCCGGGATCCCTTTCATAAACCTTTTGGTCACAGGATTCTCCCCAACCCGGCATGGCAGGAGCAGAAAAAGAGCAGCTGTGCGGCTGCTGAAGAAACCGTATTTTTGGCGGCCCGCATCCCATAGTTCTTGGAGAAACCTAAGCACCGCCTCCACTACCTGTGAATAGGCTGCGGGCATATTTTTTGCAGGCCCACCAGAGCCTATACGATGTTGTACATTGTTGAATAGTATTCTCTGAAAGCGAAGATACCATGGTAAAGCTAGCCGATTCCGGCATCCATCGTTGAAGAGACGCCTCCCTGACACAGTCGCGGTCAATAGTGAAAGAGTGTCCGCTAGCGGGTGTTTTAGGTGGGAGCTGTAGGGTGAAGCAGCAGACTAGAACCTGGATCCAAGCGAATCCGCTTTCCCGCCAGTCTTGTAAATACAGGAAACCATGGTTGTGATGGCCAATTTGGCACCCACGGAATACCAGATGCTTTGTCATGAATAACTTTTTGGAGAGTGCGCAAAAGTAAACAAAATGGCGGGAAAGCATAAAAAGAAAATCTGCTGCAGTCTGCGGTGAACGCATCCACCCCCATTGCACCTGAATCGCTTCGCCAAGAAAAGCAACTCGTGCATTTATTATTATTGTTTTGGGCTGCAATCAAAGCGACTCTCGGACTCCCAAGACCAGTCGCAATGTCGGCAAAAACCTCATTGGATGGAGACCACTCTGTCTCGTTGGGAAGGGTACGAGACTCACGGTCCGCTCGCTGGTCCTTGCCAGTTGGGATATATGAAGCCACCAAGAACAGGTTTCTATTTTCACAAAATTGCCAGATTTTTCTAGCCAATTTAGCTAACTTCGGAAACCGTATACTTCCCCTTCGGGTGACACAAGATACTGCAATTGAGCCATCTGACCTGATCAATAAGTATTTGTTTGCTAGGTCCCTCGCAAAACATAGAAGGGCCAAGTAAGTGGCTTTAAGCTCCAAGAAATTAATATCATCTGCTTTGTCAGCTTCTATCCACCAGCTATGACTTTCCTCGTCCGCCGTGCAAGCTCCCCCTCCCGTGAGGAAAGCGTCAGCAAAAATTTCCAGACGAAACGAATCCCCCTTGATATCCTTCGGCACCACATCAATGTTTTCCTCAAGGCTGTGAGGTAAAAGCATTTTCGATTTGTAATTGAAACCACTAGCTTGCAAGGCTAGATATCCTTGTTATGTTGTTCAAATCGCTTCGTGTAGAGCCACCCGAATTTTATGGCGGGACACGCGGCGACTAAAATGCCAATAAATTTGGCAAATGCCTGAGTCTGACACAGCTTTCTGTTTTTTTTTTTTTTTTAAAAAACAAACCCATTTTTTAATTTTGAAGCGTTTTGTCCTGTGGGAGTTCCAGAGTGAGGTTATTTGTCTAAGACAAATCCTAAGAATTTACCGATTAGTTGGTATGAGTCTGCTTTTTTCTGCACTAATAATGAAACCTAAAGACCTCAAAAGCTGGACGGTCAGAGTTATGTTTTTTGAACACTCGGGTAAGGAATACCCGATAACCAAAAAATTGTCTAAGTAATTGACGCATGTGACCTCCTGTTTCCTTAGTGAATGAGCGATGATTTCATAAGTTTCGTAAACGTATACGGTGCAGATCACAGACCAAATGAAAACAACCAAATTCGTAAAGTTGGTTTTTAAATTGAAATCTCAAAAATTTTCTGTCTTTTGGCCTAACAGGGACAAGAAAATGTTATAATCGTTAGGTAGACGATTGGGAACTCGAGTGAGTTGAGACCGAAATTGAACGCAGAGCAAGTACGTGGGTCCCGTAGCCGCAGTGGTTAAGCGGACCGAATTCGGGTGTGGCTTGGACCGTGTCAGGGGTTCGAACCACACCGTCGGCGAGCCACATTTTTCTCTGGTTCAATGGTCGTTATCAAAAGTAAGCGTCTTTCAGGTCGATAGTTGCTGCAAAACCGTTTCTTGATGTTAGTTTCGGACCGTTCTAATATCTTCCGTTTTGAAGTGAGGTGTCGTATAAAATTGTTGAGTTGCTTGAGGTTTAGAATAAACCTTTTTCCCATTAGGCTTGTCGGCCAAAAAGATTTGCGACAAAACTTGGCCTACTGCTGGTCCACACCTAGAAATTGCACCTGCAGCTAATAGATCTAAGACCGCTTGGTTCATCCACTTTAAGTCTTTGGCCAGAATGCTAAAGTTTGGAGGGTGATATTGGATCGGCTTTGGCTTTTTTGCAAAAGGAAGCTTATAGCCCCTGACGCAATTTAGAATCCTGAGTTCGAGGTTTGGCGGGTCTGGTCCCTGTGTGGTCTCGTTTCCCCGGGACGGGCCGGGCGTTGTCAGTTTAAAGAAGGTTTAACCTGACTAGGGACCGAGGTGCCCCCTCCCCCCCCTTCGGGGTAGCGACTTTTTGGGATTTGAGGAATATGTGGCCTTTATGCCTGAGCTTGCTGCTTGCAAGGCTTTGGCTTCTTTGAATTTTTCCGCCAAGATCCTCTCCAAATAATTGAGCAGATCGTGTTGTTGTTTTGAGAACCGTTTTTACGTCTTGGCCACCAATGGAAATATTAATGACCGTCTCGACTCGGTTATACAGTGAAAACAATTTGCTAGTAAGCGCCCGAAGTCGCCTAAAAATTGCAACATGTTTTCATGCAGTTCGGTGGGAGTTTGTTTATTGGTTCCGAGAATCTTTGTCAGCGCTTGCCCCAGCGCCGATAACGCGGCAGTTATTTGATTCTGCGAAACGCCGAGTGTTTGGTCTCGGTTCTTATGGGCGCCCGCCATGACCTGCGCAACCAGCGGATTGATTTCTGGTGTTGAGATTTCTGGTGTTGAGAGAATTGGCCGGCGCTTTATATTTCGCCTGATTTCAGCTAACTTCTCGTGGATCAAGATGCCTGTAGCGTCCCTCTTTTCCAGTGCCCCCCCCCCCCAACTTTTATAGGATGGGTGTCGTCTTGTAGTTAAGACATCGTTATCGGAACTAGATCATTACCATTGCTGGTAATCCCATTAGGCATTAGGCGCTACTAAGCCGCACGGGCTGTAGACGGGCGCGAACGGAAGGGGCGAAGCTACACCGCTCGGGTTGTAGACATCGCCTTGCTTGCGGTCCTGGGACCGCTGCAGTTCCGTCTGATTTCCGGTCGCTCATTGGCAACTTGACGGGGCCGGCTTTGGCGACGATGCGGAGTTGAGGACCTGCGATGGTTTGCACCTCGGCTGCTGCTGTCGCTCCTCCGTGATTCCACGGAAGATGCAGTAGGAGAGAATGAGCTAGAGTGCCGCTCCTGCTGCCGTGCTCGTTGTTCTCGCCCGCGAGAGCGAGAACGGGAATCTCTCCGAGCGTGAGTCCGACGACTTCGACTCCTCGAAATTCGACGGTTTTCCCTCAACTCTTTTTCCAGCTTTTCGATGCGTTTACGAAGTTTGCTTTTTCCCCATTGCTAAAGAGCGCTGTAAGAGAAGTTAACAATATCCAGGCTTTGGGCCTGGCTAAAGTTTCTTACCTAATTTACCAATTACGTATTAAGTATTGGTCGTGTGTGACGCAGTCGAGCACAAGAAACCGAATGAGACCCGCCGCTGCGGGTGGGCATAACGTGAGGGAGTGGGGGGTCAGTCCTTCACTCTTTAAACTTGTGACGTAGCAGCTCAGATTCCTGAACTACGTGGTAAATAATAAGTGATATCTTCGGAATGGACGCCGTAATATAATTAACGTCAACGACGAAGCACGACTAATTACTCTTGTAGCGTATTTGGGTCAAAGGACGGAATGGTATAACGTTTGCACTATGTGCAAACTTCACTATTAAATTTTATGTCCGTAAAACGAGAAAGTTAGGTACCTACTCTAAATTAATGTTTGTTAATTGTTGGTTTTATTTGTATTCACTGGTTGAAAGGGAAGTTATGGTAAAGTATTTTTGTGATTGTTGAATTTGTATAGTACCAAACTGAACTTGTTTCATTAATTTCTTTAAGTGTATTTCAATTCTCTTCGTCTACTGTAATAAACATTTCATTCATAAAAAAACCTCCCTATCCAAAAAAAATATTTTTTTATAAATTTTTTAAAAGAAGAAAATTAACGAATGTTCTATAGAATGATAAACTTGGTCCTAGAACAGTTATTGGAGTCACAATTGAGAGTGAAGAAAAAGGGCAGAATCTGGAAACTATCAAATATCTAATAAAGTGTCTTTTTATCATGGCATATTGAGAATAATTAAAATAAAAATTATAAAATATAATCACCCCAAAAATTTTTTTTTTAAATCTTAACTTTCTCTCAACTTCCTAAACATTTCGACATCTATACTGTACAATTAGTCCGCATATTTGGTCTGTGGCTTCGAGATAAGGATTGCCTTTGAGGATTAGGGTGTGAGGGGCTTGGCAGGAAATCGGGTCAGTGTGACGTATTGAGCCTGGGCGAGGTGTAGCGCGTCTAAACCACGGAGTACCTAAACCGAGTCCCGGTTCTGGGCTTGACCTCCCGTGTAACCGTTTTGCTTCGAGAATCGAAGTTCGCGTCAAACGGGCTTTTCGATTTATCCTCTTCGACCGTCATTCAACGTTCAACAAAAAATCGGACAAACTAAAGAATAAAAACATGTGGCCCATATAGATGTTGACGAAATAAGATTTCTGCTCAGTACTTTAAATGTCAATAATATTAACTTTAATAAACAAGCGTTAAATAAAACGAAAATTTTCTATACCAGTTGCGTAAGGCAATATTTTTGGGTGTTCGACACTGGAAGCAACTACAATTTAATAAAGCAGGCGCAATTTTCAAAATTTAAATGATTGGGAAATTATTAAAAAGGAGGTGTTTTTTGACTTTACAGTTGGAAATCCGTCGCTTAAAGGGATAACTGTTTTAATTGATTCAGAAGTTGTTCATATGAACCAAAAATCAAATTTAACCAGAGTGAAGTCGCCAACGAGAAATCGTCCAGTGACTAAACCGTATCGACCATATGCGACATTGTCAATACGACTAGCGAACTCCTCGACATTTTAAGTGACATGAAGGCGCTGAAGATGATCCACGGAACCGTCATCGATACGTCGGTTTAGTTCCCGCATAAAATTGGCTTGCCTCACCAAGAGGGCGTTGAAGGTGTTGGCCAGCGAGTTTCTCAATAAAATTATACAAAACAACGTAAGCGGACATGACTGTGCCGAAAACGCCATCACCTGCATAGAACTCTTCAAGTGGAAACTCAAAGAAGAAATAAAGGTACGTAGCATCAAATAACCATTGGTTGAATAGCTTTACTGAAGTATTGTTATGACTGGTGCTTTGACGACATTCTGGGATGCCCAATTCAGATAATACGTGCAACAGCGATCAGAAGGCGATGCCGTTCGAAACAAACTGTCCCATCGTCAAATCCGAAGACTGAAAGCCCTAAAAGTGGCTTTGTTATTTGTTTAATTCTTTGATATAGTAGTTGTTATTTTCTGTAGTGTTTGACTACCTAATTCTACGCTATGAGACTAGAATTAGTTTTTTTATGCAATTTGATTCAGGTATAATTAAAAAAAATTATTTTTATGATTGTATTTTTATAAACGTCTCTATAGGTACGCAATTTTTGAAAATAAAATTTCGAAATAATTCCAACTGTTGTATTATGTTTTCTCTAACCACTACTTAAGGATAAAATGGGCATCAAAGTGTATAGTTTTTGAACACCTGAAAGTAACCAGATGCTATAAGTGCAATGGATATAATCATATAGCACTAAATTGCACAAATGAAAGGACCTGTGGATACTGTGGTAACAAAAACCATGAAACAAAACTGCGCAAGAAAAACTAAACTTAGTTGTGTAAACTGTATAACACTGAACAATAGATACGGTCTCCAAATGGAAAATAATCATACTGCCTTTGATGAGAAATGTAAAGTACTTCAAAACAATATTGAACAGCTGAAGAAGAAAACCAACTATGACATATAGCAATCACTGCAAGAATCGTGGGAAAAGGCAAGGACAGTGCAATAATGTATGTTCAAAATAGCCAAAGTCGTGTGAAACATTTTGATGAATACGAACATTTTATGTCTGTGCATAAACCTATAGTGATGCGTTTGACGGAAACCCATGTTACCACCGAAATTACTGACTTGGAAGTTCGTATGGAGGGTTATAATTGTGTACGACTTGACTCATCCAGCAAATTTACGGGCGGCGTGATTTTTTATGTTAAAAAGGGGTAAAATATGAGTTCATTGAAGGCCACATGCTGGATATGACTTATTGGATGCTAGTTATTAGGGTAATGGTCGGTAAACATAAGTGCGTGTTGATAGGTGTTTATCGATCACCAAGTTCAGCAAGTAATGTTGTCCTAGATTTTTTTGAGCAATAGTGTAAAGATTTTCTTTTAAACCAAAAACAATTGTTAATTATTGTAGAAGATTTTAATCTTACTTTTGAAAATAGCAGCGATATTTATACAAAAAGGTTGAAAAAATTTCTAGAATACTTGGGAATGGCGCAGTTCATAAATGATTGGACCCATATATCACCTGCTAACTTAAATACTTCGTTGATCGACTTTGTTATCAGTAATACCAAAGTTAGTTATAAAGTATTAAGAAGCCCAAATTTCAATAATTATTCCTTAATAGAAGTAATATTAAATGGAAAAGCCAATGAAGCCGTTTTGACATTGCTGAAAAGAAGAAAGTTAACAGATGTAACCACTTTTAGAAAACTCGTGGCTGATATTAAATTATCTTTTAGAGCGATGGACGAGAAGTATGAAAAATTTTCCACGAGTTTTATAACTATTCTGGATACGCTTTATACCAAAGAGGAAAATGATTGTTAAGAGTAAAGCTAAGCCGTGGTTTGATGAGGAATTGGGTAATTTAATAAAATCTAGAAACGGGCTGTTCAAGAAATTTACAATTTAGAGAAGAAGATGATTGGAGATAATACACAACAGTTAAACAAGAGTTAACAAAAGCAATTAGGAGAGCAAAAACAAAGTATTATGAAACCCAAATTGACTTAAATAAAAGAGAACCTAAGGAAATGTGGAAAACACTAAAACAAATAATGAGAAACAAAAATAAGGCTGAAAACTATGAAAGTGTTGTTTTTGAGGGCGTTAGCCACAATAACATCAGTTTAATAGCGAATATATTCAACGATTACTACATTAACAGTATTCAGTCAATTGTAGATTCTATACCTGAAAGGGAGCCAATAAATATTAATTATAATGAAAACAGTAAAATGGAATCATTTTATCTACCATCCGAACAAGCTAGAACTTTTAGACGTGATTATGAAACTACTAAATAAATCTAGTCCAGACGAAATCAATATAGAACTTATAAAAATTGCAATAGATGAATCACTGCCTAGTTTATTACATATATTATTAATAGTTTTTTAGAGATTGGTTATGTTCCGCAGGAATTAAAGACGGCTACAATAATACCTATTAGGAAAGTAAACAATAATACAAAAAAGGCTGAACAATTTTGCCCTGGAAACATGTTCCCTGCAATTTCAAAAATAATAGAGAAAATAGTTTATGACCAATTAATAGAGTATTTAATAAACAATGAGATATTGACAATATATCAATCAGGTTTTAGGAGAAATCCTAGCTGCGAGAGTGCCTTACAGTTTTCTTTATTAGCGACGCAAAAGAAAATCTTGATAGGGGTATGTTCACCGTGGTGGTTTTCTTGGATTAACTTAAAACAAAGTTAGGAATTTATGGATCTGAGGGCACGGTGATTAAATGGCTACAAAATTACCTGACTGATGGAAAACAGAAAGTAAAATGTGGAACTCAAGTATCTGAAACAAAATCAATTAATCATGGAATCCCACAAGGAAGTATCCTTGGTCCACTACTTTTTATTTTAGTCATAAATGATTTAGGTGAAGTACTAAAGCACTGTAATTCAGTGCGTCGAGCGCAACAATAACTTTAGCAAATCCTCATGTGCCTTTAGCGTCCGCGGTATACAAAGTACATAGAATTTAAGGCGTCACGCAAAGAAAACCCATCACGGTAAATATACGCAATGCTGGCTGTTAGCTTGTTATGCGAAGGTGTGCGAAATCACACTTGAGGGTAAATTATAATTGTATTTCTCTAAATTCTAGATCAACTGAATGAAATAGCACCCCAATCCCCAATAATGATGGTTACATGTATGGAATGCATGAAACCATTTTTGAAAGCAGCGTCATTAAAAGTCTATGTCAAAAAGTTTAATCCTGGTAAGTGTGCAGTATGCTAGAATATTTTGTCATGTATCATGTCAAAAAACCATTTTGTAGCGTGCATGAAAGCGGCTTTACTTCACACTCTCTTGCTGTCAGTTAAGTTCGCGGCCAAAGTGTAGAAAGTGTTTCATTAAATTTCTTCTAAACAGAAAGTAATATAACCGTAAAAATGCCTTTATTTGGCTCCTTGATGGGTGATATCAAAGAGGATTCGTTTTTCGGCTCTCACATAAACATGAGGCGTCACAAGAACACAATAATAAATTCCTTCTTCAGCGACCCATTTTCCATGGGCAGCTTTGGGGATTTCGATCGCAGTCATCACCGCAACCTCCACAATTCCCTCATGCCCTTCGCAATGCCCATGGTTCCCAACTTCAACCGTTCATTACGCGGCTCAGTGGACTCTCTAGGCGCCCACAGTTACAGTTCCAGCACCCTGGTCAGCATGTCTTCAGGTCCTGACGGCAGGCCGCAAGTGTACATACAAAGCTACCTCCAGCACGCGCACAGCTCCTGGAGGCATCAAGAAAACTCAAAGAAGCATCCAAGATTCCACTACCGGGACAAAGAAGATGGCAATCGGTCACCATATCGGCGAAAGAGCACATATTATTGAAAAAGAACAAAACGTGCACACTGGCGACCAGGAGGAACGTCAGAATTTTATTGATTTAGACGAGGACGAAGCTGACAATTTTAATAAAAAGTGGGAGAACAAGGCTCGCAGCCGGTCGGAAATTTCCAGGATTTGCTCACGGTCAGTCAGAAATCGACACTCGTACGGAGGGAATTCCGGCTTAGTCGCCATCACAGGAGAGCCTAGTAGACGTCGGCAAAGGCAAACGATGACGACGCCCCTCATATCCCCACCTCCGACGCTGCCAAGTAGAAGCTCTTACTCTGCCAGGACTCCGTGCAGTCCACCATGACAAGTTCAACACGCTCGAAGGAGTAAAATTGTCAAGACTGCTTCGGGATCACCGCCTCCGCAGGCTGATAAATAAATTCGTTCAATACGTCTCTACAAATCTCGACAATTGAAAGTTTTCGATCCTTACCAACTTACAAATTGCAATAAGTTTTACACTGTCATTCAAAATTTACAAATACCGAACGTGTGTAAGAAGGTTTTGACCTAGTGAAAGTAGACTGTTTGAATTTAATTAGTTTGCAATTTTACTATCAATAAAAATTAATGTTGCTTTAATTTCCATTTTATTTTAGGCGCCTTATTAGGTCCTTCTTTATATGGATACGGCCGACAGCAAGATAATGTCCATCTCCCAATTTTAAAATTTAAATTTCTTACAACAGATGTACGTACAAGATAATTGAAACCAAACGCATTTGTTCCATTATTTCATATGGTTGGCATAAATATAATTTTTAATGTCTGTGTTGGGTTCATGTGAACAAAAATAAGTTTAAAGTTTAACAGAGACATTATCTTTGCTGTCGGCTGTACAGTCATCTTTAAAAGAATCCGAAATGTAACCGAAACGGTAATTAAAATTACAAATTAATTTTTTTATCAATCCGCAGTAGTTCATTTAATTTGTGCACTGTAAATGTCTCGTCTAAATTTTTGTGAAAGCGAATTTATTTGTTATCTAATAAAATTGAAGTAAATAAAGAAAAGGGAAAAAAAGGAAAGCATCCCTAAGAAAAACGTACAGCTTAAGAATAGGTTAACCAAATAATTTTAATAAACTAGTATTAACATCACTCCTAAGACTGCATTAAACTTAAAGTGATTTAAAATTATAGTTGAACATAAAATGTGTTTTCAGTTTTCTATTGAGTTTTATTTTTTAATACTTGTGCTTTACTTTTGCTAATTTTGAAAAAAATTGAAAAGCAATAGAGAGGCACTTGAGGAGATCTATATATATTTATACATTATATTTTTATAAAGCAATGTTTTAAGGATTGGCGCTGTCATTACAATTATTTTTAGACCTTTGGCGCCTAGTTCATACTAAAGTGACAAACTAATTGGAGGAAAACTTTTGGAGTTTAAATCATAAAAGATAAAGATACATTACTTACTCTACTTGTGGCTGACTTGGAAACACCAAGTGGTTTTAAAACATTTAATTCAAACTGAATTATCTACAAATTGGTTGAATTGCGTGAGTATATGAGCTTTTTTTATGGTAATAAATTTGTCCGAAACCTATCTTTTTTCTTTTAAAGTTTTCTAGCTAAATGGACCCCTTGAGAGCCCCTGACAGTTTCGATTTTCCCATTTACTTCTTATAACATTGAGCATAACTTTATGACTAATTTGTATATATAGTGCTCTTAAAAAGAAAAAATTGGGAATTTTTGAGAGCCCCACTGGAAATGTGCATATAAGAGGATGAACGTTGCTCTCTTTAACTTTTGATTGTAGAGTAGTAGGTAGTAGGTAGGTAAATCTTTGAGCGTTATTTGCTGTGCAATACGGTGACTGAAAGACCACAATAACCGCAAAAGAGATTCACTTCAAAGCCAGATTGATAGGTTGCAATCAAAAAAGGCAACAAATTGAGGCAAAATCGGGCGATTGGTTGACGTTCCAGTCAGAAAAGATCAAACTCAAAAGACAAATCAACAAACTGAAGCTGAATCAGCACAAAATCGTCGCATATAACAAGAAAATCGAGCAACTGAAGACCAGAACTTGGAAAAAGACGCGGAAAAAGTGTCAGTGTCAAAACCCCCAAACAAAACCGAGGAACCCCCAGAACTCAAAGAGAATGCAGCGGAGGATGACGACATTGTTCTGGAAGATCCCAAATTTGAAGGTGATGATGAATTTGATGAAGATGAAGACGTTAACAAGTTCAAATCAACAACAAATGTGGAAATTATATCTTAAAGTCTTAAATAATAGAGCATTAAAACAACCCAATCTAAACTACGGTCTTTTAAGCCAACACGCAAGTGTAATTGACAATTGCTACTGTTAGAAATTTTCGAGTATATTATCAAGACTCTTGGTCCTCAGATAATTAAAATTCACCTAGGAAAACCAGAACAATATGCTGTAGCAATTAAAGCTCTATAGATGAAAGAAACACTCCATACCATACCTACAGGCCCAAGTCCAAAAAGAAATTTAGAGTAGTAATGAAGAGAATGCACCCCTCAACAGAAAAAAATAATATGATACAAGCCTTAAAGGACAAGGACATAAAGTTACAAATACCTACGCGTAATCAAACATCGAAGCAGCAATATTGAACTACCCTTATGGTATATAGACCTCAAACCCGATGAAAAAACAAACAAATCTATAATATAACAAAATTATGACGACATACTATAGTGAAATACGAGCTACCCCAAGCAAAGAGGTCCATTCCTCCATGCTTGAAATTCCAAAGTTATGGACATACAAAGAATTATTGTCACAAAGAACTAGATGCAACAAGTGTTATGCTCAGTATGTAGGATTCAAACCAATATCAAACCGTTAAAATTAATAATGTTGTTAATAAATAATGTTCGATAATAAGGTAAAAGTGTTAAGGGGCGAAGTCTTAAAATACATAAAAAGTCAAACGTTAAACATAGGTAAGATTATTCGTGCAAAAAGTGCAGATTATGTATTGTGATAAATTTTCCAGATTTAGTTTATTGTGGTCTAGTTTTGGAAGACGACCTTTTGTAGAATCGTTTAATGTTGATCAAAATTCCCTACCAGGAATGACAAAGCCAGTATACTGTTTACTATTCTCATCCAGTTCCACCTGCCAATAAGCACTTCGAATATTCAACAGAGAAATAAAACGACTATGGCCTAATTGATCTAAAATTTCGTTGATATTTGGTATGGGATGAGCTGCTCGTTTTGTTACCGCATTAAGTTTTCTAAAGTCTACTACAAAACGATAATCGCCATCCTTTTTCGGTATCATAAATATTGGACTAGTCCATTCAGTGTTACTGGGTTCTACTACTCCTAGCTCTAACATTTTATCGAGTTCTTCATTAATTTTTGTTTGAATAAAAGGACTGACTCAAAAATATTTAGATTTAATAGGCGCTACTATTTAATCTGTTTTCAATTCTATTCTAAGTTTGACTAAATTTGTTTTTGCTCCGTTCCCAGGTAACCTGTGAACTCCTGTCCTGCTGCTGGACCAATTAGGGATATGGAGGGAAGAGAAAGCACGAATAACCGTTTTTCGGCAGCTGCTGGCATCGTTAGTTTGATCAACAAAGTGAGGGAAAAAGATAGAAAACCGCGTATAGATACCGACTTAAGCCAGGTTTTGGAAGACTTTCTGCAAAAACTTCGGGAATGCGCTGTATATCTATCAAATGGCATATTCAATACCAATTTCGCAGAGGCAGCACTGCTGTTGCAAAGCTCAGCTGAGTTGTACGGGAAAAAAGTGGACATCATCATTGATTATCAAAAACGGATTGTTCTCTACGACCAAAAGGGCAACGGCACAAGTGAGGAAATCGAAAAAGTGGAGAAAAAAAGACGGAAATACAAGCGCAAACGGAAAGTAAATTCTGATGAGAAGGAAACCAAGAAGCTCATTAGCAACTTGTCTTTTGGTCCTGTTGGATATTGCCATTATATCAATGAATGCTGCGAATCAAACGATTTATTAAGTCAATGGACCAATAATTCAACTCCATCCTCCAACAGCACTAACCATGGCCGAGTTTATTGCAATAGCACTTCATTGTTTCTACCTGATGACGTTTTGCATACTTTGGACGACAATGATTACGTTTGTTGACGCTGCACCCAACGTGCACCTTGAGGCAAGGGTAGGGGTGGGAAACCTACCTGCAGCAAACCTCCCTGGCCCGGGTTGTATTCTTTCTGAACTATTAAGAAGTAGCTCTCGAATTGAGACGACGTCATCTTAGCAACATTAAAGCGATATACATTGGTGACGCTTCTATTTTCATCCCTATCCAAATTCATGCAGTCCCCTAATCTCCGACCTAAACAAGGTTGGACGCTACAATCAGTTCCATTCGGCTTCTCTAGTTGAAGAAATGTTCAGTTTAGAAGATAATAATTTACGGCAGGGGTTCCCAAACTTTTTCAGTCCGCGGCGCACTTACAGGTTTACTATTTTGTCACGGCGCCCTAGCTAGCTAGTCAAAATATGGTACAATAATACTAGATAGGTAGGCACTATATATTGACACACAAGAGTACATTTATTATTTAAGAAAAATACGAAAGAAAATACAATAGTAACTTGGTCAATGTGAAGTGTGAGCTTGGTGATTTGCACACATTTTTTCAAAGCGTGGGATAAGGCTTGACACCGCTACTCTCATTTCTTGCTCCACATTGATCTTTGAACGATATTTGCTCTTTATTACAGCTACAGCTGAAAATCCGGCTTCACATAAATAAGATGTTGCAAAGGGAATGAGCATTCTTAAAGCTTTCGAACTTAAACTTGGATATTCATCTTGGACCGATATCCAAAACCCCACCAAATCAGAACACGTGAATCTTATTTTAAGGCTGCTGTCGCAAGAGAGTTCAATGAGACTTTCTTCTTCTTGCGAAGTAAATTCTGGTGGAGCTTGGCCATGGAAAGGATCTTGGATCCACGCAAAGTTTTCAACATTGTCTTCGGCAAAGTATTTTGAAAACCATTCAGTGAGCTTCGAAAGGTGTTCCGTAAAAAGAGACATCAAGTCTTGTGAGACAACCAGCTCATTAGAGGCCGCATATTTATGCAATTGCTGGAAACATTCTTGACCGCCATCGTCATTAATTTTTTTTATCCACAACTGCAATTTTTTCCTAAACGCCGCGATCTTCTCCAATAGTTTCAAAATGTGCATGTTATTGCCTTGCAGAGACAGATTCAAATTATTCAGTTTATCAAATATATCGCACAAATATGCTAGTTTTAGCAAAAAGTCTGGTTCGGCAAAGTATCTGGAATTTGCATGACCCTCTTCTTGTAAAAAAGTGTGAATTTCTTCATGTAATTCGAATGCACGAAATAAGACATTTCCACGTGAAAGCCATCGTGAACTGCAGTAATATAACAGGGCCGTGTGTTCAGCTCCCATATCCATGCATAGTTTTTTGAAAAGTCTGGCTTTTAGCGGCCTAGTTTTTATGTAGTTTACTACCTCAATGACACGTTCTAATACCTGGTTCAATTCAGAGCTCATTGACTTTGACGCAAGCGCTTCCCTATGGATGATGCAATGGGTCCACATAGCATGGGGTGCTTTTTTACGAATAAGCGCTTGTATTCCTCCATACCTGCCAGACATTGATCGAGCACCATCAGTACATACACCGACACATTTTTCCCAATCCAAATCATTTTCTGTTATAAAGTTGTCTAGAATTTCGAACAAGTCTTGAGCCTTTGCACTTTCAGTAATGCTTTTACAGAAAAAAAGGTCTTCAACGATAATATTGTCAGCCAAAAAGCGTACGTAACAAATAAGATGTGCATCTTTATTACTGTCAGTAGCCTCATCAAGTTGCAGGCCAAATTCCTTGCCTTTCATTTTTTCTATTAATTGGTAATTGAGATCCTCAGCTATGTCATGGATTCTTCGACTAATAGTGTTGTTAGATAAAGGTACCTGGGAAATTAATTTTCTGGCCGATTCTCCCATCATAATATTCACCATATCGAGAGCAGCCGGTAGAATAAGCTCTTCTGCGATAGTGTGAGGTTTTTTGCATTTCGCCACCCTGTATGCCACCTTGAATGATGCCAACAGTGCGTTGCTAGGTACTGAGGCTTGTTGAGTGAACACGCTTTTTTGTTTTTTAAAATTTTGCAACTTCCTATTAAAAAAATCACGCGATTTTTCAACCATAGTAGGGTGAATGGTTTCGAGATGTCGCTTTAGCTTACTTGGGAGCATACTTTCCGGCGATAAAATCTTCAAACAGAGCACACACTGCGGTCTTGCTTCATTGTTTATTTCTGTTGAAGTAAAGCCAAAGTCCAAATAGCTGTCATCGTATTTGCGATATTTCCGTTTTTTTGCTTCCCCTCCACTTGCAGATGTTTGATCACTTGAACTACCGACTTGCTTATTTAATGAAAAACTATCCATTTTGCGTCCGCCTCTTGACGAAACAACAAACACAGCGACACAATCAAAACAAAACAGACGAACTCCTATCGTCTCGCCTGTAAATGAACCAGCGCGGGCGGGTCAAGGCACGGGGGGAGAGGAGTAACGTCGGTTTCCGACACTGGTTTTCGAGCGTAAGTACCTACCGATTTGAATTATTTATTTCGTATCCGCGAATACCTAAGTTTAGTTTCCGGAGGTTGGTAAAGAGGAGCGCCTCACGGCGCCCCTCTTTACTTTCTACGGCGCACCAGGGCGCCGCGGCGCACACTTTGGGAACCCCTGATTTACGGGAAGACCACCAAAATTGCTTACCAAAAATGCGAATAGACTGTCATGTGGTGCACGATTTTTTACATGAAAGAGGGATACCCAGTGATTGCGCCAATGAGAAGTACGCAAATGATTTAAAGGAATAGTCGAAAAGCCAAACGGTAAACTTAGAATATGTCTTGATCCCAGAAATCTTAATGAGACCGTGAAACGACCATCAAATGTGGTCATACCAACCTTAAATAATGTTACGGAAAAATTTGGTGAAAAACGTGTTTTTACTATTTTAGATTTAAAAGAAGGGTTTTGGCATGTCACGTTGGATAATGACTCATCAGATTTGTGCACCTTCTCGACACCATACGGGTGCTACAAATTTCACAGGCTTCCCTTTCGAATTTCAATGGCGCCAGAATATTTCCAGTACGTCAATCAGAAAAATTTTGGAGAAATCCCGGGAGTTTTGATTTATATTGATGACTTACAAATTGCGGCTGATTCTGGTGACGAGCATGATAGAATTTTGACCCAAGTGATGAAGAAGGCTAGGGAAATTGGCGCAAGGTTTAATAAATATAAAGTTCAGTTCAAAAAAGAAAGTGTCAGATATTTGGGACACATTTTCTCTGTCTGGCATTGTAATTGATGAAGAAAGGGTGAGAGCGTTAAAAGCCATAAAAAACCCAACCACTGTCAAACAGCTCTAGAGCATTCTGGGCATCTTCAATTTTTTAAGTAGATTTATTCTACAATACTCGGAGAAAACAGCATCTTTGCGCTAACTGTTAAAAAAGAACGTAGAATTCCTTTGGCTTACAGTTCACACCGAAGCATTGAATAAATTAAAATCATTAGTGACGCATGCACTAGTGCACCAGTTTTGGCACACTTAGATGCTCATAAAGAAATAGTTTTACAATGCGATGGCCTCGGATGTGTTCAGCTGCAAGAAGACAAGCCAGTGTCTTTTGTATCGCAAAAATTAACTGAAAGTGAGAAAAAATTTCCACAAATTGAAAAAGAGTTATTAAGTATTGTTTTTGCAACTAAAAAGTTTCATTATTACATTTATGGTCAGAAAGTAAAAGTAGTAACTGATCATAAGCCTTTGCTTGGTATAATTAACAAACCAATTAATGATATCGCGTCAAATAGGTTTAAAAAAATGTGTCTCATGCTGTCAAGATACAATGTAGACTTAAACTACTTACCTGGAAAATGTATGCATATCGCAGACTGGTGATGATTTAGAACCCATTGAGGAAGTTCATTCAGTAAGCGCAAGCTGATGAGAAAAAAATTAAATTTCAAACTGCCACACTAAATGATCCGGGTTTGGTAAAAGTTATCGACTATCATCAAAATGGTTGGCCTATCGAGAAAAAGTTTGTAGCTGACTTGACAAAATTTTATTTTAAGTTCAAAGACCAAATTCATGTAGAGGGTAATTTGGTTTTTTTAGACTACCGCTTGGTAGTACCAAATAGTTTGAGGAAATACGTTTTAAATATTCTTCATGAAGCTCACTTTGGAATTACAAAGACTAAGGAACGAGCCAGACAAACGCTGTACTGGCCTGGTATGAATTCTGAGATTGAAAACATGATTGGCAAGTGTTCGGTTTGTGAAAGATATTCAAGTTCAAAAATCAAAGAGCCTTTATTATGTCACGATATACCTGATGTGCCGTTGAATAAGGTAGGCTGTGATTTGTTCGAATTTGGAGGAAAAGATTATTTGGTTTTGCATGACAATTTTTTGAAGTGGCTCGAGATAATTAAGTTAGCAAACAAAGCGGCTCATGAAGTAATTTCTAAACTAAAAATTATTTTTTTGACTCATGGAATTCCGAAATATGTCTGCAGTGATGACGTTCCATTTAATTCCTGGGAATTTAGAAAATTTGCACAGATTTATGATTTTGAAATTGTGACGAGTTCACCGCGTTATGCTCGGAGTAATGGGCAAGCAGAACGGGCAGTGCAAACCGCTAAAAAACTTTTAAAAAAAATGCTTAGAAACGAATACTGATCTAACTATTGGACTTTTAGAATACAGAAATTTAGCAATTTCTGGTATTAACTTGTCACCTTGCCAAATTTTGTTTTCTCAAAGAACTCGTACCAAATTGCCCACGCATTCTAAACTCTTGAAACCAGAATCAACTCAAGATGCGCATTCTAAAGTTTTGAATAATCAAGAGTGTTACAAGTTTTATCATGACCGCCATTGTAAAAAGCCAGGTCCAGATTTTAATATTGGTCAAAATTCCGTAGCGAGAACGGTGGACGAAAAAGTTTGACGACCTGTGAAAATTGTAGCTAAACATCCAAGTCCCAGAACTTACCTTGTTCTAAACGAAAAAGATTCCACGGTACGTCGCACTGCAAATCATTTAAAACCGAGTGAAACTGAATTTAAATTAGATAGAACTGATGAGTTGTTACCAACGACAATTGATAATATGCCAGTATCTAACAGAATGTATTCTGGATCTGACAAATTTGTAAAACTGACTAAGACTGAAGTTGAGACTGACAATTTACCAATTAAGACAGAACCCCTGACTAACATTAATAATAAGGCTAATAATAAAAGTGCAATAACTAGCAGCGAACAACCGCAAACTGTACGTGAAGCTAAAAGCACTAGAAGCGGAAGACTTGTTAAATTACCAGATAAATTTAAGGATTTTGTAATGTAGTTTAACTATTGTTATATTTGTAAGAGTTTATTTTTTTGTATTACTAATCTTCCTTTGAAAAGGGGAGATGTCATAGCAGTAATGTTATGTTATTTAGGTTGGCAGTACAAGAGAGACTGTATTTGACATACACACATGTATCTTATCATTCTTATCAACATATTATTAAACCACATATATGTATGAGTTATTACATATGTTACACTACTGCTGATAGCAAGGTTGCTCTAGAAGTTCTAGCTTCTAGTCCGCAGGTGCCACAAGTGAGGTGACTTGCGGGCTAGGAAGGGGATTGGAAAAGGGGTTGGAATTGGTTGGTGGTAGGAGTTCAAGTGAAGTTGCACGCGGCTTCATAGCCACCTTGCAAATGGCCAATACGTACAACGTTGAAATAAGTGAGGCCATTCCGAGTCAGTTGTCAAATAACAGTTTTAAGTTGAAAGTTTTGGACAAAATCCGGCATCATGAACTGCTCGAAGAATATCAAGCTCCTTTTGAAGAAACGTTCCGGGAAAGATTAGAACATGTAAAATCCATGAATCCCAATATTGTGATGCACTCCACTCCATTTGGACCACCGCCAATGAAGAAACTTAAGAAGGGAATTGTGTCCAGGAAGAACTTGTTCAATTCTTGTTAGTAATAATTAAGTTTTATTGGTTTGAAATTTACAATATTACCATTTTTAGACGGGTGACAATTGCATTAAATTTTGAACTTTGTCATTCTCTTGTTTGTTATTTGTAAATATTTTATTAGTTTTCTACCATTTTTGAGTAGGCAATGAGACATGTCCATAATTTTACTAGTAATTTTGTTGACAAAGTGATTAATTTTTTAAGATAATTAAATTTAAAAAGGCGCACAATATTCCAATTTGAATGTTTAATTTATTGCTCATATTCGTATTGATCACTTCGAAATCTTTACTCATAAAATTACTTATCTTAGTAAGGAAGCACATTTGATCTAGCTTTTTCAAGTTCAATCTTTATAAATAAGATTCTTCAGTTAGCTTATGTAAGAAACACCTTGTATAATATAATGAGATAGTAACCTGCATTGCAACGAAATAAATTGCATTGCAAGATAGTAACTTGAATTTCCGTTTTCGTCTTACTTATGGTCTTTTAGCGCTTTCATAGTCGCGTGCAACAGTCAAGGAAAACACCACCGAGCTCGAACTGGAGAAGAAGGAAGAATCGTTGAACGCGCCAAAATATCGAGATGGAAGGAGTTGTGCTCCACAGTCGATGACAATGTCTGGGGGAGGAATATAGGATAGTCACTAAGAGACTTAAAAGTTCAATACCATCCCATAGTATACATTCACTTAATCAAACATTGTGCATTAATCAAATGGATGTGTAAGAAGGGCTAAAAAGGAAAAAATATTGCTCTTGATTTAAAGCAATGATCAAGAGAATGCAGCTGAATCAAAACGTAAACGATGTCAATCTCAGAGGAGATAGCCAAACTTCCATATTTGGCCGTAAAGGTGACTTTTGCCGAACATGAATACAACCCTACTCTGGAGGACGACATCGTGGTTAGTCACACAAAACGCTTTAAGGACGGCACGTACCTTATTCGCGTGAAAAGAGACTCGTCTTCAATTCCCAGTTTGTTGCAACTATAATAATAATAACTTATTTATTTTCAACAGATGGGCACCCAATTACAGGAAATATTAAATTGAAAAAAATGCACAAAACTTACGTAGACACGCTGACAATATAACAATAAACCACAATAATGAATAACTATAATGTTGACAATAAACAACGGATACCAACATAAATCAAAATCAATAGCTACTGGCAGAAAAGCTGTAAATATGTACCAAACACTGGACACTTGATTCCTGCCATCTCAAGGGCACCTCGCATAATGCAGTGAATCGGCGACCTACCCAAAACGTTAGTCTTAGCAGGGTTGGGATAAAATGTTTGTGCAAATGAGGTGTCCCGAATTTTAATTAGCCCAACAACCAAATACAATCAGTGTCATTATTGAGCAGCCGGTAGAAAAATTTTACAGTGAGCAGGATTCGCCGCGTGCTCAAAGAATTAAGATTAAACCTCAATAATTAAATTAAATTAATTAAATCTCATAATAGCGTGGAGGACATTTTGGAGCCACATACAATCGTCAATGTAACTTAAGAACTTAACAGAATGGGACAGTCAATCAAGTCCACTGTGTCATTTATGTACATAAGAAACAAAAGTGAACCAAGGTTAGATCCCTGGGGAACTCCCGAAGACGGCGTGTAAGATTGTGATGTAAAATTCTGATATCGAACCATCTGTCTTCTATCGACCAGATAGGAACGCAGCAGCGAAATGAGTGAGTCTGAGAGCCCAAACAGCTCAAGCTTACGCAACAATACAAAATGATCAATCCGATCGAAGACTTTGGTAGTATCAGTGTGTATGACATTAAAATGACTATTGTTGTCTATTGCCTCAGACAAATATTGACTGAAGCAGGCAAGGTTGTTGACCCTAGATCTTTTTTTGCATAAAACCATGCTGGTGCGGTAAAATATAATTTTTAATGCGACCATAAATATTGTTAAAAAGTATGCTTTCAAATATTTTTGAAAAATTACACAGCAGGGATATAGGCCAATAGTTTTCTATTTTATTTAACTAGAAAATGTCAGTCCTCAAAATCAAACTGCGCCGCCACACCTCCAGTTCAAACCCGTTCTCAAAATCACACTGGGGCCGCCGCACCTCCAGTTCAAACTCCAACGGCCTCCTCACCAGACAAGCAAACCTTCGCTATTGATTTCGCTATAACCAGACCAAATTGTGGTGATTCTCGACAAAGACAATGACATCCTGTTTTTAAGAACGCGGGAATGCCATGTTAAATTACAACTTATAGAGGCAGCTCTCGAATTGAGACGACGTCACCACAACGACATCAACAGCAACATTAAACATATTATCGGTGACGCTTCTATTTTCATTCTAATACCTATACAACTATACAGTCCACTTATCTCTACGACCGAAACAGTAATTCTTAACTTTTTATTCTTACTCCTTTTTGTTTTGATGAAGATAAGATGCAAATAAAATGTAATCAAACTTGTTCCAATAATCTACTAGATTTCTTTTATTATTTACTTGTTAGGTATGTACTGTTACGTACTTACTTTATACCTGCCAGACCCTTTGAAGCTTCACTAACAGGTTTGTTGCAAATATGCAACCATATTTGAGATTTACAAGTTAATTGTTTAAGTACTGCTAGTTAAATAACAATTATTTATATCCGGTTTCACGAATAATCATTAAAGTTAATTGTATGTACATCAACTTTTCTCTAAACTTTTTGCTACTTTGATTGGCCATTAATTTACTGTTTGTAGGTGTTTAATAGACATTAATCGACACTCGTTCATTAACATTGTAATCCTCCATTTTCTTAAAAATAAGCGGATAGCGGTGCAATAAAATTTTAGGGGTTTTTCAATGAACGATTAAACCATCATTATGCTAATGATGTAATTGTTCGTCTGACATACTGCACAAATCTGTAATTGCTATCTGAAACAATTTCCCCGAGGTACTCGTCAATAATCCGAACAACTAATCCGGACAACATTGTCCGGATTTCCGTTACTTAGGTATAATAATTTAAGTTAAGCGATTTCCCACTCTCTCCAAATAGTTGTTATCACCGAGTTTACTACTCTCGTGCTCAAAAAGACACGTTCAATTTCTAATTGGTTTTATCACGTCGAAACTCCCCCTTTATATGCGCAGCTCAAATGTGCACTAATTTGTCTCGATAATGTTTTAAATAAGTAATTCAGTATTTAAATTTTCAACAAGTGATTTGCACAACTGCAGCTGGCTACAATAATAATTATGCAATAAAACCGGGAAACAAAGATTTTATAGTGAAACAATTTTCCAGATTGCCGTAGAATATACCTATGCCTATGATGATCAAATCAAAGAAAAAATCAAAAAAAGAAGCTCGGCTATGATGATAGCTACCTATGATGATCAAATTTCCATCGATACACATTGAGAATAAGTATTTACCATTATTGTTTAGGTACAAATATAATATTATTACCTACCGCCAATTAGATTATTTAATACACAAGTTATTATTGTTTTGTAAGGTTTCTTTATTCTTGTCTCAGAACGTAACTAAACGATTTTCTAACGTAATATGTTATGACGTAAAACCGAAGACTGTCTGTAGGTACTGTTATCCTGGTTCACTTTCAATGGGTCCGAAAAAACAAAAACATTCAACAAAACTGAAACAACCGACGGAACTTCTAGAAATAAAACAAAATAAAAACTCACGTCGACACTGCCGGACAAAAAAGGTTAACAGAACCAAAAACTATAAACTATATAGTTTGGTTTCGTGTCGTCTACAGTGAAAATGTGAGACGTTTTAATGCTGAAGGAACCTGTAACCGGATAAATAAAAAACGCTTTTGGTTGATTTATGTAAAGAGGATATTGGATTGAGAGAAGAATTGCGTTCTGTGTAATTTCCCGAATTTTTTGTGAATGGCGGCGAGCAACATTTTAAGAATTTATTACAACTGATAGTCGGACCTGCAATTTATAAAAAAAATCTAATTACAAGAAGATCATGAGGTGGTTGAACGTTTGATGATAACACCAAGATAACACATAATGACGCATGACTAATAACAGTGCACTTATTCTGCTCCCAGACCGCATGATTGAATCTGCATCGTTCTCCCGTTCTATCAACATGGCAGACATCTCAAAGAAAGATCTCCACAAGGAAATAGCCGCTATCTTGAAAAACGCGGACTTAACGACGACTTCTGCGAAAAGAGTCAGACAATAACTGGAGGAGAAACTTGAGGCCAACTTCCAGTCCAGGACGAAGGAAATTAACGACTTGGTAATGGAGTTTAATAGAGTTCGTAAGTGCCAAGGACAAGAAGAAGAAGAGGAGGAAAAAGAAGAAGAGGAGAAGGAATCCAAAGATAACAAAAAGAAGGATCTGCTAGCAAGGCGTTTGACCATCCGAGGGCGAGTCTGAAAACAAGTATAGATCTCATGAACCCTCAATATCTTCAAGAATTAACTTTGAACGTTGTTACTAGTCGTACGATACAGCTGGGAGCTTTGTTTATGGAAGGTGTCGAGTGGCTTTGTTGGCCAACGATGCTTGAGACGCCCCTTTACCATGGCTAATGTGTTGCCCGTGGTTGTGTTTTGATGGGAAATTGTTCCATGACACTTTGAACAGGTCGGCGCATTTAAAGAATCTTTTAGAGGTGCGCGGAAATTATACTGACAGAGTTGTCAAAATGGAAAGAATGAGGAAAGTGATTTTGAAAGGGCTTAACGTTAAGTTTCCCAAAGTTTCCCTTTTACCTTATCAAACAGGGAAAACCCACTCTGATTATCAGCAAATGTCAAAATCAGCTAATGAGTTCACATTGATCACCTACAAAAAAGAAAAGAAGAAATAAAAGAAACCTCCAAGTAGTTGTGTTGCAGACTCCCGCTGTGAAGAAAATTTTTTGTTTTGTATTAGGTAGAACTGTACGAACATGGCCACTGAGATTACCACTTTGAGACAAATAGTTTCCGAATTACGGCAAGTGCTGCCCAGGGATTCTCTAAAAAATAACTTGGCTCTCCAGTACATCCTGACTCAATATAAAAAGTATAACACGACAAGTGAACAACTTTGCAAGGCAAGGAAAGAAATGGAATTTATGGCCAACACCTATTTGTGTTATTTGAGGAGTTCCCGGTTGCAGCAGGAGATCCACGATGAGTTTCATGCGAAAGGCGAGAGGAGCGTGCAGGAAACCGCCAACTTGGTGGGCTTTAAGTTGCCTCATAACCCAAAATAAAGAGAAAAATTCTTTGAAAATTTTAGTAATATTTATGAGACATGAAAGAATTATAAAATCAAATCTTATGTAATATGTGTTTTTTTTATTTTCAAATTCGGACAATTTTACAACAAAAAGAATTATACGTTTCCATGAACAGTTACCGTAACTCCGTTTAAAACAAATTCCTAATTTTACATCAGATTCGTCAAAAATTGACAACATTGATGATGATTTCTGTAGCTGTTTATTCACTATTCACATGTAGTAAAGAGAAATTACTTACATAATTTAGCTCAATACTGTAGAATTGCAAAAGTAATTATTCGTTTTGAACATGGTTACGGTAAGTGTTCATAAGTTAAGGGACGAGAAAACTTGAGATAGGAAATGTTATAAATGCCGTTAGGCTTAGTTTTTTAAGCCAACTGTTTTATTGCAAATCTTGGTCTAGTGCGTTGATAAATAAAATTGTTCAAAATTCGTGTTTTTTAAAAAGTGATTTTCCTTCGTCGAACCTAAAATTGGCGCAGTTCGTAGGATTTGCCAAACGGTCCGCGAGAGAATCAATTTTCTGATCAATTTCGCAATCGGTCTGTTTTAACAGTTTACTGGCAATCCACAAAAAATAGTGCGTGAAGGAAAAGAACGAAAACACACCCCTTGAGGCTCCGCCTCAACAAACATCGCCAACGTCTTGAAAAACCTGGTACAGAACAAAGATCGTCAATACAAGCTTAGAATTAGAAAGCCCAGGGACGGAGGACAGACATCGCCGAAATCCTATTGGCACTGGATTAAGAAATCAATCAAAAATACAAGAAAATAATCCTCCTTCCTCCTTCCTTATTTTTTAGAAAAAAAAAATCCTTGATCAAATAAATCAAATGTTTGGGTTATCGAATCAGCAAAAACACCATGAATCCAGATTTAGAGCAAACCATAGTCATTCGCAGTTTTCCTGTACCGAGGTCTACTCGTGAGGTTCAAAGATTTTTAGAAGTGACTGGATATTTTCGGCGATTCATTTTGGCATACGCTCTGATAGCAAATTCCCATTACGATCACTTGCGATTGCGTTGATTTGCCGTTGATCTTAGTGTTTTCCCAAAAACCGCCGTTATTAACGACTCAACCACCGTCAATTTCTCATCCGGATCGTTTACAAAACAAAACAGTACTTCCTCCAGTTTACGTTAAAAAATGTTCTTTGGTCCTTGTTGATGTTGCCGGGATGACAACTTCCATCGACTTTGTAAAGAATGTTCGGTTTCCCGTTGCGAGCGAGCAAGTTGAGGAGTTTTTGAAGTCGAAATGGGAAGAAGACGGCGTCAAGGAAGCTGCCAAACAATTGAAAGAAACTGACACTGAGCTGGTCAAGTCTTTGGTCGAAAAGGAGAGCGATAATCAAGGACTCAAAACCATCCAAGAACTCATCTACAAAAAGGGTTGTGAAGATGGGAAACTCAAAGCACATATCTTCGAGGACTTTGCCGCGTTCATGGAGGCTTGGGCGGCGTCGTGATCCGTCGCCATCTACTCCAGTGGCAGTGTCGATTTTCAAAAGCTTCTGTTCAGCCACAGTGAAGCTGGGGACATCACTAAACACATCTCAAAATACTTTGACCAATCAGTCGGCTCAAAAACCGATTCTGAAAGATACAAAAAAATTGGTGGCAAATCCGAGGTCCAATCTAAAGATATTGTTTTTATTACTGATAACTCTGAAGAAGCCAAAGTTGCCAAAACTGCCAGAAGCACTACCATCTTGATCAAACTTTAAGGGAGTCCCGCCATTTCTGAAGACGTTTGCAAAAAATACTCAGTTATTAGTTCTTTCAAAGACGTTACATTCGAGAAAAGCTGCAAGAGGAAAATAGAAAAACAAACCTGCTGCTGCGGCGCGGCCTGCAAAGATGGTCAAAACCGCCGAAACAGAAGCAACTAACGGCAAAGAGCAGGTTGAGAGTGAAGAGCCAATGGAGGTTGATGCCTAACCAGAGAGAAAGGCTGCTGGTGAAAAGCCTACTGAAGCCGCTACTGATGCGTCAGAAAAGGCCGAACTGTTGGCGCGTCTTCCTTCATCCCCTCCACCCAGCTCATGGGACGCGAGCAAGGAGCCCGCATCTCCAATAGTAGAAACAATTAATTCCCCATTTTGACGGAAACCCTCATCCCTTAGAAATTTTTATTGATAATTGTGAAAATCTTTTAACAACATTCACTGACGATAATAACCCCGTATTAAACACATTTTTGTTGCAATCTGTAATAATCACAGGTAGAGCCCTTTCGTCCATTTCAACTCCCATCCCGACATGCTAATTCCGAAGGACATGCTCGCCGAGACTGTTTACGAAAAAGAGAGATTATTCGATGACGTCGAGCCGGGTACACAGGTGGGCATAGTGCCCATCTGTCGGGATTTTCGTACAAAATAGAATACGTAAAATGCGCGGACAACTAGGTAGCGGACATGTTAAGTCGACATCCAGTAAAAAGTGAAGATTCTGATATAGAGAACGAACAAGAAAATTTAAACTTGATAATATCAGAAGGACTACCAATTGGCAGTAAGAAAATAGCCACTGAAACTAGAAGAGATTCGGTATTAAGCAAGATATTTTATTATATCACAAAAGGTTGGTCAGAGAAAAAAGTTGAGGAAAGGCCATATTGGACCATATTGGATTAGGAAGAATCAAATCACTTGCGATAATACCAAGAAAACTGAAACAACAATTAATGACTGAATTACATGCGAGTCATATGGGCATAGTGAATATACAGTCTATTGCGAGATCTTATTTTTGGTGGCCTAAATTAGACGATGCAATAGAAGACACAGGAAAGTCATGCAGACCATGTCTAAAGGTGTCGTGTGATCCACAGAAGGCAATACCAACGCCATGGTATCGACCCAGCAAACCAATTGAAAAAGTTCATGTAGACTTTCTAGAACCAATAAACAATAGTCACTACTTACTTCATAATGCAATATGCACATTAGAAATGGCCAGAAATGTAGGAAATAAAAACAATAACGACGAAAGCGACCATATCAAAAATAACTGAGTACTGCACTAGATGGGGCATTCCCCATGTCGGACAATGGACCACAATTGACCTCCAAGGATCTTGAGACATTCTTGAAGAGGAATGGAATCCAGCATGTAAAATCACCACCTTACCATCCATCCCCAATGGACTAGCAGAAAATGGAGTAGATTCGTTTAAAAAGGGATTTTACGCAGCGTTAATGAATAGCAGAAACACTAGAACATCAAAGGAAATTCTAATCAGCAGATATCTATTAGCATACAAGAATTCTAAACACTGTTCAACAAATGAGAGGCCAGCATTTTTGATGTTAGGAAGGAACTTAAGAACTGCTTTCGATTTAGTAAGACCTGACACAAACGCGACAATCCCCAATAATCAAAGGGTCAGATTAAAACACCATACAGGCAAGAATTACGAAAAACTTAAAAAGGGGGAAGAGGTAATGGCACGTGATTACCGAAGTATAAACAAAAGTTCCTATAAATGCTAGAATTAAGTAAGACACAAGACCAAAAAGGATTGTGAGGAAACCAATGAAATTTAGAGATTAGAAATTATAATTAGGCGTTATAATAAATAAGTTAACTAAGTAGGGGTTCCAACATATTGGAGTGTTTGCAATAAATGTTAAGTTGGTAACAATTGATACTGTTGGTAGAACTTGTTTAGTATGTTAGTGACAAACTGCATGATGATCGTTCATTTCACACGACAACGTCAACAAGCTAGCAAGTCTGAGATTAACATCCACGATTCCTGTTAGGTGAGATAGTTACTTGTACCTAATAGTGTAATGTAGTAGTATGTCCACGGCTGTTTCCAGAATCCTGATGAAAAGACTAATGCATGAGTTGAGTCTACAGCTGCTGTTGGTGAGGTGTCATCGTCGGTATATAAACTGGAGAAGCATAACCCGTGCCGCTGGGAGTCAATTAATCCAGCGTTTTGTTCCCCGTGAAGTTGTCCGGTGAAAAAAAACGGAGTACCAGAATAAAAAATCTTGCTTGTCATACGAATTCACTTTTCCCAATGCCGCGTGCGACTTTCCGTACATCTCAATCAACGCTATTACCGATACTAGCTTCCGGGTGCTGTACCATTTTTTAGTTTTCAAAATTACTGCCCAGAAATTTGTACATGAACAATCAGCATTTTTAACTTGCTAAAACATGCTAAAACAAAAGACAACCGCATTTCGACTGTCCACCGGTCAGCATCAATAACGAATAAATACCACAACCCAATGTAACTAGATATAGGACTGCACCTAGACAACAAGCTAAACCGGAAACAACACATTATAAAAAAGAGGAAACAAATAGACATCAAAACAAGAGAATTAAACTGGTCAATAGGAAAAAAATCAAAACTGTCAATAGACAACAAACTACTAATTTACAAAACCGTCATCAAGCCTATTTGGGCATACGGCATAGAATTGTGGGGATGCGCTAGAAAGTCAAATAGAGCTATTATCTAAAGATATCAGTCAAAAATACTGAGACAAATAACAAACGCTCTTTGGTAGTTACGTATCCAACGGAGGTCATAATGACCTCCGAGTTTCAACAATACAAGAAATCATCTTTTCTGTGAGGTTAGAAAAAATTATTAACGATTTTTTTAATGTTAATTGGAAGATACTAAAGGTTTTACGACAAGGCTCGTTTTGTTTACCAAACCCAAGCGTACACTAAAATCAAATTGTTCAGAGGCTATTGTAGTTAATTTAAATATCCTTCGGTCCTGTAAAAAAAAGGAAAGTTATATGACCTGCAAATGCAACCCTGCACATTCCAGACGGTGATTAGCTGGAATGATTAATGCAAGGAGTATTGGCCTTAGATAAACAACCGGGATAGCCGTCCCCGAGCGAAGACGCATCGTTTAATAATTGGATTAAGAACCATTCCTTATTTAGCTCTCGCGTAGTTAAGTAGTATCTTGTATCACTTTTAACCAACTAAAATTGTTTTTTAAAACTCCAAACGGGGTACTTAAAATATAATTGGCGCAGTCGGTAGGATTGGGAAAAGAGTGTTTTTAGTGGAAATCCATCGAGGAAGTCCCGAAATTTGACTAGTCCAATCTTGGAAGCAGTTCATCGAGAACCAGTGTCCACTCCTTCGACGTTTCAACGTTGCTGCGTTCCAATCTAAAAGCACCTACCTGATGATCGAGATCCGAAAATGAAAATTACCTTTCTATAAGTAGAATTGCGTAATTTTTCCATGAGTGATATTGAACTAAACGCTATCGACGAAGCTATTTTAAGGTTTCACAAAATTTCATTAAAAGAAACATCTAATAACATTTAATCAGCTACCCTACCAATCAAAATGGCACTTCCTGTTTTGGATATCAAGCTTTTTTCATTTGTTCCCACATTTGACGGTAAGAATAGTCACTTACACAAATTCATCAGCAGTGCTGAAAGTTTAATCGCTACGTACGCCGATGGGAAAAATGAAGCTAACACCCAAAATGATTTGCTGCTAAGGGGTATCCGTAGCAAAATTATAGGACCAGCTGAAGAATCTTTAATTATCAACAGCGCCAAAACATGGCAAGAAATTAAAGACACTCTAATTGAAGATTTTTCGGACTATAGGGATGAAAACTCGTTCTTGAAATCTTGACGACCGCTTGTAACTATGTTAACATTCACGAAAAGATCGACGCCGTTAAGAAAGCTAAACTACAAACATTCAAAGATACTGCTTTGAAACTTTGAAAACCCTCTTAGGAGGATTGAAAGACCCGCTAGGACGTACAATCCGTTCTATGCGACCTGGTAGTTTACATTTAGCAAAAAAATATATCATGGAAGAACAGAATATTTAATATCTTAACTCTCCCCTACCTAATTACCAGACTAACGACCAAAACACTAAACAACGGTTTCCTTCGCAACCATTTAAACCTCAACCATCTAACCAAATTTCACACACCCCCTTTAAAACTAACCAACAGGTATATGGCAAACCTTTTCAAAAATTTATCACAAGGAAAAATTGGCTCAGATCGCCCCATTTTTCACTAGCCTATAAACAAACAAAACAAACAAAAGACTGAATCATTATTTCAATAATAATTTTTAATAATTATTTGCGGAAATATAATCGCACCACGATTGCAAACGGGTGGTGCCCTTACCGACCAAAGGGAGACAAATTAGCAATTCTCCTTGCTAGAAATAAATTATTATAGAAAGCAACGGTAAAACCCGTAATTTGTTATATTCTGCACTAACGCCAATGATTTCGTTACTTTAGAAAGTAACATTGGTTCCCGTTGAAAGTATATCATGTGTCTTGTAAAAATGGAAGTTCATAGAAGTGTTTGCATCTTCTGCCTGGATCACAATCACCGGATAATAACGGCTAGTGACGCCCAAGAGTTTATTGACTTGATCTCTCACATCCTCGGGAAAACTTTTCTGAACGAGTTGGAGTTTCAGAAGGTCAAATATTCCCTGAAGATTTGTTCGATCTGTAGCTATAAATTCAGCATAGTGAACGCCACGAAAGCGAAAATCGACAAGAGCCAACCAGAAAATCCCGGCAACCATAAATGCTACTTCTGCAGCAAGGAGAGCCACCTGGTCAAACGGAGAACTTGGATGATAAAGTCTACAATTATTATTATTAATAAACGCTCTCCAACCAACTTTAAAAATTATGAGAAATCAACCGTAACTTAATTCATTTTGCAGAGAAAGCGTACCAAAAATCCTCAAGAAACTTTAGCAAACTCCGGTAGTCAAAAACCTTCCGGTGACTCATTAATGTAAAAAAATTGAAATGTCTCAACAGTTACGGATTATTTTTGGTGGGATCCACTATGTCCGGTTTCGGATTGGACGACAGCGACGTTGACATGTGTTTGTTGATGAAACCGTTCAACAATGATGCCAGAATAGATTCTCTACATAATTTGAGCCATTTGCATCAGTTGCTCATCAGGGGAGGTAGGAAGTGGGTTTGTTGAATCGTATCAGTTATGTTACCGGGGCTGTTTTTGCAGGGCTTACCAGTGAGACGGAATTGATTATGGCAATAGTCCCAATATTAAAGTTTATTATTTATTATTATTTATTATTAAAGTAAATTTTTGGTGTCTTGGAAGGGTTATCCGTCATCCCAAAACAGTTGGGAGCCCGAGGAAAACATGGATTGCAAAAATCTCATCTCAGCGTTTATGGCCAAGGTTGAAAAAGCCAAGGAGACTGGTGAGAGAGAGTTGCGTCTTCACCGGGCACACACTGATCGCTTTACTTTGACCATGGGGGCCACTGGCCGGCGGTTGAGTAAAAGGAACCAGGGAAAGCAGAAAATTCAATACCACAACGCAGAATAATATGTGAAACTACCTGTAGTACAACTATCTTAAGAAACAAAAAATATCATTTTGTTTTTCAACTATGAACAATACTTTAAGATTTATTCAACATACATATTTTATTGTTATATTGATGGGGACGTATTTGGTTTTCCATCTAAAGTTATATGAAAGTCACGTTTTATTTTAGTCTAGGATCATTTTATCAATTTGAATTGAACCTTAAACTTTGTGTGGTATATTAATAATAATAGTTGTTGTAACAATAGTAGTGGACGTGGACTTTGAACTCTTTAGAGTTGTAAGTAAGAACCAATTGTACCAAGTTTCAATTCATATAACACATTTTACGAAGTTCTAAGGGCCCTAATTGTACATAGCCATTTCAAAATTTATAACGCACAACTTGGTGGTAACTTGAGCCAAGTTACAAATTGAATTTAACGAAATTGGTACAGCGGATCCTAATAATTGATAAAATTACCCTAGAATAAGCTTGATAGGGAGCTTGATATTTTTAACTCTGCAAGCATTTTTATTAATGTTAGATTTATTATAGAAACTGCAAATTTTATGTTTATTTGATATGGTTTAAAAATAGGTACAATCCAAGTTTATGTATAATTAACATCTTTGTGTAAAATAAATTTATACCCCCGTGGGAATCGTTAAAAAACCGTTAAAATTAAATAACATAATAATAAATAATAATATTAAATAACATTACATGTTCATCTATTCCTCTCAAAAGATTTAAAAGGTTGCAACATTAATGTACATCAGATACCTCCTAAATGTAACAAAAAACTGGTAGTGAGTCAACTTAATAAGAATTTTAGCGATTCTTTAACAGATCATTATCATTTCATTAACTGCCTGCAACTGGGCATCATTGGACTGCTATTTTAGATTTTTATCGATAAATTGCATAATTTATCAGATTAAGAAAGACTGATCTAGAAAATGCGCATTTGGAGTTGTCAACTAGAAGTCAAAGTTCAAATCCAGAATGGAAAAATTAACGTGGAATAAGACTGACAGCGTTTATTTTCGGCAAAATTTGTAAGCTACGTCCAAAAACCTCTTATAAAAGCACAATGAAGCAAATTTTATATATACAATAAATTTTTTTCGTAACTCAGGCACCAGGTATGGTATTGAACATGAAAAAATGGCTGTCAAAAAGTTTGAGCAAGTGACTTCTTTAAAAGTAACTAGCTGTGGGTTGTTCATTTATTCTGCATTACATTGTCTTGGCGCAAGTCCCGATGGGTTAGTTAATAGATGACGACGAAATTATAGAGATTAAGTTGTCTGCATCTGCTTCAAAATTAATCATCACGGAGGTAGTTTTACAAAAGAAATTAAGTTTTTAAAGATTGTCACCAACATAAACATAAATAATAATTACATGTATCAGGTCCAAAGCCAGCTTCAAGTTATTGAACGTATATATTGTTACTTCTTAGTTTGAACTCCTCTGGATATGAAAATACGAAAGGTTGTATATTTCTCATGTAAAGTGGTACGGTAAATATTTTTTTTTAAGATCAAGCGTGATAATTTCTTTTGGCAGGATAAAATAGTGGACAAACTTAAATACTTTTATCTAAAATGTGTCGTTCCTGAAATTGTCGATCCAAGACATCCACGAAATATCCCTATTAGGAATCCAAACCAAAAGTAGTAATAAATTAATAGTTATAATATGAATTACCATAAATTGTTCAATGTAATAATCATATAACTAAAAAAAATTTATTAACATTTTTAAAAAATGGCTTTCATTGAAAAATATAAATTAAAGTTATCGTATTTAACACAACTAGTGATAGGAATCTTGCCGGCAATCTTTGTCAGTGAGATCACAAATAGTTGTTGTGACCAAAATTTTCTAAAGACAACAACTATGAGTGGTACTGACTGACCAAAATTTACCAAAAGATTCCTACCACGTGTTGTATTCGGCAGGACCATCCAAAGAAAATGACAGATTGCCGCTGTAATCACCTGGTCCTTAGTATGAAAAGATTGCCAATGTAATTAGATCCTAATTGGCTCAAATTCAAAAAATATACTGTTTTTATTGGTTGTCAGATTTTGAGTTGGATTGTCATAATAATTTATTATCATATTGAGTAAAACTTCATATTAACGAAGGTGTAATTTTTTAAACTTTTGGAGCATATCGGAACATTGTTGCAGTTTGAGAACCAAAAACACGTTGTAAATTGGAAATATGTAGAACTATATTGGGCTTAATCCGTCCCTGGCAGAACGAGTTTTATGAGCGCCTCAAACATAGAATATCGTCTGGGAGAACATTGAATACCGCCCATACTTGCGCGAAAAGTTTCCTCGACGGCTAAAAAACAAAAAGTGGAAGCTGTCCTATTAGACGCTCTTGTAAAAGTTAAGCTTTGGCCGGCAAAAAAGGCCGCGCTGAACTTGATATGTAAATATGTAAACAGCTTTTGTTAATTGGTGAGCTATAACTAAAATATGAAGAGAAACTGGACTTTGAACGGCTTGACGTCGATAACTATTGTATCATGCCTAGGATGCTTTTTAATTTTTTTTGAATAAAGTGCAGAGTTTGGATCTATTAAAAGTGAATTTTTTTAAATGCATTGAAATGTAGACATTTTCTTAAGTACTTTTCAAATTCAACAGACAAAAGAAACTTTACTAAATTTACTAGTTTATGTACAATTTTCTTCTTTTTTCTCTTTTTTTCCATTTTGCCTCCCATCGTCTTTTTGTTTATGGTGTTATACATTTTTGTATTTCGCCTTTGTAGGTATATTGATTTAATTTGGCGGAAAAGGTTTAGAAAAATTTACGGAATCTAGAGAAAACCTACGATTGGTCACTTAAACATGGCAATGCTGTGAACATCTGTTCGGTTAATCTGATCTAACATCTGACATTTCTTTGTTGGTACGAGGGATTCAAAACAATATCAAACCGTTAAAATTAATAATGTTGTTAATACATAATGTACGATAATAAGGTAGAAGTGTTAAAGGGCAAAGCCTTAAAATACATAAAAAGTCAAAAGTTAAACATAGGTAAAATTATTCATGCAAAAAGTGCAGATTATGTATTGTGACAAATTTTCTAGATTTAGTTTATTATGGTCTCGTTTTAAAAGACGACCAGCCCTTATCTTTTTTTGGAGTAACATCAGGAGTAACAATTCACGTAGTTAAAAAACCAGAGACCCTTGTTAGTCCTCGAGCTTGATCTCTTTCTGAAGCTAAAGTCCAACAACTCGTGGTTGCATTCAGAGCCTTTACAGCATCCCCTGGATACCGTGCTGCTCTACAGGTAAATGAACAACCATTGAAACTTATTTTTGATTAATTAAAGCGATTGGCATGTTTTGAAGTGATAGAAACTATCGTCGCGGCCACTCCTGGATTAGCCGAAGATCCCGCCGCTATAGCCATAATTCAAGACCCAGAACCAGTAAAACTAACTGTTCTCATGTCAGATCCTGACTCTATGCGTTGCGTCCCCTAGAAACACCCTTCTCTGACCGAGGCGACCAACTACACAGCAACGCACATCCGTGAAGAACAGGCCAACTCCACCTCCAGTCAAGCCAGTACTAGCACTGAATATTCCTACTCTCTTGAAGCTCTTTCGGACGACGAAGATATTTATACCAATAAGGAACCTCATCCCTTCACTCGCAATACTTCATACAATGCAATCACCGTCGCTCAATTGACTGCCTCTAAAGCAAACGCGACTAACACGACTTTTAACACAAACAGTGCTGGAATGCCTGCAACCCCCACATCCTCGGAAAATGTTATTATCAACGAAATGTTTAGCACTGCAATACAACAAGCTATACAACATGCTGGAATTGTAGCATCAATTGGAAGAGAGGATGGGAAAGGTGATGGGGTCTCCTGACATCAGTAGCTGCCAAGAGGTTCAAGTTTTCAGCGACAAACTACAAAGTTGGCCTGGCATTTGCTGACGTCACAAGATTCAGTCAGTGTTGAGAATATTAAAAAATGCAAGAAGAAAATTAAAAGAGAAAAAAAGAAAATAATGAATGTAATAGTGCAATCAATGGACAGTTTTTGTAAAATATCTGATAATGAATAGCGTAAACGGCCTTGTTTTTTTTTTCATCGTAAATTTAATTGTAATGCAGTAATTTAGCAATCACATAACAGAGGATCGCAGGAACATTTCAGGTCAAAAAGTGCCTAATTATAGTAAAACTGATATTAAGCATGATGTTTGTGTAACCTCTCCTAATATGCCATAAGTTTCAATTTCTTGTATACTATAAGTTTATTACAATAATTTGATGATACTTGACTGCTGGTAAATCGTACACACATGTAGTAAAGAAAAATTACTTACATAATTTAGCTCAATAATGTAAAATCACAAAAGTAATTATTCGTTTTGAACATAGTTACGGAACGATTCATGAGTTATGGGACGAGAAACCTTGACTTCGCGAGATCTTTCCGGAGTCAGCGCTTTTAGAGATAGGAAATGTTATAAATGCCGTTAGACTTAGTTTAAGCCAGTTTTTCTTTGCAAATCTTAGTCAAGTGGGTTGATAAATAAAATTGTTCAAAATTCGTGTTTTTTAAAAAGTGATTTTCTTTCGCCGGTAAGATTTGCCAAACGGTCCGCGAGAAAATCAATTTTCTGATCAATTTCGCGATCGGTCTGTTGTAACAGTTTACTGGCAAATTACAAAAATTAGTGCGCAAAGGAGAAAAACAAAAACACGCCCCTTGAGGTCGAGGACAAACATCGCCAACGTTTTGAGGAAACTGGTAGAGAACAAAAATCGTCAATACCAGCTTAGAATTAAGAAGCCCAGGGAAAGAAGACAGACATTGCCAAAATCCTTTTGGCACTGGATGAATAAAACAAGAAAATAATCCTCCTTCCTCCTTCCTTTTCCTCCTTCCTCCTTCCTTATTTTTTAAGAAAAAAATAAAATATTTGGGTTATCGGATCAGCGAATACACCCTGACACCTGGTTTAGAAAAAACCAAAGTCATTCGCAGTTTCCCTGTACCGATGTCTACTCGTGAGGTTCGAAAATTTTTGGGCCTGATCGAATGTTTTCGGCAATTCATTCCGGCATACTCTCTGATAGCAAATTAACATTTTGACCACCTGCGATTGCATAGATTTGCAGTTGATCTTCCTGTTTTTCCAAAAACCGCCGTTATTAACGATTCAATCACCTTCAATTTCTCATCCGGTTCGTTTACAAAACAAAACAGGACCATGAGTATCGAAACCGCCACTGTTCCTCCTCCAGTTAAAGTCGAAAAGTGCTCCTTGATAAGTGTTGCCGGCACAACGACTTCCATTGACTTTGTAAAGAATGTTCTGTTTCCCTTTGCAAGCCAGTTAGTTGAGGAGTTTTAAAGTCGAAATGGGAAAAAGACAGCGTCAAGGAAGCTATTAAACAATTGAAAGAGACTGAAACTAATTTGGACGTGACTGCCGCCACTGAGCTGGTTAAGTCCTTGGCCGAAAAAGGGAGCGACAACCAAGGACTCATTTACAAGAAGGGTTATGAAGATGGGAAACTCAAAGCACATATCTTCTAGAACGTTGCCGCGTCCACGGAGGCTTGGACGGCGTCGTGATCAGTCGCCATCTACTCAACAAGCAGTGTAGATTCTCAAAAGCTTCTGTTCAGCCACACTGAAGCTGGCGACATCACTAAACACATCTCAAAGTACTTTGACCAATCAGTTGGCTCAAAAACCGATTCTGAAAGTTACAAAAAAAATTGCTGGCAAATTCGAGGTCCAATCTGAAGATATCGTTTTTATTACTGATACGTCTGAAGAAACCAAAGTTCCCAAAACTGCCGAATGCACTGCCATCTTGATCAAACGTGACTGCGAATTGTAAGAGCTTCAATCGCGACGTAAATTTTTGTTTGGTAAAAACTATTTTAGAATTGAAAAACCACTTTTCCCAAGAGAGCTACTCACTTGTTATAAACCGTAAATGACCAAGCCGTTTCCACAACCATCACAAGGCTTAGTGGTTGGTACACCCGGCCAATTAAGTAATGCACAGGAAGTGCGCAAATAATTTACTTTTTTCATGTTATCATCAAGTGTAACATAGAGAAACTTGTGGGAGATGTTAGAAAAGCACAGGGGATCATAAATTGTCAACTTTCTCTACGTTATACTGGATGATAATGTAGTAAACGTAGATTATTTGTGCACCTTCTGTAGCGTTCGTTGAGGACGAGGACATTCGGGAGACTTGGCTTTACCGCCCGGTCCGCAATGAGTAAAACATACTAAAAAAAAATCCAAGCTAAGATGGAACAGCATATGCCGAGAGCTGTATGATTGGGGGGAGTGATGCAGATCATAAATATGCGAACTCCGGATACCAGGCGACCTTCGATTTCACTAGCCTAGATGACCATTTCGTCAAATATAGATCAAGAAATAAACAAACAAAACAAACAAGAGGCTGAAAATAACCTCACATCCCACGGAACCAATGGAACAGGGTGAAAGTTTTGACCAGCGCACAGGAGAAAACATCAAAAATAACGACGACGAAGTGGGTTTGGCTATAAAGGTGCCTATCCACTGCACGACATTTCTGTCTCAAGTGAGACAAAAATCTCACGAGTTTCATATGAGACTAAACTTTCATGAGAGACAAATCTCACGTTGTGTTTCCACAGCACGAAGTAATGTCATCACTCATGAACTTTAGTTTCATCTAGGAATTTGCTCCACATACAAGAGGTTTACATTCGATTTTATGGTTATTAAGGGTTGGGTGCTGTCCATTGGTTCAATCGATTAACACATTCACAAGTAAAAAATACCTAATGTCAAATCCGTTTCGATTATTCATTTTAATGTGGTGTCTGTATTTTAATTTTAAGGTGTTTTGATTGTTTATTGTAATAGATTTTTATTGAATTGTCTTTAAACATGTGAAACACATGTGCACTGGTCCCTTTCTTTCTTTGTCACACAAAGATACAAATAATTACTTCCCGTTGATCCCTTGACTTCCTGATGCATTCAAAGTCACCGCATCGCTTTGATCATCGTAAATTAATAATTAATGTTTATCAAATATGAGTGAGTGCAAAGTAAGAACCCTTGATGTTTATTATTTGTTTAGAAAAAAAATTGCAGACAAATAATACAGATTCCACACAAATTATACTACGTGTATTTTTACAACAAAAAAAATGTGTTGGAATCAAACTAACACTTCAACAATGATTTATAGCAACAGAAACAACGTGACAAATTGACACGAGCGAGCAAAAACAACGAAAAGTTTCGTGAGATTTTTCTCACCGTCTGCACATGCGTCAACATAGTATCTGCACTTGCAGAAAATATTCAGCAGACCATACGCTTCGTCACAAATACTACTTTCCAACAACTAATTTAATAGTTCATCTTTTGTTTCATTAATTGTTAAGTGCTAATGACCCTAGTGGTCGAAGCACGTTAAATTTTAAGTAAAAAAAAAACAGAAAAAATTCACCTTGCTCATTGCTTTGTCCCGCCTGCCATAGACTATTAAACAAACTTTTGTTGGGCTAGTTATTAGTTATTAATGTAATTTTATCGAACGTATCCAAGCGTCGTAAATTATTGCCCTTATTGTATTTATTTTCATGTCAGTTCATTGGTAACGTTCACAATTAATTAATGTACATCAGATATCTTCTAAATGTAACGCTTTTTCTCTAGATACGGCGAAGTCATCGACTGCGTTGTAATGAAAAATGCAGAATCCAGCCGATCTAGGGGGTTTGGTTTCGTAACATTTTCAGATGCAGCGAATGTGAATTCGGTATTACAAAATAGCCCACAATACCATCATGGAGCTAACTTATGTTACGTAGGTAATAAAAACACAAAAGTTGTAAATAATAAACACCAAGATGATTCAATTCCACTACTACCACTTGACATTTTCAGATGCAGCGAATGTGAATTCGGTATTACAAAATAGCCCACAATACCATCATGGAGCTAACCTATGTTACGTAGGTAATAAAAACACAAAAGTTGTAAATAATAAACACCAAAATGATTCAATTCCACTACTACCACCTGACATTTTCAGATGCAGCGAATGTGAATTCGGTATTACAAAATAGCCCACAATACCATCATGGAGCTAACCTATGTTACGTAGGTAATAAAAACACAAAAGTTGTAAATAATAAACACCAAGATGATTCAATTCCACTACTACCACCTGACATTTTCAGATGCAGCGAATGTGAATTCGGTATTACAAAATAGCCCACAATACCATCATGGAGCTAACCTATGTTACGTAGGTAATAAAAACACAAAAGTTGTAAATAATAAACACCAAGATGATTCAATTCCACTACTACCACCTGACATTTTCAGATGCAGCGAATGTGAATTCGGTATTACAAAATAGCCCACAATACCATCATGGAGCTAACCTATGTTACGTAGGTAATAAAAACACAAAAGTTGTAAATAATAAACACCAAGATGATTCAATTCCACTACTACCACCTGACATTTTCAGATGCAGCGAATGTAAATTCGGTATTACAAAATAGCCCACAATACCATCATGGAGCTAACCTATGTTACGTAGGTAATAAAAACACAAAAGTTGTAAATAATAAACACCAAGATCATTCAATTCCACTACTACCACCTGACATTTTCAGATGCAGCGAATGTAAATTCGGTATTACAAAATAGCCCACAATACCATCATGGAGCTAACCTATGTTACGTAGGTAATAAAAACACAAAAGTTGTAAATAATAAACACCAAGATGATTCAATTCCACTACTACCACCTGACATTTTCAGATGCAGCGAATGTGAATTCGGTATTACAAAATAGCCCACAATACCATCATGGAGCTAACCTATGTTACGTAGGTAATAAAAACACAAAAGTTGTAAATAATAAACACCAAGATAAATCAATTCCACTACTACCACCTGACAGGCCTGCATCCAAAAGCCGCTACCGTTCCGCTACATTGAGTGAAATAAATCCACTGTGATCAAAGCAATGAACCAAACGAGCAAGAAAAGGAAATATTGGCCAACGAGAACAAATTTCAAAATGGTGGTTCAAACTTTCTCAACAAACTTTGATCAAACCTGACTACTGTAACAAATATCAAACTACAGGACTTCGAGCAGTAGGTGGTGATTGAAAAAACAATTTGGAGCAATCCAGGCCGAGCGGGGGCAACGAGATCCAGTTGTGGTGATAATGGTAGATAACATGGTGACAAAGTGAAGTTACAGTGACTCGATGTGGTGCGCTGAAGACTGAAGATAGTAGTAGTTATAGTAATAAAAATACAAAAAATTTGCAGGCGAGCAATGCAGAAAACTACAAACTACAAAAACTACAAAAGAGAGAAATTTAGCGCAATAATGGAAGTTGATCCACGAAGATACAAGGACATTATGAAGAAAGGTTACTTAAGGATAAAATGGGCATTAAAATATATAGTTTTTAAACACCTGAGAGTCACCAGATGCTATAAGTGCAATGGATATACTCATATAGCACTAAATTGCACAAATGAAAGGACCTGTGGATACTGTGGTGACAAAAACCACGAAACAAAACTGCGCAAAAAGCTAAACTTAGTTGTGTAAACTGTATAACAATGAACAATAGTTACGGTCTCCAAATGGAAATTAATCATACCGCGAAATTGTTGCGTCCACGCGCAACTCTAAACCCAAAGAAGAAATTTAGTACAAAATATTTTGGAACTTTAGCGGAACATCATCGGCAGGTTTGCCTGTTTGTCGGAGAGTTTTTGAGGATTCATGTGTAGGAAATCAGAGTACTTTGATTTTGGCTTTACGTTCATTGCAGGGTTCGCTATTTTGAGACAAACTCACAAGATCTCACTTTTGCATATATGTCAATTAGTAATAAATTTTTTATGTAAACACTGATTTAGATCTGGGGCTGAGCTACGACCACATGTACGCATCGAACACTGCTAATGGGGTTCTAAGTTTGACGAATGCCAACTGTCAAAGCGCCGAAAGAGAGATTAAGTTTTGGAAAGAGTAGTTGATCCTGCATGTGGACCTCATACAACAACAGAGTGATGAAATTCTAGATAAAAGAACGGACAATTCTGATTCTGCAACAGGAAAATAAAATGCTTAAGGAGCAGATAAGTTGCATGGAACGCGGGGATCCTTTCCAGCCCAGCAAATTCTACAACAACCACGCCTTGCCGTTTAAAAACGAAAAGTGAAGTAACGGATTGTAATAATACTAGTGGCAATTTCGGGTTTACGATAACCATCAGTGGCAAGTTTAACCCGATGAGAAATCTCAGGATGAGTATATGAAGAAAGTGATTGAGTAACTCTTCAGTTGTGTCCAATAATGAGGCGGGCGTCGACAAAAAACGGGCATTTAGACCGTTCAAAAAACAACGCAAACGTGTGGTAAAAGACGCGCAACTTCTAAATACTTTGGACCAATACGTGACTCTAACAGGTGAAGCGGTGGGAATCTCCCCGGTTTCTGACGTTCCCATAGAAGTTTCCAACCACACCACCTTAGAGGTACCTAGGTGGAGGGTCAAGGTCCATGCTAGTTGTTATAGCATGGAAGAAACGTAAAACTTGGATGATATAGTCTACAATTATTATTATTAATAAACGCTTTCAGCCAACTTTAAAAATTGTTAGAAATCAACCGTAACTTAATTTATTTTGCAGGGAAACCGTACCGAAGGTACTCAGGAAACTTTAGCAAACTTCGGTAGTCAAGAACCGTCCGGTGTTGAAAAATTGATAATTTTCAAGAAAAAGCCTTTAAATACGAAAGTAACTGGTTTATTCTTGTTGAAAAGCCCTAATGTTGTTAACATAACCGATAATTCGGGGGTCAACAAAGCCAAAGCATCAACATCAGCGCACTCGGAACTCGAACCTTCTTCTGCCAATGAGGCAGATGTTTTGAAAAATATTTTAAAAATGCAGCTATCGTCGTTACCAAACAAGAAGAGAAGCAATGAACACCTTTCTGAGTTTCAGAAGAAACATTCAGTCTTATTTGAGAATTTTAAGAAAAAAAGAAAACCCGTCAACGTTATTAAGTTGTCTGCATCTGCTTCAAAGTTAATCATCACGGAGGTAGTTTTACAAAAGAAATTAAGTTTTTAAAGATTGTCAACAATGAAATTATTCTAAACATAAATAATAATTACATGTATCAGGTCCAAAGCTAGCTTCAAGTTACTAAACGTATATATTGTTACTTCGTACTTTGAACTCCTCTGGATATGAAAATACGAAAGGTTGTATATTTCTTATGTAAAGTAGTCCGGTAAATTTTTTTTTTTAAGATTAAGCGTGATAATTCTTTTTGGCAAGATAAAATGGTGGACAAGCTTAAATACTTTTAGCAAAAATGTGTCGTTCCTGAAATTGTCGATAGAAGACATCCACGAAATATCTATTAGGAATCCAAACCGAGAGTAGTAATAAATTAATAGTTATAATATTAATTACTATAAATTGTTCAACGTAATAATCATATATCTAAAAAAATTTTATTAACGTTTTTAAAAAATTGCTTTCCTTGAAAAATATAAAGTAAAGTTATCGTATTTAATACAACTAGAGATAGGAATCTTGCCGGCAATTTTTGTCAGTCAGATCACGAATAGTTGTTGTGGCGAAAATCGTCAGGAGTGCTTTAGCACAAGTGGCGATTTTCTAAAGTCAACAACTATACATGGTACTGACTGACAAAAATTATTAGGAGTTGGGTGCTGTCCATGGGTTCAATCGGTTAGCACATTTGCAAATAAAAAATAATGTCAAATCCGTTTCGATTATTCATTTTAATGTGGTGTGTGTATTTTAACTTTAAGGTGTCTTGATTGTTTATTGTAATAGATTTTTATTGAATTGTCTTTGAACATGTGAAACACATGTGCACTGGCCCCTTTCTTTCATTGTTACCCAAAGATACAAAGATGATGGTGCAGTTGCCGGACCATCTCGATACATAGACAATAAGGTTGGTGGGCCATCACAAAACATCGAATGCGATGACAAAGTTGGGGAAACATTCTCTGAGGTTTCGAAAACATCTCTAGAATCAAAACCTGTCATCGTGTTCTCTCCGAAAGTTGTGAAGCCTTTACCAAGAGCCCCACAACGAAAAAAAAACTAACCGAGGCCGTAAACGTCGTGAGACTGCAGTGCTAACCGACATTCCAAAAATGAAAAAATTGAAGGAAGAACAAGCAAAGAAAAAGAAGAAAGTGGTGAGCAAGGAGAAAAAAAAGCGACCAGGAAGCTTTTTATCATCGAAAATAAAAGTGATGACAGTGTAGAAGATGAAGACGAAGAAGAGAAAACGTTCTGTCTTTTGTGTTGTGAGCCATATTCTAACAGTCTAGCGGGGGAACAGTGGGTGCAAGTTGTGGAGTCACGTTAAATGTGTCGGAAATAAAAAACTTTTTGTTTGCAAAAACTGCGACTCAGAAGACGACTTGTCAGATTAAGGATAAAGATGTTCTTAACTTTCCGTTTTTACATGTTTTTTATTCTCATTATTATAATTTCACAAGCATTTGGTTATGTGTAATACTTAATTATTTTGTTCATTTTCCTTTTTTTTGGTTCATTATGAATTAAACAAACAATTTTGTTAGATTTTAATAATACATAATATAAGTACAATATAATGAGTGAATTACGTTGACGTTACAACCTACCCCAAACAATGTTACTTTTAGTCTCAATGCTGAGGCAAGAAGTTACATCTGTCTTGCTCCGAAATTATTATTTTTTATCCCAAATCCTTTAATAAATATAACAAATGACTATATTGCAATAAACTTATATGTACAGTCTATCATGGAAACACTTTGGATGGGAAAAAAAGTTATAAGTATGTACAAAAAGAAATCAAAACACTTTCATTCCCGGTCTCCACTAATAGGTTTATTTTTGTTGAAAAACCCTAATGTTGTTAACATAATTGATAATTCGGGGGTCAACAAAGCCGAAGCATCAACATCAGCGCACTCGGAACTCGAACCTTCTTCTGCCAATGGGGCAGATGTTTTGAGAAATATTTAAAAATGCAGTTATCGTCGTTACAAAACAAGAAGAGAAACAATGGACACCTTTTTGACTTTCAGAAGAAACCTTCAGTCTTATTTGAGAACTTGAAGAAAAAAAAAACCCGTCAACGTGCCGGATCGCCCGTTTGCCCACTTATACAAAAAAGACATCGCGAGTCTCGACCACAATGAGAATGAAGATTCATTAATTTTCTTGTCGGATAAAACACAATTCCTAATCTTGAACGTAGGGGGGGGGGGGGGTTAATTGAGTTGAGGACAATCCTGAAAGTGAAACTAATAGTTCAAGAAGATTTGCATCTGTGTCTAACGAAGCTTCGGAAGACTTGGCAAAAACAAGCGATGTGAACGCAGCTAAATCATCACAAACTAATTTTGACGCAGATGTTTCCGTAACTAACTTTAAAGATGATGGACAGTTATTGTAAAAGGAGATAACGCCATCAAATTCCAAAAAAGGTCAAAATAACTTGGAGAAAGTTGAATCGTATCAGTAATGTTACCGGGGCTGTTTTCGCAGGGCTTGCCTGTGAGGCGAAATTGATTATGGCAAGAGTATGTCATCTGGAACGTCACTGCAGGAAAGATGCACATATTTACCGCAAAAATCAGAGCATAAAATCTTTGGAGCATCGCGTTCAAGATCCGCACCGGCCCCGCAACACGAAAATTCCATGCTCACCGAGAGAGCAAAAGGGACTAAACCAGTATGGTTTCCAATCTTTTTTAAGGAACGACCTTTTTTAGATTCTTGCAAAATATTTGCAACCCCCTAATCCCTAATGTACATTCCTGAAAAGTAGGAAACATTTAAGGAAAGTAAGATGATGAATTCAATTAATCATTAATAAACGAAAAAGCTGTTTCTTAAATTTATTTTATGAGACTGAACGACATTTTTTAAATAATATTATTATGTAATATGCACATTTAATGAGACAGCTACGCCTGCATTTGTTAAACCAGTTTTGATACTCTTGGTCAAAGCCAATGTCATGTCATCCTGAACGTCCAACCAATTCCTAGTTTTCGTCTTAATCTGCACAAAAGTTGGAATATCCACTTTTGCAGAGATAGGTACAGCACACCAAAATTGACGGCGATTATTACCTGAAAAAAAATATATAATCTACAAAACAATTTGAAATAAATAGAACAGAAACTTAAGTAAAACAATAATTATTAATTATTATTTACTTACCAAAATAAAAACCCCTCGAACGATTTGAAGGTCGCAACCCACAGGATGAGAACCACTGCTAAACTGACAGTATCAGCGACACAAGCGTAATATGTGAATGTTCAAACAATTACATCAATGCATCATACAAAACTTACAAACACAATCCATAAAAACATTGAACAAACCAAGCAACAACATAACAAAGAAAATAAAACAACCTCAATCAATCCAACGAAGTTTGAGTGCTCGCCTCAACTCTTTTTTAAAGGGTTTAGATGGGTAGCGGAAAAAATCCAACTCACGTGAGAAGGAATTTGCCGAACGGCACAATCTACAGATGGGACTAAAGTACATATAGTTTGTGCTGGCAAACTCAACAAAAAACAAATCCCTTGATATGGTCTTTCTACCAGGTACAAGTAAGAGAATAAGGGATGTAATCTCTGAGCATTTGATAGTACCATGTACAATTTTATTAAGCAGAATGAGATCATAGTAAACTCGTCGAGGGATACCAAAACCCGAAGCGAAAGCCTCAGCATTCAAAGTCTCCATCGGAGTACCCGAAGGAATGCTTTGCTGTAATTGACTTTTTGAAAATCCGGAAGTGGGTAAAACAAACAAAGACCGCATTATGTAAAACGTAAAACTTTTTTTAGTGGTAAAAATTACCACTAAATTAAACTTTTTGTTCCACCAATGCATCATACAAAACTTACAAACACAACCCATAAATACATTGAACAAGCCAAGCAACAACATAACAAAGAAAATAAAACAATCTGAATCAATCCAACAGAGTTTGAGTGCTTGCCTCAACTCTTTTTTAAAGGGTCCAGGTGGGTAGCGGAAAAAATCCAACCCACGTGAGAGGGAATTTGCCGAACGGCACAATCTTCAGATGGGACTAAAGTACATATAGTTTGTGCTGGCAAACTCAACAAAAAACAAATCCCTGGATCTGGTCTTTCTACCAGGTACATGTAAGGGAATAAGGGATGTAATCTCTGAGCATTTGATAGTACCATGTACAATTTTATTAAGCAGAATGAGATCATAGTAAACTCGTCGAGGGATACCAAAACCCAAACCGAAAGCCTCAGCATTCAAAGTCTCCATCGGAGTACCCGAAGGAATGCTTTGCTGTAATTGGCTTTTTGAAAATCCGAAAGTGGGTAAAGCAAACAAAGACCGCATTATGTAAAACGTAAAACTTTTTTTAGTGGTAATTTTTAATCGTGCTTTAAAAAAAATACAGGGCCCTGTACTGACCTTGTACAAAACTCTTTCGCATGCCTTGAAAAAAAGGGAAAAAATCCTTGTCGAAGGTCCCACTTTCAATCACTATCTTGTACGGCTACCTTACCAGCACGAGTTGCGTGCTATATCCGGCACGTGTTGCGTATTCCATGTTTGAAATATTTTGTATCCATGCACGAAGTACATAATGTGCATGTTTCAGGAGCAAGAGCTCCGTGGAACGTCTGTCTGTAGACGCTTTTATCAGCGACAATAAAAAGACCGACAATCGACAAACATTTAATCAGATAATAAAATGAATAATTTCTGAAAAAGTTGTAATTAATCAAATTACATCACCTAGGTATATTATATTCTTTACAGCAATTATTATTAATTTTCTTTTGCACATTTACGAAGAAGATTGATTTACGCAACCTCTATAGGGCAAACGTCATAATTTAAAACATTAGTCCTCACATGAGCGAGCGTAGCAACTGCTTACGCTTCTCCGCTCTGACCCATGCGGCAACTCCGGCCCATGTAGTCCTACGCAGTAACCACGCAGCACGCAGTCCCTATTTAGGGTAAGCTAAGGGCTGCTAGGGTTGCAAGGTCGGAGTCGATAACTTAAAAAACACAGTAAAGCCCACGTTTTCTCAACTCGGGGATGCCGCTGACCGCGAGGGTAGCAGCGGAAACTTGTCGAACATGAAAAATCGTAAACAATTTTATCGAGGCACAACCACCTCAACAAATGGCGAAGGGCCGGGCAAATCGGCAAAAATCATCTGCCTGATAAGGAAACGGAAGAAGTCGGTGCGATCAGCAGGTAAGTCGGCAAAAAACGGAGATCAAAAGGGAAACAACTCCGCTACAACCCCAAATCAGCCAATCCGGCAGAACAACCACACACCATATCAGAAATAAGAAATCAAGAGCATTCAGTACATACGTACTAAATCCTATAAGAAACCAGGCACAAGGGCACCAGAACACCAGAAAACCAATGGAGCGGCACAGAACCGTGACGATTTATCCTCTTCGATCTTCATTCAACAGTCAACAAAGAATCAAAAGATAATAATAAATGGTCTATATTAGCCCAAAGAAATTCCATGCAGGCTAAAAAAGAACGAAGTCTAGCAAAGCTATTCAACTTAACCCCTCGACAATTAAAATAATTTTTTTTTTTTAATCATATCGTTTACTTTACAATCTACTTCATTTGAGAATTAAGTAAGTGTAAGTGTAAGTGTAAGTTTTACGGCGTGAAAGGGAAACGCCCAATAGCGTTTCTCCTTATTCTATCCTTAGAGCAGATCTTGGGGCCAGGTTCTATCAAGCCTTCTTGTAACAGGATCATTGTGAAATAGCTCCTCTATCAATTCATTTTCATGATGCATGCTACGCTGGTTGTGTGATGCAGTGACTTGATGAATTTCATCTCTGATGAAGGGAATCCTCAAATCATCGTGCAGTGTTTGATTTCTTATGAACCATGGTGCATCCACTATCGATCTGAGCACTTTAGACTGGAATCTCTGGATGATGTTTAGCGACGTTGATTTTGCACAGCCCCATGGGTGAAGTCCATAAACCCAGATTGGCTTAAGCATACATTTGTATAATAAAATCTTGTTTGGAAGAGAGAGTTTTGATTTTCTACCTAGGAAACAGTACATTTGTCGGAACTTTAGATCGAGTTGTTTTCTTTTAGTTTGTATATGCTTCTTCCACTTAAGACGTTGGTCAAGATGGAGGCCAAGGTATTTTGTTTCTGTTGCTGTAGGTATGAGTACGTTGTTCATTCTTACTGGTGGACAGACATTGTGACGCGTGGTAAACGGTATTTGGATTGATTTTGTTGGATTGATTTTGGTTCGCCATCGAGTGTACCAGTCATTGAGGATATCGGGATGATGTTGGAGATCTTGGGAGGCTCTGACAGCATCCTCGTTTACAGCAAGTATAGCTACGTCGTCAGCAAAGGAAGCAATCGTGGTGTTATTGGTTTCGGGTATATCGACTGTATAGAGTAGGAAGAGCAGTGGTTTTAAAACACTACCCTGTGGAACACCGGAGTTAATAGGACAGAGACTAGACTGCTGGTCGTTGAATTTAACTGTAAAGTGCCTATTTGACAGGTAGGATTTGAGTATAAGAAAATAGTTACTGGATAGTACTTTTTTTAATTTGTAGAGCAAGCCTCTATGCCAGACTTTGTCAAACGTTTGAGCGATGTCTAGGAATACAGCGTTGCAGTATTTTCTTTCTTCAGGACTCCCTATTATTTTATTTACTATTCGATGGACTTGTTGAGTAGTTGAGTGGTCTTGTCGAAAGCCAAATTGATGTTTTGGTAGTATTGTTAGGAGTTCGTTGTCGGCGTAGATCCTTTGTAGCAGCAATCGTTCGAAAACTTTGCTTATGGTTGGAAGCAGACTGATAGGTCGATATGATGTGATTTCGTTTAAATGTTTGCCTGGTTTGGGAATCATGATGATTTCGGCACATTTCCATATTATGGGAAAGTAGGATAAGCTTAACATGCGGTTGAATATAACTGTCAGAAGTACAATAACCTTACGAGGAAGATATTTTAATTTTTGTCCTGAGATTAAATCATATCCTGGAGCCTTTCGCATGTTGAGTTTTCTTATTTCTTCCTTAACTTCTGTAGGAGTAAAACTTTTGATCGGGAGGGACATTTGGCACGCTGCGTCGATAATTTCTTCCACTTCCTCATCGGGAGGAGCTCCTTGTTCTGTTTGGAAAACATTGGTTAAGTGTGTAGCAAAGATGTCTGCCCATTTCCCATTTGGATTACGAATGGGGGTTATAGCCGTATAGGGTCTCTTGAACTTCCTTGTCGCCTTCCACAGTGTGTGGTCATTTGCTGTAAGATTTGAAACGTATTGCTCAAAAGTGTCATTGTTCGCATCTCTGATGGCTGCTTTTAGTTGTCTACTTAGTCTATTGTAGGTATGCTGATCTATGTTGTTTCTAGATCTTTGCCATATTCTTCTTGCTCGACGTTTTTCAGCAATGAGTTGACGAATATGGAGGGGCACGTTGGTGGTCGTTGTTAGTTTATATTCCTCTTGGGGCGTGGATTGCCAAGCAGCATTTTGCACAAGTGTTGTGAAGTATTGCGCTGCTGAATCCAAATCGTCTGGAGATTTAATTCGCAGGTTAAGATTAGTGTTTTCTTCTAGGTGGTATTGAAAAGCAGTCCAGTTAGTGTTTTTTGTAGTAAGTCGAAGAGGGGGTGATTTGTTTATAACTGTGGTACTCATGCTATTGATGACTGGTGTATGATCAGATGAGAGGTCGAAGTTAGATTCCATTAAACAGTTATTTCTAGGTATTCCTTTGGTTATAAAGAAATCCAGTAGATCTGGAAGTTTCCTGGGATCGCTCGGCCAGTATGTGGAAATTCCATTGCTAAGGCAGTCGTAGTTGTTGTCAGTCATGGCTTTCAAGAGATTTCTACCTTTTGATGTAATAAGTCTTGAACCCCAATGCGTGTGTTTCGCATTCCAGTCTCCACCAGCTAGAAATTTGTTGCCAAGTGTCTGAAGGAAGACTTTATATTCGTCTGCGAATATTGCATGACGTGGTGGGCTGTAAATTGCCGTTATATTAAAGTGTCATGGCGTTGTGTTCACTTGAACGCTTGTGGCTTGCAATTTGTCTGTTTGATATTTCGGTAGTTCATGATGCGAGATACAGCTGCGAATAATTATGGCCGAACCCCCATGAGCTCTACCATCGGGGTGAGGAGTATTGTAGGCAAAGTACAGTGGAATATTAAATGCAGTTAGGTTCGTAAAGTGAGTTTCGGAAATAAGCAAAATGTCGATTTTGTTTATATTTAAAAATGTAATAATTTCCTGCTTATGGTTGAGCAGGCCATTGGCGTTCCACGTGGCAATTCTTAGTATGTTTACGAATTTTGTTTGTTGATAACTTGGGTTAGTAGGTTTAATATCATACTGTTTTGACTCATGAGCTGCGAAAACATATTCTTGAATTCGTTTAGGAATGTTATTAATTGATGTTCTATGGTGGTGTTTGCAGGTTCTGATCTGGAGTAGACTGGATGTGCTACTGCGTTTGCATATGTTCGTTGTTGGTTGGATAGGGTGGTGTTTTGCCGGTTTGTTTCATTAAGTGTGTGCGCACTGGAGTTAGTTTGCGTTTGCGTTAGCTGGTTTCCTCTTGCTGCTATATTTCTATTTGTGACAAGCTCTTTGTATACTACACAACCCTTGTAGTTTGCCGGGTGGTCCTGTTGGCATAGCGCACACTTAGCTGGGGAGTTTCTGGGTTTTTTACAGGATTTAGTGTCGTGTTGTTCACCACATTTAACGCACTTGTAAGGTTTGTAACAGTGCGTTTTACTATGTCCGTATGCTTGACATCGCATGCATTGGATGATAGACTTACTTTTCCTAGAAGCTTCTACTGCTATTTTGGTATGGCATAAGAATTCTTGTTCAAATATTTCCTTATTGTTTATTTGTAGTTCCAGATCTACAAAAAACAACGATAGAGGCTCTTTAGTTACTTTATTTTGAACATTAGTTATGTTGCGAACTTTATGGCCTATTTCTTCTAGTTCCTTTTTTATAGCTGTTATGGGTATAAAATGGTGGAGGTGTCTTATAACCACTCTATAAGCACGTTCCCTTTGATTTGATATGTATGATGAACAATGTTTTCTTCTCTTAAGTGTTGTGTTAACTTTCGGTACGTATCCGTTGTGTGGGTTATAATTGTAACTGTGTCGTTTGGCAGAGTTTTAGTGTAGTAGGTTTCTTCTTCCACTACTTTGGAAAAGTTGTCAACCATATCATTAAAGCTTTTGACGCCATATATGAATATTGGAGGTGGCCTTGCTGGTCTCTGCTGTTTGTCAGTTTCATCCTGTTCAATGCCATCGGCGTTTGACAGTGCATTATAGCGATTTTGTATTTTTGTTGGTGGTGAGGTTGGAGATCCAGTTTCATTGGTTTGTTTAACAAATTTGCGTTTTTTGACTACTTGCCATGTGTTTTTGTTTTGGATTACTTCATCGTCGGCTTCGCTAAGGTCTGCATCCATGTTAATTGGAGTTCCGATTTTAAGCCCTAGCTGAGCGGAATTTGCGGCACGCGCTGGAGGGGGTGGGTTAACCGAGCTACAATCAGCAGGTTGAGATAGCATAGAGGGTGGTTGAAATTGATTTGAAAAAGAATCAGCAGGCTGAGATGACATAGAGACTGGTTGTGATTGATTTGGAGGACCATGCTCCCAGATATTGCCGGCAGCAAGCCCGCTGCCTACCTGGAGCTCCTGTTGCTGCAAATGAAACTGTTCACCGCAAAGCACAATTCGGTACGCCACTGGTGTATTTAATGTTAATGTTATTGGTTTTTATCTGTGGTCACTTTTTTGCTTCCGCACTTGTACGAGAGATAAAGAACACGTCCTCACTCTTCGGCAGATAAACGAACACTATGAAAAATCGTAAACAATTTTATCGAGGCACGACCGTCTTCACAAATGGCAGAAGCGCCGGGCAAATCGGCAAAAAAAAATATCTGCCCGATAAAGAAACGAAAGTGGTCGTATTAATTTTCTTTCACACTTTTACGAAGAAGATTGATTGAAGTAACCTCTATGGGGCAAACGTCATAATTTGAAACATTAGCCACATGGGCGAGCGCAGCAACTGCTTACGCTTTTCCGCTCGAACCCATGCAGCAACCCCGGCCCATACATGGTGCAGTATATCCACGCAGTCCCTATGTACTATCTAGGGTAGGCTGAGGGCTGCAAGGGCGGAGTCGATAACTGAAAATACATGGTAAAGCCCACGTTTTCCCTACTCGGGGATGCCGCTGACCGCGAGGGTGGCAGCGGAAACTTGTCGAACATGAAAAATCGTAAAGAATTTTATCGAGGCACGACCGTCTTAACAAATGGCGGAAGCGCCGGGCAAATCGGCAAAAAAAAAATATCTGCCCGATAAAGAAACGGAAGTGGTCGTATTAAATTTCTTTCACACTTTTACGAAGAAGATTGATTGAAGTAACCTCTATGGAGTAAACGTCATAATTTGAAACATTAGCCCTTACATGGGCGAGCGCAGCAACTGCTTACGCTTTTCCGCTCGAACCCATGCAGCAACCCCGGCCCATACATGGTGCAGTATATCCACGCAGTCCCTATGTACTATCTAGGGTAGGCTGAGGGCTGCAAGGGCGGAGTCGATAACTCAAAATACATAGTAAAGCCCACGTTTTCCCTACTCAGGGATGCCGCTGACCGCGAGGGTGGCAGCGGAAACTTGTCGAACATGAAAAATCGTAAACAATTTTATCGAGGCACGACCGTCTTAACAAATGGCGAAAGCGCCGGGCAAATCGGCAAAAAAAAAAAATATCTGCCCGATAAAGAAACGGAAGTGGTCGTATTAATTTTCTTTCACACTTTTACGAAGAAGATTGATTGAAGTAACCTCTATGGGGCAAACGTCATAATTTGAAACATTAGCCCTTACATGGGCGAGCGCAGCAACTGCTTACGCTTTTCCGCTCGAACCCATGCAGCAACCCCGGCCCATACATGGTGCAGTATATCCACGCAGTCCCTATGTACTATCTAGGGTAGGCTGAGGGCTGCAAGGGCGGAGTCGATAACTGAAAATACATGGTAAAGCCCACGTTTTCCCTACTCGGGGATGCCGCTGACCGCGAGGGTGGCAGCGGAAACTTGTCGAACATGAAAAATCGTAAACAATTTTATCGAGGCACGACCGTCTTAACAAATGGCGGAGGCGCCGAGCAAATCGGCAAAAAAATTATCTGCCTGATAAGGAAACGGAAGAAGTCGGCGCGATCAGCAGGTAAGTCGGCAAAAATTGGAGATCAACAGGGAAACAACTCCGCTACAACCCCAAATCAGCCAATCCGGCAGAACAACCACACACCATACCAGAAATAAGGAATCAAGAGCATTCAGTACATACGTACTAAATCCTATAAGAAACCAGGCACAAGAGCACCAGAACACCAGAAAACCAGAAAACTAGAAAACTAGAAAACCAGAAAACCAACGGAGCGACACAAAACGTGACGATTTATTCTCTTCGACCTTCATTCAACAGTCAACGGTCAAGAATCAATAATAATAAATAGTCTATCTTAGCCCAAAGCCTAAAGAAATTCCATGCAGGCTAAAAAGGGGCAAAGCCTAGCAAAGCTATTCAACTTAACCCCTCGACAATTAAAATAATATAAAAACAATAATAATATAAAAAATAATAAGTAACATAACAAATTTAATAACATATTAACTGAAAAACAAAAAGAATATCGAACACAACAAATATGGTGGAGCATGAAAAGAAAAAATATGTATACATACAAAATAAACAATGCACAATAATGATAAAAGCCAGCCGCTCTGATCTGAAAAATAAAAACATTTTTGCTCTATACTTTGAATGTCAATAATATCAACTTTAAGAAACGCTTTGAAGATCGGAGTTCGCCTCAACCGGGCTTTCCGATTTATCCTCTTCGACCGTCATTCAACGGTGTACAAAAAGTCCAACGGTGTACAAAAAGTCCAACGGTGTACAAAAAGTCGGATGACTTAAAAAACAAAAACATGCGGCCCATGTGGATGTTGACGAAATAAGATTTCTGCTCAGTAATTTGAATGTCAATAATATCAACTTTAATAAACAAGCGTTAAAAACAAAAAACATTTTCTATACCAGTGACGTAAGGCGATATTTTTGGGTGTTCGACACTGGAAGCAACTACTATTTAATAAAGCAGGCGCAATTTTCAAAATTGAAATGATTAGTAAATAGTAAATCATTAAAAAAGGAGGTGGCTTCTGACTTTAAGTTGGAAATCCATCACTTTAAGAGATAACTGTTCTTCAGAAGTCGTCAATCGACGACGATTAAGAGCGTAGGTTTCAACGTGGACGAGACGATGTTGTACAGAAAATCCAGAAACGTGGAAATGTCCAAAAGGAACAACGTACCAGGTGGGATGAGAATTAATAATAAGAAAAAAGAAATAAGCGTGGAGTCGTCATCTTCGTGCCAGCCCAAAAAGGTGAAAATGTTTGATATAAACATCAAACTCAAAATTCTACTACAAATTTCCCACTTTAATACTTTTTTTCTGATGCTCAATACTTTTGTTATTAAATTAACTTTAGGGTAGACTCCAGGGAAAAAACAATTTTATACTCGATGGAGACCGAGGTTTGTGGCGCAGTGCGACAGCACGTACCCTTGCCATTCGGTAGGTCCCGGGTTCGATCCCCGGGTACCGACTGACCAGACCATGAGATTTTTCAGGGGGTTACTCATGGTATATCAAGGCATAAGCCGGGTCAGTATATAACCCAACGGACGAGTGGTCAGCGAATTTCTCACAATCGTGGCGTGCATTCCGGGGCCCGGGCATGCACCCACTCGTCCACCCGTGGTTCGGAAGTCACGTTAAGCCGTTGGTCCCACTGGGACACACAATGGGCCTATCTGGCCTCAGTGTTTGCGGCTCGGCGTTCAGCCGGGCCCCCCAGAAAGAGTTAAAAATACTCGATGGATAGTTACATATTTTTCGTAACGTTTGTAACAATTATGTGTTTCATGTTGGAAGAGTCGAGGCTTTCTCTGTTGTAAATAAGAGATTTAAAGCTGTAGGAAATGGATATATAATTTAAACTTTAATTGTGCCTTCCTTAAAGGGCCATAACTTGAAAAATAAATTAAACAAATTTCCAGCATTCTACTACAATTTTAGATAATGTTCCTTCAAGAAGGTGCATTATTTTTAAAACAACGTGCATGTACGTAAATAAAAATGTAAAAGTTGTTAATAAAAATTTAATCTATTAAAGACATAACATCGCCTTTTCGGATTTCGACACAATTTAACGTACTACCTGCCCGATTAAACAAAAAGGATTTTAACGACCTTCCTACATTCATTGCGGAAGGGTTGGAATTAAAAGTTTGTTTTGTTAGTAGATTTGAATAGATTTACAATAATCAGTCCTATGTTTTACCCGGGTGTAAGCTGTTACACCCTGTAAGATGTAAGAAATCGGTATGTTGTATCATCAGGACTTAAAAATTTCTTGTTTTTGTGTTACCACAAATGTTTTAACTTTTGATTGATCGTTTATTTCTTTGTTTGTATAATTTTAGTTAACCATTTATTACTTGGTATAATAATATATAAGATTTATTTGCGCCCGCAACCACGGTTTCGCTAGTGCTAGAACGTCAAATTTGCACGACGATTGATGCACGAAACTCGATAATTTTGTCATAATACGCAAATTCAAGTTGCCATGCCGGCAAAGAAAATCCCCAACGAAGAAAGCATCCTCGTCGATTAAGTACCTTGTCAACCAACCAATTTACAGAATTGTTACAAACTGTACGAAAGGTCTTATCAGAACAAGCAGTCATCCCACAAAAAGCTCCGCCAATTCCTGCTCCTGTTTGCAACCACGGATCATTCGATGGGAAAAAAGAAAGCGATGTAAACGCGTTCATCGACGGAATCGTGATGTACAGCCAGTTTCAAAAGTAACGTCCAACCAACTCCAGGAAGAAATCTGAGCCTCATGTAAAGTAATAACACTTTCTGAACTACACATACGTCATCAAGAAGCTGTGCGAATGATTTCGGGCAGTGGTCTCACATACAATATTGTCAGCGAGATCTGTACTAGTAAATAATTATTGTAAAAATTATAAATTCATTACACGATTAATTAATTAACTTAAAGACGGCGTTTAAATGAAAACAGCTATAATTGATAATGTGGGATAAAGCAAAAACCTTTGAGAACAAGTCGAATTTTAATTTCTTCGTAAAACTCACAATAAAAATGAATACAAAAATATAGTGAAATAAAAATAGACATAACACTTAAAAAAGAAATATGTAGCAGGAAAAGTACAAAAAAAAAGACAAGAAAAGCAAAGAAGTTAAGGGAAAAAAAAGTAAAAGTACCCTACTATAGTAATGTTGATGCATTATTGCATCTAATTGATATCTGTGGTGTTTGCTCTTGTAAACTTTGATTATTTCATATAATTCAGGTTTAGTTAATTAATCATCATGATAAATATTTCTTTCTGCTAGCCACGTCACCATCTCTTGTTTTCGTGTGTTGCTGGTAGGATCTTTGTCAATTCTAACGCTGTGATACCGAGCATTATCAACAACAAGGACTGACCTAGATGGTAGGTTCGGTATGAGGCGTTCTTGCAGCCACTTAAAAAAATTATTGAAGCTTATTTCGTCATGATAGTCGCCAGACTTTGTACCTAAAATAAAAATCCTGGAGGTCACTCATTGAAAATGATTTGCAAAGTATTACTTACCAGAAGGAAATATTAATAACGCTCCAGGCACAAAATCTGTTTCACCACCCGCATGCACAATAATTAGCCGCTTCCCTTTTGATAGCGGATTTTTCAATCCCAGAGTTGAATCTTCTGTCCACTCTTTCCGTTGGGTGTGTGGGTGCTGTGCAGATACGTTTCATCGGTATAAATTATTGGTCTACCCTCTTCTCTGTATTTAATCAATGCTTTTAAATATTGCACCCTTATCAGTCGGATATCATGTGACTCCATTAAAATTTTGCGATTATTATTACTTTTTTTCTATCTGTTAATAACACTGTATTTAGATATCAATGGTCAGAATATAATGTTGTTTTGTTTCTCACCTGAAACCCATGTTCTTCAAAAATTTTTTGAGGGCTGTCTGGCCTCCTTTGAATTCCATCCTGCACTTTTCCATTCTATTCATAATACCTATTATAAACAAATTTTATAGTATAATTTAATTATCCACATTATAATAACATACCTTTTACAGTAAGCCTTCTTTTTTCAAATACATCACCAGGGTGCAGTGTACTTTGCGAACTCTTCTTGGGTCTTTGTTTACGCGGTGTTGAAAATAAAACAAATGCCCCAGAATCAACTTTTCCTGATTCCTTCACAATGCTTCGATACGAAAATTCTGATATTTTTGTAGCAGCCAGGAGTCGTTCCTTAAAGTTTGCTAGAGAGATTGTAAGCGTCCCGTTTTGTGCTTCTGTCTTCATAAATTTCAACACCTTTGCTGTAGCATCTTTCCCTTCTTGCCAATGGTTTTATCACTTGTCTTTGATGAAGATGCATACCATTCTCGTAAAGTTTCGTAAAACGTTCTTTACTGCGGTTTTCTTCTACGATTTCGGTTACTGAAACCTTGAATAACGCTTGAAACCTACAATATAATGCGATTTTTGTAAAGTAACCTCACATTATCGTTAAGTAAAAACTTACGTAAATAAAGCGAATAAGTGCACTGTAGTTCTGAAAAGGGCTGTTGTTTAGCGTAGAAGCTGTAAAAATGCACTAAAACACTTAAAAACCACGAAATACACACGAAAGCCAACAACAAATGTCAACACTGTCAATGAACGAGTGACGAACGACAATGGGTCGCAACGCAAACCTCGATATTCGACCTTATTGCACAGGTCTGACTGAATTTCGTTCAACGCTCATGATGACGTATATGTAGTTCAGAAAGTAATATTACTTTACGTAACTTTGACTCAGACCAAAAACCATTTCTTAATAATGGGTTTTTGTTTGAGGAAATAATGTTATAATTGTAGTCGACCAATTCAAATTTGAATTTGCCGCCTGACGATTTGGAACTGTTCCGTCGTCTAGGTTGGCAGTTAGCAGTTAGTTTTAGTTACTTTTACCAGATGTATAAACAAAACATCAAAACAATGCTTTTCTTTTACTTAAAGAAACTCCAAACCATCCACCACGATATTGAAGAAATCGAATAATTTAAATGCCAGCAAATCCAAACAGAAATGAAATTTATAGCAACACCATCAAACCAACGTAGGAAATCTTTTGCTCGATCTTTTGTTAATTTCCAAATTACCTAAGTCATTTCTACTAAAATTTAATCACTTGCTGCCCCATAAAACTTCTAATTTTTAAGAATGGTAAAGTGATTATTGATTTTGTTTAAATCCGTAAATACATATATTTAATTTAGAAGAAATTGAAGTATTTGTAGAACTCAATAGCATTTTCATCCCTCAGTCCTTTAATTTTCAGTTTTTTTTCTAAGCATTTCGTTTCCAGCACCTTGTAGAGGCACATTTATGGAGCCCGGGAAAAGTAGTAAAAGAAATTTATGTGTCCTAAAATTTAATAAATGACCAAAAACAAAGTTATAAATTTGGTAGAAACCATTTGTGTTCGACGAATGAAGGCAACACACAATACACGTGTGACGTGTGCCGTATCTTTTGTATGATTCTTGCTTATTGATTAATAATTTATTTATCGCTTCAATTACCACATTTTCGCTGTGTTTTTGCTATTTACATGCTACTATCTGTTTGTCAGAACAAAACACTTCGTTCGTTATTACAACAAAATAATATTTCTGTTGACTTTTTCCAGATTAGGTGCTTGAGCGGAAAAATGGATTCACAGAGGGTAGAAAGAGTATCCTCACTGTCGCAAACATTTTCCAAGCTGTAAGTTGAAAAATCCGCACATCAACCGAGTTCATTATCTAGTTCCGGAAACTACACCCGGAATAAGCCACATTTTGTGCCCTTTGTGTGACAAAGGATGAGATGGCATCCAGACATATGACCAGTTGACAAAATATCTTCAGGAAAATCACGACGTAAGTATTGAACAATTAACATTCGAGTTTTGTAGTAAACCAAAGTATGAGGAGTAGAAAAAATCAGTAAAAGTAGAGCCCAGCTATGCAGTCCACAGAACACTTAAATGTAGTGACCACAAGCAGTTAGCCTGCAAGTGTAATAGCAGTGATAACACTGGTGGGTAATATCTAGTATTTGTAGAACCAATATAATATATTTTTTAGGGTATCAAACCACCTGCAGGAAGAGGACCGAGAAATCTGGTGGGTCAATTAAAATGCGTGGAGATTTTTGTTCTTCCAAATAGTAAAAATTTAGGACAATGGTAAAATTAAAATATAGATAGTACGTGTAATTATCTTTGAAAGACAATCATATTTTTCACTAGGTAAAAAGATTCACCGCAAATTTTTGGAAAACTCATGTTGGCCATGATGTGAGGTTCAAACGTTTGTCGACTGCAGAGAAAGATGATGTTGTTGTGAAGAAATTAATGTCTGGAGTACCAGCCGATAAAATTTTGGAAAACGCAAGGAAATTGGAATCAACTCACTGAAAAGATTCAATTTGTTAACTAGAAAAGATGTTAGTAATTTATCAAGGGAACACCACATCGACAAGAAAAGTCACAGCAACGAAATGGTGGCAGCAGCTTTGAAAGCTCAAAAATGGAATTCAAATTGCAAAAATTTTGCATTTTTTTTTCAAGCAAGAGAGCAAGATTATTTGTAGGGTTAGCTATTATTTATATGGACACAGTTTTTTGAATGAATAATTTCTAAATCCACTTGTTAGAAAATTGTATACATAATAAAGCAAGTTATTAAGGTATTTGTTGTTTTGGGTATTACAGCTATTACAGCCCCCCAGACGATGACAGTTTCAACACGCAGTTACCCGCAACTCTCGCCGTCCCAGAAGTTTGGCACCACGTTCCTGTTATAGCAATTAGCCGCAACATAGTGTTTCCACAATTCATTAAACTCATTGAACTAACAAACCCCAGCTTGATTGAGTTGATCAGAAGGAAGGTCAAGTTAAACCAGCCTTACTGCGGGATATTTTTGAAGAAAGGGGAAGAAAACGAATCAGAAATCGTGGAAAACGTCGCAGATGTTTATAATGTCGGGGTATTTGCCCAAATCTACGAAATGCAGGATTTGGGTGATCTTCTGAGATTGCTAGTCATGGCCCATCGCAGAATTAAAATCACTGGCCAAATTTTGGACAACGATAATGATGGCATTAAAGAGGAAACTGATACTGCAAACCGCAGAAAAAATCATAGAAACAACCGGTTAAAAAAAGCCTCTGGCGAACAGGGCGACGCTAAGATCTAAAGGAGTCTGCAAAGGAGCTGTTTATTATTGGGGCATGAGGAAACAAAAGAAGCGGCGACGCGATGGGTACTCAAAAGAGTCAAAACGGCAGTCAGATACAAAAAACACGATTCTTTTTCTTTACTGTTAATACGTTGAGTTAAGACCGCTAAAAACTGCCTTCTTTAAATTTTAGTTTTTTGAGCCAAGTTCAAAGTCTTAAAGTTGTTCTAAACATATGCCATTAATAAAACATCCAGTTGTTATAAACATCTTAAAAAATAAAATTTGAAGTTGACAATTTGTGCGATTCTGTTTCAAAATTTGTATCTAACAACCCCGCTAACTAGCAATTTGCCATAGCAACCGGTCTATCTATTGACCAGCACCATGGTACTAATAACAAGTTAGCAACATTATCATCCCAGACATTTTGCAACAAAATTGCACTATTAGTTACACATTGTTAGAAAAAACAAAAATGGAAGCAAGCTTTAAATTCCAGAATGCCTGTGATTAGCCAATTGTTACAACAATGGAAAGTGAGAACTTTAAATTGAAAATCTTTTAATTTGATTGAAGTATGGTGACATTGACATTGATACAACCTACAAAAGTGAGACCTTTAAATTTAGTTTGTTTTTTTTTAAATTGGACTATAAAATTGGTTGTTAATTTATGGATGCATTAGTTTATACAGAGATATCCAGAATGATTGATGGTGTTGGTGACGTCAGCGCGCCATCCGCAATTTTGCTCGAAACTAATTTCCATTTGTTTCCTTTGACGGCGCATTCGGCTAATTTAGGGGCAGCTAAACAGGCTGAGTGATTTCAGCGTTGCCAACTTTAGAGAAAATTAAAACGGTTTAGGGAAACTATTGTTATTATATAGAAAAATTTGACTTCAGTTTCTATTTTATTTTAAATAAAATTTTCCGCCTGCAGCGCTATTTTGCTCGCTTCGCTTGCTTTTCACTATAAAATGGTAACAAATTTTTCAATTTGGGGATAAAAACTTTTATCTAGGGAAATATTCGCCGACAAAGGGAATGTACAAAAGTAAATGTTGGCAACGCTGAGTGATTTTGGCCTCTTGTGACCTTTTAAAACGTCAAGCGTAGAAGTTTATCCATAACCTCACTTTTGACCTGCTTCCTGCTTTTGCCGGTGTTATTTGCTACTTTTCAAGTGTTGAGTCGTTGACTCAATTCTCTAAAGATATTTTCGCTCGATTTCAATTACTCCGTTCGCAATAATGGACTTGACCGACAGGTGTTGTGTATGTGACAAACTGTTTAATAATAAAAGTAATGCAAGTAGGCATTTAAAGTTAGTGCACCAGGTGAAGGAATCGAAGAAAAATTACAGGAAACATGAAGGCGTCCCCTGTGTCATATGCAACAAAACTTTTTTTGATAAATGAGGATTGAATGCTCACCATAAAAATGTTCATAAGTGTCTCGAATGCAGTTTACCCTTTAGAGAAAGCCGGGCATTACTTTATGGCCTCTGAATCGTCGACGTTTTGATCTTATTTACTTTTGCTTACAGTGCTTGGATCGAGGACCCACAGATCAAGCCCTACGATAAGTTTAAGGAGCAGTTCACTCCCTTGTGCAAAACTACCGCATTCAGGGAAGCTATCAATGAAATCGAGGATTATATTACCAAGACCAAAGTAAGAGTCTTCATTTACTAATTTACATACTGTTTTCTGGAATTCTGAAATCAACACAACTTAACAACAATTGAAAAACTTTTGCCATGTAAGGCATAAAGGTCTGTGACGACGTAAAATATTAATTTTGGAAGATTGTGGCATCGGAAGTCGACGCCGTGCAGCCGAAGAGGTTTCAACGGGGACGCCAACATGTAACTAGCGACCAGGGGTCTGCACAAAAGCAGAGCCAAACCTCGACCAGCAGCTACCAACGCCCACGCATCAAGGACAAGATCATCAACAAGGGGCAGCCAAGACAGCGGTAACGTAAACAGGTAGCGATAACAGGTTGATAATAAATTGTTTGCGATGTGGTAAGAATTCGTATCCAAGAAATAAATATCTCGCGTATAACCAAGTATGTTATAATTGCAACAATATTAACCATTTTGCGTCAAAATGCTAATTAAGAAAAAAAGGAAATGAAATTAATGAAGAGAATTCAGGTTTGAGCGTAGACGCGATTGAGAACAATGTAAATAAACGAGTAGATAACTGGAATGTCAAATTACAAATTAATAATAGAGTGGTAGATTTTGAAATAGACACAGGGGCTTGTGTCAATCTCATATATATAGAAATAAATAAGCAGAAGAATAAACTGGTGTCGTATACTCGTAATACCATTCCGACTGTAGGCATGTGCAAATTGAAAGTCTGGCACGAAAATAAATATTATCATGTTGAGTTCTATGTGGTTCGGGAAGATCAGCGTGCTATTTTGGGGTTGAAATCATGTGTTGAATTAAAATTAACAATGCTCAAATTAATCCAGAGTATAAAAATTTAGTAGATAAATATAAAGATTTGTTTTCAGGTATTGGTGGGATTAACAAACCATATCACATAGAAATCGATGAAAATGCAGTGCCAAAGGTCCACCCAGTAAGGAAAGTTTCTTTTGTCTTGGAAAATAAATTTAAAAGTACTTTAGACAAACTAGTGAAGCAACAGATAATTAATTGAGTTCGTACAAGGAGGGTCAGATTGGGTCAATCCTGTAGTTTTAGTTCAGCAAAAAGATGGCACCCTCAGAGTATATTTAGATTCAGAAAATCTAAATGAAGCAGTTAAACGCGAATATCACATCGAGGGTATGACGTCGTATTTTTTCAAGAATTCCCTGCAAGACACTCCGGTTTGCCAGGCGATGAAGCCGTTTTTGAAATTATTAATGGACCTGACACTGTCGCACCAAATCAATTCTGATCTCATGAGTTCCGCGAGTACTTGCATTTATGCCTTAGTTTGTTGCTATAACGAAGAATACGAAATGGTGGTTAACCAATTGATAAAATCACAAACGGATCCGTTGATAGCCGACAGATTAGCGGCTGCCTTTCATAATTTGACATTAAATGTGGCTATGACTGGTGAAAGACAACCTAAGCTCAAATTTCGGGACAATATTGACAAATTTATAGCTAACGTACATGGCTTTTTACTAGTCAATTAGATTTTTACGGACGGATTGGACTTTACAACTAACTGGACGTTTTTTACTTAAACCCGCGTTGTCATTTATTGTTTTAATTCTTCTACAGCGGAATTGTGTGATAGTAGACGTATTTCTACTTGTAGTTAGTTTCAAACCCTATTAATTTTATTAAATCTTTGAAGTTAAATTAGTTATGTTAAAGCACCTCCAAGTTTATTCGCCGTGGTGGCCTGGCAAGAGATCTACCGATGTTATTGTTGTGTACATTTTGTCTTACTAAAACGAAAAATATGTATAATTTGAGAATGTTCATAGTATATTTTTATACAAGTGTAATGATCTGTGTTAATGTTTTTAAAATTGCTCAAAAAATAACATCAAATTCAATTCAAGCAAATGTAAGTTTGGTCTTAGAGAAGTCAAATATGTTGGGCACAAATTTAGTAAATATGGTATAGAAATGGAGGAAGAGAAGGTAGAGGCAATAAAAGAATTACCGACTCCAACAAATAAAAAAGAAACGCAAAGATTTTTAGGTTTAGTAACTTATATGGGGAGGTTTGTAGACAATTTTTTGGACAAAACAAAACCCAGGAGGGACGTAATTAAAAACGATGTAATTTTTGAATGGAATCAAGCAAGAACGAGCTTTTACAGCTTTTACATTACAAAAATATGACTTCAACTTACAATACAAACCCGGGAAAGAATTAATCATAGCTGATACGTTATCAAGAGCTTATAGCAAGAAACCTTATTTGGACAATCTAGGACTTGAAGAACAGGTTTGCTTGATTTTAAATAATGTAAAAATAACTGACGATCGACTTAAACAATTAATTGATGCTACACAGCAAGACGACGACTTAGGTTTGTTGAAGAAATACACTATTACAGGTTGGCCTAACTCAATAAATCGCGTTTCTTCTGAAATGAAATGTTACTATAAATTAAGGAATCAAATCACAGAGTGAAATGAGTTAATCTATTTCGATTCAAGAATCATTATACAAAGGTGCAAAGTGCAAGTGACCAATGCGTTCCGAAAGAACTAGCGACGCGCACAGATAGAACTGTTAGAAAACCGCAACTAATGGACTTGTAATCAGCATTATAGTAGTTGTAAGTTAGTTTAGTTAGTATTTGTATTAGAGTTAAGCGTTATTTGTTCTAGTAAAATCAAGTATTGTATTTTCTGAAAGAAGGGAGATGTAGTAAGATGATGTATAAAGGGTTGCCTAATGCTAAATACAACAGTCCTCATCTTGCACTTGTGGTAGTCGCTTGTTGTCCTGTCCTGTCCCGTTTCCCTGATTTACAACGAATCACGACCTAACAGAAGAAAAGAATCAAATCTAATGTATTCATAAAACAGGGCAGAAAGGGTCCAAAATGTATACAAGGTTTTATTATGAATGCAGTCGTTCAGGTAGGTGTAATTACTAGGAAAAAGAACTTTTAATCAAGGTATTTACATTTTAGGAAAGATGGCAAACATTATTAATCGCAAACGTTTGCAAAAATCTCAGGGCTCCCTTGAGAATGCTAGAAAAAATTTTGCTGGGAAACTTTTGATAGGTGTATGTGTGCCTAAGATTATATAAAAATTATTGTGAATATGTATTTGTTTCTTTTTTTGTCAATGGTACAAACAGCTAATTTATGAAAATTAAGCCCGGTCTTTCAGTCATGGGTTACTCAACCTTTAAAGTAAATTTATCATAGAAATGATATGCATTTCAATTAAACATATTTAGTCTATTGTAAGGGCAACTAGGTAATTTCTTCGTATAATTTATAGCTGTCAGATCAAAATTTGTTCTTGGGGCCATAAATCTACTGTCCTGTTTCTAAAGTAAATGCACTCGTAAGTAATTTAATAATAAATAAAGTAGTAAAATTTTGAATTTGGCGGGCTTCGTTTGTGTAGTACTGAGCAGACTTTAGCGCAGTTAACTTCACGTGAGGATCACTAGTCCTCTGTTTAGCTGTGTCTTCAAATTAACGCTAATTCAGTGCTAATTCTCGATCTATTAACTAAAAATTAGTGTTTTTCAACGCTAACTGCAAGCAATTAATCAGGATTGTAAATTTACTCGTTATTACGAGAACAAAATTAATTTTATATTTTTTTTTAGGTTAGGTGATTTATTTATGAAATATTTGTCCATGGTTTTTTATTTAGAACAGGAAATATTCGTGCTGGAAGCCCATTTTCGTAACGGTGAACATAGCAGCACGAGGGTCCGAAACCTTGACACCTCCAGTTTTCTTGGGTCAAGAACCCAGTTTTGGTGCCCGTTCCGGCCCTCTATTATATCCGGATGGAAGTGCGTAAGTACCTCTCAGCACCCATCGCCGGCTTGGTTTTAATGTAACCGTACTAACGACAGGTGCCGTAACTACTACAATACCTACCCACCAACAAACGTCACAATGTACCCGTGAAACTCCAACAGTCCCTTATACACCCCCAGTAGACCCAATTGGTCCACCTAACGCGACTGTAGCGAACATTCCGTTTTCGCACTCGTTAGTACCGACAGCCACTGCGCCAATCTGGCGCCCACCTTCCGGAGTACCACCACGTTCCCTTCCTTCACCTGAAGAAGCTGCGCCGTCGCAGCAACCTGTTGAAATAAAACAGAAACCTGGTGACGACTCTCACAGGACCGATCATGACATCATCGACTTGACTTGGGTGGGCGACGTCGATCCGGAAGACATCGCTGAAGAGATCAACTGGATCCCCATCAAGGTCGAGTCAAGCGAATCTCAATCACAAGACGTGAGTAATTTGTATTTTTGATTTGGGTAAATTTGGGTAATAATTTTTTTTACGCAGGTGGTTTCTCCGGTCGATAGCGGATTGGGGAGTCCCCAAGTTGAAGTTGGTAATGCTGCTTTAAAAGTTTGAACTTTAGTAACTGTTGGGTTTTGCAGATCGATGGGGTGTGTGACAACACCACTTACCGTTGTGGTTGCGGACAAGAAGCTGTCTTCGTCTGTGAATGCACATGTGCTATGTGTGCTTGAAGTAGTGTCAAGTAAGAAAATCTAAATATAGTCCATCTCACGTTTCTGAACCCACCACCGCCCGCACCGAGTAAACCACCAACAATTTTGTTTTAGTGATGCAATACTAGTATTATTAATGTTAGTTATAGTTATTTACTTAATAGTGTGGTAGCCTGTTCTACCAGGCTAAGATTGTTTGTTGTACCAGATTAAGATTGTTTTATGTTACCTATTGTCAAATTTCTTAGGGATGAATCTAATGATTGTTTTTGTATCAAAAATTTCAAAGTTTAAAGTTGTTGTTAAAAAATAATGTTTTACTTTAGTTTTAGTTACTTTCAAATAAATTTTTATGCTTTTCTATGAAAACTGCAAAGAACCGTTTTATTTACGCAAAACTTCTTCGTTAGCAAAAGTATGAGGTAGTTGAATGTTTTGACAACCTGGTGAACTGCTCGCACCGCGTTCGCGTACCACTTCCAACTATAACTAGAGGTTTACAGTGTGGTACTTACAAACCTCTTTGCGGATTTAAATTAGGCGTGAGACTTCTGATATACAGGGTGGGGCAATAGTGCGTCCGACTTTGATAGCTCGAGTTCTATGATTGGTAGAAATTTGATTTAAATACACAAATAAACTAGAGAAAAAAGTCTATAACCGGAAATTATTTTTGAACATACAGGGTGAGCCAAAACAATTATACAAGGGCAAGTGACATTTTTTTAAATAGAATGTAGTGTGTAAAAGAAGATTTTTCGGAGCCTTTTTCTAGACTCTTTCCACTCCAATATTATTGCTGACTATTTCCAAACTACTTAGATGTAGCGATTTTTTTTGTTCAAATAATGGCATCTGCAGATGCATGTGAAAAAAATCACTACAGTCACCATTACGAGTTCTAAGAAAAAATTATGTAAAGACCAGTTGGGAAACATCCGCGTGGGATGTCATTGAATCGTTTTACCTTTTGAAAAATTATATAGGCTGGTTAGATTTAATTTTTCAATTTAGAACTTTTTGAATTTAATTTTCTCCATTTTTTTCAAATGGAACACTCTGTACATTCTTTAACAATATGATGTAGAAACTAAGAACGAACATTTTTTATATGTACACGCCCAAGGCTATTTGTAACCAATTTCGATTTATCGCCCAATAATTACAAAATTCAAGAATAATCCTAAAAAATTAGGATAAATAAAAATAATTTCCGGTTATAGACTTCTTCCTCTAGTTTATTTGTGTTTTTAAATCAAACTTCTACCCATCATCGAACTCGAGCTATCAAAGTCGGACGCAATATTGCCCCACCCTGTATATTAACAATTTAAAATTAAAAATTTATCTTTTATTCATTACAAAAGTTTGCCAACAGTTTCCATGCGTGCCCTGCCACTTTTCCTCGCCGCAACATGTCTCTTTTCCTTTTCATGATGAATTACGCAAAAGCGGATTTTGGGGACAAACCTCTCTATCAGAGAGTAGGGATTGCCCTACTACCTAAGGCGCGTTTGCATTTAAAAAACAAAAGTTAGTCTACTTCTAGTCCAAACCGGAAATGCTTTACAGGTTGATCATAAAGATTTTTCTTTTATTCAAGGATTCGCTTAAGGTGAAACCGTCTGTATAGTTGGTAATTATTTAACATAACCTAGATTCTTTGTCGAGTTGGTTCATACAATGTTGTATTTCGGCGGAATTTTTAATCCCAAGGGATCAAATTGATCACAGATCTGGGGCGAATTTGACTCTCTCCTCAAAAGCTTCACACAAAAATTTTATGAAAAGCCACCCAAAGGCCCGCCCTAGTAATTCACAAAATCAATTCACATATATAATTCAATTTTTTAATTACATACCTACTAACTATACAGGGTATTTTCTAACTGAATGTCAATATTGAAGGGGGTTGGGTTAATTTGTGTATGATTTTAGGTAAATTAAAAAGTTTTTATAAACATACCTAGACCCGTTTTTGCATTATTTTTGAGATACGTACAGGGTGATAAAGATTTTTTATTTGTTTTGTTTTTTAAATAATTCCGAAACTACATTACATTTTTTTTGTTTCATTAATTTGTTAACAGTCAATTACAATTACATTAACTAATTTAATAAGAAATGGGTATTAGTTATTCAGACGGTGAAAATATTGAGAATTTTATTGGCTTTCCGAAAATCTCTGTTAATTTTTCTGATGGTAAGTACCTACCTACCTAATACAACCTCTTCTATCATAAAAATGTTTAAACAAAAATTAGTAAAATTTTGTATATAATTGTGCATGTGTATGATGCATGGGGCTCGTCAAGTGGAAACTTAAAGAAGAAATGAAAGTACGTGGCATCAAATAACCATCTGTTGAATATGCTTCGATCAAGATGAAAATTGGCGAAAATATGGAGAATTTTATTAGTTTTTCGAATATGTAAACCGCACTTTTACTTTAATTTGACGGGTCTCCAGAATGGGTCGGCTTTTTATTACGCAACGTTTCAATTAAAATTTAATTGTTATTACCTAAAGGGCGGACGATTGGTCACTTCTCGAGGTTTTTAGTTGTATGCACATTCAGGGTCCGCCCTAAACGGTCGAATTCCCAATCTCTTTTATTTCTTCTTTATCAACAAGGTAGACTGAGAGCGAGGGCTGCTTTAAGGGGGTTCTACAACTGCCGCCTTAGATACCTTGCAGAACTGTACAGAATTTGCTCTCCCGTTAAAAATTCTAAAGCTATCGATTTGTTCTAAAAGTTTGTTGTAGAACCCTCATGTAAGATTCTACTTATGTAATTATTAAGCCAAAAATATAAAAAGAGCGCAGGAATCACATTAAGTTTGGCAGCAGATGGTGCAATGATTGTTTAAAACCGCCTTAATAAATTTCTTGCCAAAGTCAAGCAACGCAACAAGCAACAATTGAAGAGTTTTAAATCGGGATATTTGCACTAATAAAACAAAAAATTAAGTTGGCCCTGTTGTGTGGTAACGGACGTAAATGATACATAATCAGTCACTGTTGTTAACCGGGCTCTAAAAATATTACTATGTTAGAACGCTCCCAACTTCCAACTTCCACTGGCACCACTGGCAGATCGACGAACACCTGCAGGCGATTAAAAATTTGCTTGTCGCTTTATGATCGATTTATGAGCTTTTCATCAGAGTAAGCTTGGGGGATTTATTGTTTCTAACGAATCCGTTTCTAAGAAGCGCACTCATTTGATGCAGTTTCACAGGTTTCAAGCGTTTAACGGTTATACAAAGCGAACATAAAGTCTTAAGTTATAACTTTTCTTGCGTTTTAATGTTGACCCTGAAGGAAACTGAATTTTCTGGAAAATGTTTCTATTTCTCAAGCAAGCAAGTGCGAGTTTAAATACACACATAGAGTTTACAAATTTACATAGAATAGTATCTAACGTAGGTATTAAAGAATGAGTAACATAAGACATATTTTGTGTCAAAACACTTGTTAATTGACAACCTGTAAATATTGGGAAATATTGATATGTTACATATTATTAAAAACTTAAATTTTTTTGTTATATGCATACCTATTTAGGATCCGCCCTAGACTTGAGCAAATTTCTATCTCCCTTCACTACAAGGAATGATTAATGCCCTTTAATAGACACCCCTCGGTTTGTGGTTTAGTGACTTCCCCGTCAAAACCAAGGCCAAGTATTGGAGAGTTTTTTTCTGCGCGCCACTGTGTCTACTCCGCAAGGAAAACACGCTCATCATTGGCTAGCTGAATCGTAGAGGGTGGAAGCTACGAGAACACGTGAGTGAAAACACGCAGGTGCTAAAATAAATGATTCGACCTCTAACAACGTCGGCTCCGTCAGTCAATTACGCATACTGGAATGGAAATTGTTTAAACGATTACTACTATACGTTCGTAAAACAAAACTTGAATAAACAAAAAGGCGAACCAAAATAATCCATAAAGGTCATTACGGCAATGTGAGAAGAAATAAAAAAGTAAGAAAACTATCGAGTACCTAATATATTGGCAATAAAACTTGACATTTTCTACTGTGTAGTTTAATGGTCTTCAAAATTAAATTCAAACTCCCATTCACGCATGTTATTTATTGGTCTGGCCGTTGACGGCATCTTTGTTTGTTGCCATGTCGGTCGGTGGCGTTAGGTTGCCTGTTTATAAGGTCAAGTTTTTATTTAAGTTGACACGAGTGATTCAAATAAAAATCATGCAGTTTAGAGCGTACCTTTACCTACTGATATCAAAGAGATCGTAGTTTTGTAAATCTTTTTCAAAAAAGTCTTTTTGGGGTGTATGCAACAAAGTAGGTAACAAAAGTCCCTCTTAGTACCTAATGGTTTATGGTACACCCGGCCAATTAAGTAATTAAGGGAGTGCGCAAATAATTTACTTTACTCACTTTTCTCATCAAGTGTAACATAGAAAAACTTATAGGAGACATTAGAAAAGTACAGGAGATCACAAATTGTCAACTTTTTCTACGTTATACTGGATGATAATGTTTTAAACGCGGATTATTGGTGCACCCCCTGTGCATTACTTAATTGGTCGAGTGTAGGTACAAGTAGGTATAACAAACCATAAAGGATAGCGGATTGAGATAAACACATTAAGATCGAAGATGATGTCCTTAGGAGGTTTGCCGAACAAAAGGAAGCTGTGAGTACTTTAAAACTAACGGGTCACATGGTATAAGCCGTGAAAATTTTTCTATAAAAGCTAATAACGCTAATTTTTGGGTGAAAATGAACTTACCCCAGCAGGTACTTAATCCAATTTCGAACAGCTCGCTTTAAGAAACACTTTACACACAATTCCACAAATCCACATCAAACCGAGATTGATTCCGGTAATTATCACCGATTTATAAAAAACACTATTACGCGATTAGGCAGCAAGCACCATTACCCACGACAAACCAACTTCGGCCGTAGACGACCGCAAACTAATTCGTGGTGGGAGCTGGCTGAGAGAGCTGACGGTAGTATGGACCAGTGGTTCTCAACCCAAATTGGTCCGCGGACCGGCTAATGGAGAAGCAAAATCTCAAGGCCCTCGAGTAGGTGGGCTCTGAGGGCTACTCCTTAAGAAGCTTTTCTGCTTTATTTTGTACATACAGGTTTTTAAGTAGGTCATTTTAATGCAATTTTAGCGCCTACTATAATGAAGGGTTAATATTAAATTTATTAGTAACACTATTAAGTAATTGAAATGGAAAACAATGTTGTTTATTTTAACTGTAAAATATAAGCAAATAATGAGTAATAAATAAAATACACGTAATTAAATAATTATCTCAGTGAAATTGCTGTTGCTTTCTTGAAAATGTGACTTCACACAAGTAGGTGGTAGAAAAAGGCAACAAAACCTTTATTGCTTTTTGCATAAAAACGTGGGTATTCCGTTTTACTTTTTACCCAAAATTGAGGTAAATTATTAAGTGACTCAAATTGGGATTTCCATCCCAGATCGGAGCTAAGTTCAATCAGTTCTTCTTCTTCGGTCTTAGAAAGTTTATTACTTTGGTGGTCAATAAACGGATTACTTATCAACAAATTTCCGCCACGTCCTACATACATTCTCCTCTTGTGGGTAATATTTTTCAAATGCTTGAGTAAGTGCATGCAAATGTTTCACAATAATACTGGCGATTGATTTTATGTCAAAATCTTTTGCGGTAATAAAATATCAAAAAGTACAAACATTACGAATTTTTTTTCTTCTACAACTCGTTCGTCCCAGAGTTTGAGCTTCTTTTTCAATACATCAATTTTATTGTACAAGGTAAAAACAGTGGTACTGGTACCTTGCAGACTTGGATTTAAATTATTTAGGTAAAAATATGTCCGATAAATGACAAAGTTTTGCGACTCATTTTTGATTACAAAAATACATACTCAATGAAAAATGTTTCTGGTTCAGAAATATTTCTACTTCCTTCCTTAATTCGAACGATTTGGTCAGAACTTCTCCTCTGGACAGCCACCGTACTTCTGCATGCAACAATGAATGTTTGTGATTTGACCCCATTTCTTTACAGAACATAATAATAATAAAGAAATTTTATGGACCAGTATTTTTTTAGATTGATGGCGGACCGGCAAAAATTTTTCACGGACCGGCACAGGTCCGCGGACCGGCGGTTGAGAAACACTGGTATGGACGGTAGTGCGGTTAGTTGCCACTCCCACCACAAACTATTAATTTATCAACCTTTGTTTCTATGGACTAATGGCGTTACACTATTGTATCTCTCCAACAATTTTCGTACTTGGGCAGTTTTCTTTCGCGACAATTTAAATGGTCATAAATTGGGCATTTCCATTCAGCCTTAATTTAAACACCTTTGCAATAAATAAAACAAGTCTACACTAGAAATTACTTTTGTGCTTGAAAGTATATTCTTGCTCATCATTTTATACATAGGTAGGTATGTTCGAAGATTAATCTGAATTGTAACATGAGAAAATAAAAACCGCCATTAAAAAAATAAAAATACTTGTTTCTAAATAAAGTAGCGCTAGACAAATTGGATGAGCAATAAAGCCGCTCCAGTATAAAATATATGCGCATTTAAAAAAATTACGTCGGCATTACTGTAAAGATTAATGCGTTGCAATAACTATCTTTGCAATATTTTAAACCTACGGTCTCTATTTAATCGTTGATTGAGATATTTACTGGAAGATACCCAACCCCGTGCTAATAGTCGACCGAGTTTCCCTTCTTTGCCCTGCGTCCCCTCACCCACATTGTCTGCACTGTACGGTGGCGCCACAGACGGCCAACGTTGGTTTTCGGTTTTATGAATCAGGTACCGGCTCCAGAAGGCTCACTTTACGCATTTGTACGTGTGCGACATTGCCAAATTGTCTATGGTGTGGAATGTGGGCACAGGACCACGGGACCATAGCTGCACGGGACGGGACGAGATATGTTTGCGGTGTATTTATTCCGTTCGGTCTGCGTTTCATGGTTCAGGTCGCGCGCCCCGGTCGCCTTTCAGGCAATATTATATTTTTATAAACCAAATCAAAGTAAACAAAGTTTTAATTAAATAAAAAAACAATTTACAAAAAGTTCAAAAATTATACAAAAAAAAATCCTTACGCCTATCCATACAAAACTAATTTAGAACAAAATTTTTATTTTCCTGTGTGGTTTGACAGTTGTTCGTTTGTTTTTCAAGATTTAATCACATAAACCAAATCAATGTAAACAAAATTTTAATTAAATACAAAAAATTCAAGAATTATTATACAGGGTGAGGCAATAGTGCGTCCGACTTTGATAGCTTGAGTTCTATGACAGCTAGAAATTTGCTTTAAAAACACAAAGTCTATAACCGGAAATTATTTCTGAACATACAAGATGAGCCAAGACAATTTATACAGAGGCTAATAACATTTTTTTAAATGGAATGTTGTGTGTAAAACAAGATTTTAATACGTGCCCTTGCTAATACAAAAATCACGTTAATGCATTTTGCTGACGTTCTACAATCACAGATGATAAAGCGGAGACGTTCCTCTTAATAAACACTTAAATTAAAATCGAAATAACACAAGCTCTATATCAATAGCTAAGTATGTAGTTCGTCTTCGAGTGTAAATTTGAGAAAGTCAGCAAATTAAATTTCTCTGGCCGGAACGTCTAATCGGTTTTATCATTCATTCCATCCGCCCCTGACGTAAGTGTAGCACCATCATTATTGATTGGCACCATGTTACAGTGTTCGGCAAGGTACTGTTCATTTCAGCCGTTTAGTCCTCTAAATCGTAAAAGCCCAGACCGCACAAATGAGCTCGGACCTGCCGTGTGCCAACCGTGATGGCCAAAAAAACCGTACATTTGCACCACAACCTTTACGGTTCTGTGTGCTTTGATATTTATCTTTAATTTTTTGCAAAATGTTTTCTACTTTTTACTACACATTATCGAAATATGTATAATTATTTAATTAGAAAAGTTAAGCACATTTTCTGTGGTTAACAAATTTCTTAACAAATAAAAAAAAATTCTTTCATATTTTGTTTACAGCATTTGGACACTGAAGCCGTGGTGCAAAAGATATTTACCCGCACCACTTCTTGTCTATCGCGTACAATAAGCTCGCCTCCCGCTCGTTTGTTCCATCTCTGTTAGTGTCATGAATTGAAAAAAGATCGAGAAAACGGCTGAAATAAACTATACTACGTGGCAACATCGCTTTATCTTGTTGTCGTAATATTACAGTTATCTGTAATTTCTGAACCCGACTAAACTGCATTTAATAATGATGCTGGGGGACAGATGGACCGATTCTGGACCCCTATCCGCCAGCATCATTTTTAGGCACGATTCTGGCGGTAAGGCTGGGCATCTTCCAGTAAATATCTCAATCAACGCTTTTATCCTCGCTACGCCACATGCCATACCTGCACTCGACCGCCAAATTGGTGACCCTGACAAAGAACAATTCCGCAGATTTTCTGAAGCCCGTAAGACTACATTGACAGCACGTTAACACCACGTTACGACCAGAAATCCAACAAATCTCCTCCGCGCACCTCTAGATTCCCCGTCCTATTCATCGCCCTAGCTGCGGGGTACCGAACAACGGTTCGTAAGAATGGCGAACGCGCGCGCGAATCATTGGTATCGAGACGAACCACGTCTCTTGGAGGGGAGTAATGTGGCGGTGCATTAGTATGGGCGCGTGGCGAGGCTGATTGTGTTCCCTCGATAGCTTAGCGGTCAGAGCAACCAACCGGCAATTGGGAGACCCGGGTTCGAATCCCGGTTGGGGAATAACACTTTTATCCTCGCTACGCCACATGCCATACCTGCACTCGACCGCCAAACTACCAACCGAGTTCTAAAAGATGAACACACGTTGAGAGAAAGACTGCCATTTTCGCGGTTCTGTTATCTTCTTTTAGAAATAATTGAGTCATATTTGAAATGATATGAAAATAATTTGTTGGAGTTCTCTGATTCGGTCACAATCGATATCAAAGCTTGGACTAATGCATACCAGTGGGCAAAACTAAATAAAAAAGTTGAACGTTCGGATGTCTCTGATTGTGATCATATAAACCATGAGGATTTCCTGGTATGTGATGAATCACATGAAGACTTAGTGTTTGACGAGTTTGTAAGAACAAAGTCATCATATTATAAATTAGTTTTGTCTTCAGAAGCTACACGACGGAATAATGGACGTTGGACATGTCCACATTTCTTAAAAAAGTATACCTATGTGCAAGCATGTATTGGAATTAGCGTTACGATTCAAATACGTTAAACCCCCTCCAGCCAAGAACTTGTATATAGGAGTTAAAAGAAAACGGGGCCGCCCGTCAAAGACGATTTTTAAAATATTTTTAACATTGTAGAATGTTTAAGATTTGTTGCGTCTGACTTTGATAGCTCGAGTTCTACGATGGGTAGAAATTTGATTTAAAAACAGAAGTAAACTAGAGATAGAAGTCTATAACCGGAAATTATTTTTGAACATACAGGGTGAGCCAAGACGATTATACAGGGGCAAGTAACATTTTTTTAAATGAAATGTTGTGTGTAAAAGAAGATATCCTAGAGCCTTTTCTATACTCTTTTCACTCCAATATTATTGCTATTGCTCACTATTTCCAAACCACTGGGATGTAGCAATTTTTTTTGTTAAAATAATGGCATCTGAAAATGCATGTTAAAAAATCACTACAGTCATAATTATACATGTTCTAAGAAAAAATTGTGTAAAGAGTAGTTAGGAAACATCTGTGGAATGTCTTTGAATTGTTTTTACTTTTGAAAAATTATACAGGATAGCTAAATTTAATTTTTTAATTTAGAACTTCTTGAATTTAATTTTCTTTATTTTTTCAAATGGAACATCCTATATATTTTATAACGATATGATGTAGAAAGTAAAATCGAACATTTTTTTTATCTACTAGCCATATGGCTATTTATAACCATTTCTAACCATTTTTGATTTATCGCCCAATAATTACAAAAGCCAAGAATAACCCTAAAAAATTAGATTGTTTTTCAAATAAGTAGGTATATGTTATTATTATTATTAGGCTCCAAAAATATCACTATGTAAATGTAGTTACATAATAATAGCCGATTTTATGTCACTGGGTACCGCTGAGTCAGCGGTATTTTTTTGTTATTGTTTGGGTTAGCTAAAGTGGCGACGAGGTGATGAAAACGGCGGTATATAAGAAGACCAGACGTTACTTTACTGATATTAAAGTATTTAGACAATAGACTTCGTTACATTTTTCGCCGTTCCAGTAATGGGATCCTGGAAAAAGCGATTGCGACCGAGTCGCTTCTAAGCAACCGAAAACGGTTCCTTTGGATAGATATCAGCCGAGTCGCAATGGATTTCCATCGGTTAAACAGAGAGTTCCAAGAGGCTATCGCTTTTTTTGGTGTTCCGAAGGTGCATCCCTATGAATGGCATTGGTAGATGACGGCTTAGGGGCTGGATTTTCAGATATTTTCAGGTACAAGTAGAAGGGTTATAGCCTCCGGCACCCAAGTTTACCTGTTTTTGGTAGAAACCGTTTCTACAACTTCAAAGGTGCTACTTTAAAAGCGATTCTTCGGATATTGCATATTTATCGTTATTTGGAGATTAACAATGGGTTTTTAAATAATCTTTATCTTGTTGTTTATAATATGTACCAATATTATTACTTTTGTAAGTAAAAAATAACAATTTTCATTTCCAAAACCACTTTTAAATGATGTTTAGATTATTTGAATTTCTTCTTCAAAACGTGCTTGCAAATTTTACAAAATCTTAATCTCGACAAACATTTTAATTATTTCCTTGAATAAACGTTATATCCCAGTCATCAGTCAACTTGGACATTTGTAATTAAATTCAGAATAAATATCTGTAAACAAAAGTCCTAGGTACAATCGTACCATAAAGTATGTTTCTATATAAAATAATATCCTCCACAAATTTTGTTACATTTATAATAATTTGTTGGATTCATAATATACAGTATCTTATATTCTAACTCTGTCAGATTGAAACGCAAGTTTGAATCCATACGCATATCTCAATTTTTGTATACAGAGTGTCCCGGAATAACTGTTACAAACTTGAGAGGCGGATATAAAATCAAAAAATTAAACGGCTTTTCTTAATAAACATGTTCTCGAAAACGGTTGATAACGGAGGAAGAGTTCTTGAAAAGTGTCGTAACTCTTGACTCTTATGATCAATTTTTCCGAATGTTTGCACATGTTCTACTGAATTAAGTTATCATGTATCGTTGGTATCCATTTTGATGAAAATCGCACGACACCGAAAAGTAGCCAATAGAAAAATAGAATTCGATGTCGTTTCTATGACAATGTAAAAATTTCCTGAAATTTTTTTTTTCCGGAAATTTTATTCTTATGCATGTTCCACTCGGGCTAATTAATACGTTTTAGAAATGCATTCGAAAAAATTTCCGGAAATAATCAATGCACTAGGAATATTATAAGTGACAATTGTTTAGTGTATTAAAGTCCACGAGGTTTACGTTCACGATAGGTAGTTAGTTTTAGGTTAGGTAGTTTGAAAACTTTTCACCTTAACAAATTGCTGAAAAATGATTGGTTTCGCATTTTTGAAAAGATCCTCCCCTAAACCCCTTCCCTCCAAAGCGACCGAAATCGTAAAGATAGCGACTCGATCGCAATCGCTTTTTCCAGGATCCCACTACAGGAGTTCTTCGGGTCCTCAGGAGCGGACTCAAGTAAGTTGCACGGCCCTTCCAACTCGTATTATTTAGTTGGTCAGAATGGAAGACAATGTAGAGCTGGGCGATGTACATCGATGTTTTTAAAACATCGATTTTTCGGTTTCGATGTTTGATGTTCTAACATCGATGTCAGACGTATTAAACCATCGATGTCAACATCCCTCACCCCTCAGGATTGCTAATAGTAGACACACAAGACCCCTATTTTTATTATTTTTTTACAATGGACGTGATCAAATAATTTTAGACTGTGTGATAAGTATGTAATAAAGTTTTATAGGTAAATATATTAACTAAAATCATATAAACAAAATTTATTAACACGCCTACTTAATTATAAATTAACTGATACAACAACCATTTATTACACATACTATCATAGTAGCAAACAAAATAAAAATTATTTTAAACTTAGTTTATCGAAACGCAGAAGACGGGTGCTCAGACAAGGAGTGCCATTCTTTCGAAGATTGATCCTGTTTCGGAGGGGTTGAACATGGGGCGGGTTCGGTCTGTGGGGAGTGGCGGCATTGTTGTTGGATGCACGTCGCGGGAGAGCTGTTCCAGGCTTAGGAGTTTAATAGAGGAGAGACTTCCTGAAGAATATAAGATTGCGGATGTGAAGACGGTACACCCGAGAGTCAGGATTGTTGGCATTGGTCAGAGGTATGAAGACGACATCTTAATTAAATATTTGCGGTGACAAAATGAAGATTGCTTTCATGAAAATTCGGTATGTCGCTTGGTTGATTGCACTTCAATAAAGAAAAATGATAATATGTTTCAGGCGTTGATTGAGGTAGATGCTGTATTATGTAAAAAATTGTTAACTAAGGGACATGTGTTGATTGGTTTTGATAGTTGTTCGATTTATGATGCCTTTACAGTTAGACGCTGCTACAAGTGCAATGGCTTTAATCACTTGGCGAGGCATTGTTAGAATGAGAATGTTGTGTGTCCGTTGTGCTCTGGGGAACATGAGGTAAAGAGTTGCAAGGCGGTTGCCGGGAATTACAGATGTTGCAATTGCGTTATTCTTTCGAAGGGGGATCCAGCTGTGTGCGTTGATCATGCTTCTTGGGATTTGGACCGTTGTAACGTTTACAAAGATGCAGTGGCCAAAGCTAAACGTGTTTTATTTGGAGTCAAATAGCAATTAGACAAGTCATTATCCGTCTCCGGTTCCTCGGGTCGGAGTATGGCACCGAGTTCCGTCACTATGCGTATTTACTACCAAAACGTACGCAGTATCAGAAATAAGGTTGATGGGGTGTTTGCGGGTGCTTCCAGCCAGGAATATCATGTGATTGCATCTGGTGCTTCTGGTCAGGGTAGTCCCGGCTTTGAAATGGCTCATGTGAGATCCCTTGCCAAGAGCTTGCGTGGTCAGCTTACATTCTGTCACCTCAATGTTAGGTCGCTTGTTTTTCATTTTCAAGATTTCATGGATGAGGTGGTCTCCAGAGGCTACGATATAATTGACCTTACGGAGACCTGGCTGACAGCGGAGGCTACCGATGCTGCCGTCCTTGTCCCAGGCTACAGATTGTTTAGGAGAGATAGGCCGACTCGGGGTGGTGGAGTAGCTTTCTATATTAAAGACCATTTAAATGTCCTGTTAACTGATATACATGATGTAAACTTAGGATTAGAGTTTCTTTCTGTAACTGTTAGATTTAAAAAGCAGAAAATTGCGGTATGTGTTCTGTATAGACCTCCTGAGATGCCAATGAATTGTTTTGTAGAACTTAGTAATTGCCTTGACCACATTATCATAGAAGTGGGAGATTTTATACTGCTTGGAGATATCAACGTTGATCTGCTCCAGCGCGATAGTACCATGTCAAGACATTTCAGTTCCTTGTTGCTACAGTATGACATGAGACAGTACATTACTCTGCCGACTCGCGTGACTCCTTATTCGGCTACTTTGCTGGATGTGATTTGTGTCTCTGCTGCTTTACATATTGAGAGGCCCGATGTTTTGGATGTCGGATGCATGAGCGACTATTGTTTGGTGGAGGGAGTCTTGGTGGTCGATGTGGAAGTTCCCAGGGATCGACCTAAATACTGTAGAAGTTTTAGAGATTTTAGCCGGGAAGTCTTCAATGCGGATGCGGAAAATATAAACTGGTCAGCCCTTCTTGAGGTCTCAGACATTGATTTAAGAGTAGAACGTCTAAATTCTCTTATTATTGACTTATTTGATCGGCATGCTCCCTGTCGGCCGCTGACTGCTCGTCGCTCAAAACCCTACATTACTTTTACAATAAAGGAAATGATTAAGCTAAGAAACCAAGCCTTTAAACGATTCAAGAAATCTTTACTGCCATCCCATAGGGACTATTATCTGAACATTAAGAATTATACGACAGGGGCAATAAGGCGCGAAAAATCAGCTTATATGCGGACTCAACTGCAAAAGTGTAGGAGAAATACAGCGGAGACGTGGCGCACTTTGAGGTCTTTCAACGTGGTTAGGGGGACGGCTGGAACGTCTGGCGCACTGCCTAGGGAACTGCGCGATCCGGATGTGATTAACAACTTCTTTGTAAATGTAGCACAAAATTATGTTGCTGGGGCTGATACAGCTGAGCGGTATGGAGACGACGGATTCTCAGCTGATGGGTTTCAATTTGCAGAGGTTGGGAAAGATGAAGTTATGACAGCCATCCGTGGCATTAAAACCGGCGCTTTTGGGGTGGATAGCATTAACAGCAGGATGCTGTTGTTGGTTGCGCCTTACATTGTAAATACAGTGACTTCCACTGTAAACTTGTCGCTCTCTACAGGTCTGGTTCCATCATTATGGAAAATGGCGCTAGTTCGTCCTGTCGCTAAGACATCTAGACCTGCAGTGCTCGGAGACCTGAGGCCTATTAGTATACTTCCGGCGCTGTCCAAGGTCATGGAGCGGGTGGTGGTGCGTCAGCTGATGAGACATGTCAATGATAACTCTATTTTACCTGAATTGCAATCAGGATTTAGGAAGGGCCACAGTACCGGTACCGCACTGCTGAAGGTAGTGGATGACTTATGTTCAGACATGGATGCATCTAGGCTGACGTTTCTGGTACTCCTAGACCAAAGTAAGGCATTTGATATGGTCGATTTGTCTCTCTTGCTGGCCAAAATGAAGCTTCTAGGAGTAAATAACAGGGAGCTCATTTGGTTTACAAATTACTTAAACAATCGAAGACAAGCAGTTAAGTTGGACGACGGGTTGTCGGAGTTTCTTGAAATTAAGAGTGGTGTACCAGTGTACCGCAGGGCAGTATACTTGGGCCTCTCTTGTTTATGATTTATTCAGCTGACCTGCACAAAAATATAAAATACTGCCGTTATCATATGTACGCAGATGACCTGCAGATATATATATTTTTCCGATCGGGCGACGTAGACATTATACTGTACAAAAACTAAATGAAGATTTAACTAATATTGCCGGGTGGTGTAGAGATCACGGCTTGCGTTTAAACCCTATCTAGAATGTTCTAGAGGGTTATCTACTAAAACTAGATTGGACGAATCAAGTGGGTAGAGTAGTTGTGTGGCAGACAGTAGACAGGACAGACGAATAAGTTATTGTTTATATAAGTTGTGTTAAATAAAAAGCAGTCGTACTGTGACCGAGTTTCCCAATTAGTAGAAACGGCCCACGAAAGGTCGCAACAATTGGTGTCAGAAGTGAGGGATAACAGGAATCGAAGTCTCCTTAGCTAGCCTCATGGAAATGATGCAACTACAGGAGAAGAAGCGTATCGAAGAAAAAGAGGAGCTGGAGAAGAAGCGTATCGAAGAAAAAGAGGAGCTGGAGAAAAAGCGTCTCGAAGAAAAAGAGGAGCTGGAGAAAAAGCGTCTCGAAGAAAAAGAGGAGCTGGAGAAAAAGCGTCTCGAAGAAAAAGAGGAGCTGGAGAAAAAACGTCTCGAAGAAAAAGAGGAGCTGGAGAGAAAGCGTCTTGAAGAAAAGGAAGAACTGAAAGATTTTCTACAACACCAGCGTCTCGCAGAAAGTGAAGAACAAGAAAGGAAGCGCCTAGAAGAAAAGGAAAAACTGATGAATCTTTTAGAAGGTCAAGACGGAAAGATCCAGCAAGTTGACGAACGAGTGCAACAAGTGCAAGAAAAATTTGTAGCGATGGAGACTCAAATGGCCACGCAAATGGCAACATTGCAACAGAGGATGAGAGTCAACAGCAACGGTGGCAGCGGTTACAGCGGGAATGTACACCGCGCCAAACTGCCAAATTACGACGGTCAGAGCTCTTGGGGCGCATACCGACAACAACTTGACGCCGCTGCTGAGGCGAATGGCTGGACAACAGAAGACAAAGCCACAGCTTTGGTTTTGGCTCTTCGAGGACCAGCGTTGGATTTACTGCAGACAATACTCATCCAAGATCAAAAAGATTTCAACAAGCTAGTCAGAGTATTGGAGCTGCGCTACGGCGACAGTCACATGCAGCAAGTCTTTCAGCAACAGTTGACCACAAGGACTCAGAAGTGCGCGAAAAGTCTGCAGGAATTCAAAGCAGACATCGACCGACTGGTTCACCTGGCTTATCCGACCTACCCAGCAGAACATTGGAATCAGTTGGCAACACAAACGTTTGTCAATGGCGTGAAGGATTCGGATATGCGTCAAATGCTCATGCTGGGCGATTATAAGACAATCGACGACGCTTTGCTTCGGGCACTGCGCATTGAAGCTGCGCAAGCAACTTTACGTCCTAACATGCACCGAGTAAGAGAAGTGGCCCTTGACCAGATCGAGGACTCCAACAACGCTGTGTCAACTAGGTTGAATAAGTTGGAGGAGCTTATACAAAAATTGAGCTCACAGAAGACGGCCGTAAATACTGGATTCAGGCCACGCTGCTACGGATGCGGCAGAATCGGACACATACGCCGCCACTGTCGCCAAGAAGTCAGGTCAGCAGATCGTTCACCCCTAGAGCGATCAAAAAGGTCTACCAAAAGCCTCCTTCTCAGTGGAAAGCTTGACGAGCGGGACTGCATCTTCGTTGTCGATACCGGAGCGACAAAATCTATTGTTCGACGTGGAGCACTTCGAGAACAGCAAGTTCAACCAGTAACGAATGGCGCTCGTCTGACTACGGCTACGGGTGAATTTGCTCGGTTATACGGCGAAGTTGAAGCAAGCATACATGTTGGAAGTTTTGTGTTGAAAGAGAGGATTCTGGTTGCAGACATAGAAGATGATTTTATTCTTGGCCTGGACATTATGGAAAAGCACGGATTTATTTTGGATATGGGTCAACGAACTGTAAAGATTGGAAACGAAGAAATTCCGTTGAGGACGTCCACAATGTCCTCACAAGAAATTCGTCTGCTAGTAACCAAGACTGTACATGTAGCTGCTAACACAGAAAAGATTATATGGGCAACATTGAGTAGTCAACCTAGAGGATATGTCGCCGGCATTGCAGAGCCTCAATTAGCTGCTAATGACCTATTTATGGACAAGACAAAGATTCCGATAAGAGTCATCAACCCGAGCATGACAACCAAGACACTTCGACAAGGAAAAGCGCTAGGGAAGTGCAAACCGGTAGAAAGGATTACGCGTTGTGATGTTCCATCAGAAAAGGAACAGAAGACCATAACGGAAAGTTTTTCTAGTATGCAGTCCTACGCGGCAGGTGGCACAAAACACTCAAAAATTACAAATGCTATTTTATTTATGATCTGTCGCGATTACCAACCAATTAATATTGTGGAAAATGAAGAATTTGCACGACTTATGAGAATTACGGCTCCACAATACAAATTACCATCACGAAAAACCATAACTAAATTACTTGAACATAAATACACGGCAATAAACACTATTTTCCGGCAGAAAATTAGCTCCGCTAAAGACATTACACTAACAAGTAACATCTAGACCGAAACTATGCGCACAAAAAGCTTTCTTGGAATCACAATACACTTCTTGGATGAAAGTGACATTTATAGTGCGTCTTTAGGGGTATATGAGTTAGAAGAACGGCATACCTCTGAATATAGTATTGCTGGGTGCTTTAATCACATTTGTAAAGAAATGAAAAAGTTTCTTGCATGGTAACAGACGGAGCTGCTAATAGATATTACAAAAGCAGTTGATATTGCTTTTGGCAAACGACGGCATCTTAGGTATTTGTTTTGCACATATGCTTAATTTAGTGGTAACAAAAGCACTTGAACGGGTGGGAGAACTAGTAGTTACCATTAAAAAAGTTAAAGATATTGTACGGTGGTTCAAGCAGAGTGTCGTTGCAAGTGATGCGTTGCCAAAGGCCCAAAAGGATGAAAATAAGGAACTCGATGGAACTCAACGTTCTATATGATCGAACGATTTTTGAACTTTGAATCTGCTACGCGTGAAGTCTCTGGCTCTAAATATACCTACAACGGCAAGTATTGTTATACCCATTGTACGCAATCTGCGACAGTGTCTGCAGAATGTTCAAATGGACGAAAGCTTGCCACTTGGAACAGCTTTGAAGTTAAGTCTGTCAGCAGAAATTGAGAAAAGATTGGCCACAGCAGAACAGATAGAAATTTTAGCAGTTGCTACAGTCCTCAATCCCCGCTTCAAAAAAAGTTATTTTACCAATCCCCTTAATTCTGCCAAAGCTATAGAATTTTTACACAATTTCTTGACACAGAACCGTCAAAATCCTGATCTACCGCGCGAAATGGAAGCCGATGAAGGCAACCCGCAGGAGAGCGATAGAGGTAATTATTTGAATTAAGAAAACGTGTTTGCATATATTTTTTAAGAATCAACAAAGTTCAGTTTATGGACTGACCAAAAACGCCTAATTACAACATCAGAGGAAACAGGAGCAAGCCGACAATCGGAAATAACCCTTTATTTAAGAAGTCCCTTAGAGTCGCTGAACATCAATCCATTAAAATGGTGGGGGCGTCATGAGCTTTTATATGCTGGATTAGCACCTATTGCTAAAAAAATGTTGGCAATTGTGACCACTTCCGTACCCTCAGTATGTTTATTTTCCAAAGCAGGCGAGACTATAACTAAAAAGCGAAACAGTTTGCAAAGTAAACGTCTTTCAAAATTATTATTCTTACAGTCCGTTGACAAAAAATTTTGGGACTTGTAATTTTTTAATTTTTATTTTCTATAGCTATTTATAGGTATTGTTTCGTAGTGTTTGAGATAACTACGACCATGTCTCCAGGCAGAGTCAGTAGACCTGCTTTAATGGAGAGCCAAAAATAGCGATAAAGAACGAACGAAAATTAATTCGCACAAGGGTTTGGACCTACCTTATAGTGGAGAATTTGTGATGTAGTCGGCTTCGGGTGTGTGGTGCTCTGGAATCGTAGGAGATCTCGCACAAAACTATAAAAACCTTAGACCGACTGACTCGAAAAGGCGACTGTCTCTTCCAAGGTTCGTAAGAGAAGTGTTGGGTGACTGTGTGAGTGTAAGGGTGGAAGAACCTTTAAGATGGATGCTTCCCACACCACCCTCAACACGTCACGTGGGTCCCACCCAGGGGGGAATTGCTACGCGATCGCGTGCATACAACAAAACTGTTTGTTCTTATACTAAACTAATCTAAAGAAAACAAACTAACTACAAAAAGAAAAAATGAACTAAATATCTAAGTGAAGGTACGGAACAGGTATAAAGCTTACATTACAATCAACCTATTATTGTGAATGTGAGACTTTATATTTGTTTTTTAAGTAAAATAGACTGTTTGAAATTACCAAATGTAACAATTATTAATAATTTTTTATTTTATTTTTAATGTTGAAACTTTAATTTTTAATTTACAGTTACCAGTTATTGATGGCTTTGTTTTGTATCTTTCTTTCTCTTTAATTATTAAATTAATTAATACTTGTTCGTTTTTCTTTATAGTTCTTAAAGTTATTTATACAGGTAAATTTTTGTTAATTAATTCAGCGTTGTGAAACCTCTTACAAACTTATACAATAATATTTGCGAAAGAGCAAAAATTTAGCTGATAAATACTCCCGTCTGATATTTAACCTTCCTTCGATTAAACTGGCAGATGATTTTTTCTATTAACCTAGGTTGTAACATCGATGTTACAAAAACATCGATGTCTTGCAAGCGATATTATAGTCACATCGATGATAAGGCTTTGATGTCAACATCGATGTTTCATATCGATGTCCCAGCACTAAGACAATGTTACGCGAAAATTTTCAGCCTAAACGCATGCGTGCGTAAACCTAGAAAAACTCTTTATTGTTGGCGTCATCCGGATCAAGGGCGGGAAATTGCTGACGCCGTACCTGCGCTGGTCCAGCGTTGACGTCTTGGAAGGGCAAGGACCTGTCAGTTCTCGCAAATTATTCTTTAGTCTGTCTCGCCGGCTATTTGCTTGAGCCCTGACAAAGTAAATAGGTATTAATAAATGACGTGATAGCATCGAGGTCAAATGTTTCGTAGATTTCGTAGATTTCGTAGATCGTGGAAGAGAGTCTTATCATAAGCGACACCAACAGCCACTTGAAACTGTCCACAGCTTTCGGTCACCGAAATGTTTACTTTCTACGCAAATTACGGTTGACAGCGCTCAAAGATTTATAAAGTTTTACGTAATCCAAGAATGCGTCGGGCATTGTAGTACACCCGACTAATTAAGTAATGTACATACAGGGGGTGATGCGCAAATATTTTATTATTCTCACGTTATCGTCAATCAACGGTATAACATAAAAAAACTTGTAGGAGACATTAGAAAAGCACAGGGGATCACAAATTGTCAACTTTTTCTACGTTATACTGGATAATATGTGGTAAACGTAGATTAGTTGTGCACCCCCTGTGCATTACTTAATTGACCGGGATATACGAGCGACGGGTCTGTGTAGGGATCCTGGAAAAAGCGATTGCGATCGAGTCGATATCTTTACGATTTCGGTCGCTTTGGAGGGAAGGGGTTTAGGGGAGGATCTTTTCAAAAATGCGAAACCAATCACTTTTCAGCAATTTGTTAAGGTGAAAAGACTGAATTTTCAAACTACCTAACCTAAGTATCGTGAACGTAAACCTCGTGGACCACAAGTCTTATTTTTTCGAATGCATTTTTAAAACGTATTAATTAGCTCGAGTGGAACATGCATGAGAATAAAATTTCCGGAAATAATCAACGCACTAGGGATATTATAAGTGAAAATCGCAACGACAGAGACATTGGTCTATTATATCATTATGATGTCATTATTAATAAATAAATAATTTTGATTGGCTGAAATAATTTCCACTTATTAATTTCATGCAAGGTGCAAAAATTTCCAGGAAATTTTTACATTGTCATAGAAACGACATCGAATTCTATTTTTCTATTGGCTACTTTTCGGTGTCTTGCGATTTTCATCAAAATGGATACCAACGATACATGATAAGTAGTACATGTGCAAACATTCGGAAAAATTGATCATAAGAGTCAAGAGTTACGACAATTTTCAAGAACTCTTCCTCCGTTATCAACCGTTTTCGAGAACATGTTTATTAAGAAAAGCCGTTTAATTTTTTGATTTTATATCCGCCTCTTAAGTTTGTAACAGTTATTCCGGGACACTATGTATACAAAAATTGAGATATGCGTATGAATTCAAACTTGCGTTTCAATCTGACAGAGTTAGAATATAAGCTACTGTATATTATGAATCCAACAAATTATTATAAATGTAACAAAATTTGTGGAGGATATTATTTTGGTATAGAAACATACTTTATGGTACGATTGTACCTAGGACTTTTGTTTACAGATATTTTTTCTGAATGTAATTACAAATGTCCAAGTTGACTGGGATATAACGTTTATTCAAGGAAATAATTAAAATGTTTGTCGACATTATGATTTTGTAAAATTTGCAAGCACGTTTTGAAGAAAAAATTCAAAAACAAGATAAAGATTATTTAAAAACCCCTTGTTAATCTCCAAATAACGATAAATATGCAATATCCGAAGAATCGCTTTTAAAGCAGCACCTTTGGAGTTGTAGAAACGATTTCCACTAAGAACAGGTAAACTTGGGTGCCGGAGGCTATAACCCTTCCACTTGTACCTGAAAATATTTGAAAATCCAGCCCCTAAGCCGTCATCTACCAATGCCATTCATAGGGATGCACCTTCGGCACACCAAAAAATGCAATAGCCTCTCGGAACTCTCTGTTTAACCGATTGCGACTCGGTTGATATCTATCCAAAGCAACCGTTTTCGGTTGCTTAGAAGCGACTCGGTCGCAATCGCTTTTTCCAGGATCCGGCTACTGAGTCGGGCTTATAGCCAGCCATAGCAGACCGATTCGATGTTGGAAGCTTGCTGGGATGGTTTGTTACTGTGGTCGAATTAGTTTATGATTATTGACTATTAAAAGAAAAAAGGACGGGACGGATAACGGAAAAGAAGAGAATGGTCATATCGTGCAATCTTGCAGTTACTGAAATTTCCGGAAACTCTATTGAATTTTAAGGTGGGCGGCAAAATCTCAAAGCGTCACCGTGGTTAGCTAAGCTATCTATTTATTTATTTATAGGTGGCAATGAAAAATTGTAACGGTCATCGTAGTTGCATTTTAAGGTGGGCAGCAAAATTTGCAATGAAACGTGCCGGACATGTCCTGTTATCTAAGGTCTATTTATTTATAAGCAGCAGGGAAAAATTGTAACAATAATTATCGATCGTATGCTGGTAGGGTGGTGGTGGTGCCCAAAATCCCTGTAAGACACTTCTTCAATAGCAACAGTTTTTCAACCCTGCGCGACGGTTAAAGTTAAAAACGTAATTGAGAGAAAAAAGGCTCGCTGGCTTGGGATTGCTGCGTATTCATCGCGATATAGGAATATCTGTGGATAAAGTTATGAACAGATTTACTACAAGTAGAAGTCGAAATTTAGAATTTGTTATATAATTTATGGTTTATTTATATCTATTTAATATTTTTTTTATATCTTTTTTACATTTTAATTTTAATAAATATTGAATAGAAACCTATGTTACGTAGGTAAATATTTTGCGAGAGGTATTAGAAATATTTAAAACGAATGGACTAACTTTAAACTTAAAAAAAGGGTTTTTATTCAAAACTACCATCGAGTACCTTGGCTATGAAATTCGTGAATCGTGGGTTCAACTTTGTTCATCAAAAATTCAAGCTGTTGCTCAATTTCATATTCTTACAAACGTTCATCAAGTGAGACAATATCTCGGTTTGACGGGCTATTTTCGAAAATTATGCGTTAAAATCGGAGCCATCACTGAGTCGGCTGCTGGTTAAAGATCCTACGTGGAGCTGAAATAAGAAACAACAGATGATTCCTTTGATTTGCTAAAACAATTAAGCATTGGTAACCGTACCGGTTCTTGTATGTTTGACCCAGGACAGGAAATAGGTACCTTTAATAATTATTATACCATGAAAGGAGGAGTAGTTTACAAAATTACCGGATCTGGTTGAGGTGGGTGGCACCTTTACTACAAATGAACCATGATGATGTGGGACACCTTGGGCTTACAAAAAACGTATGAGTTGGTGGTTATAAGTAGTCAATATTGATTTCAACACATGCGTAGGTTTGTAAAAAAAATATGTCAAAAATTGTTTTAATTGTTTACCTATATTACAAGTCACCCTCTGCTAAGCCACCAGGACAACTTCACCTCATCAAAAAATTTCTAAACCCTTTTACGCAGTCCACATTGACCATCTCGGCCCATTTATTGAGAGCCAAAATCAACAATACGCATGTATTATTAGTGATAGTAGACGCATTTACAAAATTTATTTTATCATAGGTATGGCGTAAAAAGTTACCCTTAAAGCGATCAACGACATCATGATAAAAGTGTTCGGTGTCCTGAATAGGGTGAGTAATCAGCGATAAAGGAACTGGTTTCACAAGTGTAGCATTTCATGATTTTTGTCTGCAAGTCGGAATAAAACATATCTAATCTAAATGCTGTCCCGATGCCACGAGGAAACGGTCAGGTAAAGCCATATTCTCCTGTAAATATAGCTAAAGATATTAGATCTTTTTTTTCATTAAAGGGCTGACGATTGGTCACTTCTTAAATTTTTTAGTTATATGCACATTTAGGCCCCGCCTTAAACTTCAGCGAGTTTCTATCTCTCTTTATTTCTTCTTTACAACAAGGAATGATTTATTGCCCTTTAAAACTCACCTGTGGGCTGTAGTTTAGGTAGCCGGGGACTGGTTTAATGCTATTGGAGAGTTTAGTCTGCCAGTAGCTGATCACGTCGGCTACTGCAATGGAGGTTAACGATTACGCTACGTACGGTCGTACAACGAAACTTGATTTGCCATCAAACTAATAAACAAATAATAATTTAAGGGAAGCGTATTTTCCACAGTATACATATAGTTTATAGAAATCCCTTAGACACGACTTGTTAATCAGTCTATTCACAGTGCTTACACGATATCATTTCATTCCAAATTTGTTTCAGGTCATTCACTTTTATGTGTCCGCCACTGTACCCATAATGATATATATAAAAAAAATTATTTTAGTCTATTAAAAAAAAATTAAAAATGTATTTTTTCTTCTTATTAGTTTTTAAACTCGTAGCTGCGTCACTCGTTTTCTAAAAAAAACGAGATACCTATACATACAGTGTGCTTTACCATGATTCGCCCAAATTTTGCCGGACTTATTAATAGATATAGGTATATCAAGAAAAATCTAAATCCTCCCCTAACTACAGGTAGGTCTCTACGATTGAGGTGCATAGGGTACATTCTAGCACTTCCAGTTGGAACCGGAAGCGTGGTGGATCTTTTCCTGATTACAGAAAGGTATTACACTATTAGTACACTTACCAACGTTAACTTAAGAGGGGTCACAAGAAAAATATTAAAGCGCGGATAAAATGTTTTAAATTCAAATGACGATAGGTGCAAATTAATTAAACTTCGGGGTTCCATCCCGCGTGGCAATTCCATAATTAGTAGAGTAGATATCCTAACATTTCGGTTTCACACCTAAAGAATATTCCAGTCTATTCGTAGTTTGTAGGTGTTTGATAGACATTAACACCGACACTCGCTCATTAACATTGTAATCTTGCATATTCTTAAAAATAAGCGGATAGCCGTGCAATAAAATTTTAGCGGGGGAATGAACGATTAAACTATCATTATTGATTTCTTGTCTGTCACACTACGCAAATCTGTAATTGCTACCTGAGACAATTTCCCTGTGATACTCGTTAATAATCCGAACCAAATTGTCTGGATTTCCGTTACTTATACTTAATAATTTCCCACTCTCTCGAAATAATTTGTTATCACCGAGGCTTCTGAGCTCGTGCTTACACGTTCAATTTCTAATTTGTTTCCCGGCGCCAAACAAAAGGCTCCGTCAAGTTGGCCCCCCCCACAATGAATTTATAGTGGCGAACCCCATGGTCACCTTGCACCAAGCATGCACCACCTTGCACCACCCTCACCAGAGCTTGCACCCCTAGGGTTACCTTGATATTCGACTGTAAAGGTGGGGGGGGGCTAACTTGACGGTAGCCCCCCCCATGCGATAAATAAACATTAAAATAGTATGTAACGCTTGCACTATCTTTGCACCACCTTGCACCAACAACCTTTCAGCTTGCACCCCTTGTGGTGAGTTTCTTTTTAATGTTATAACCTGGGGGGGGGGGGCTAACTTGACGCCCACGAGAACTCACCCTTAGACGACGAGAGAAATTTTTGAACGGTACTGTGACCTTGCACCGAGCATGCACCACCTTGCACCACCCTCACCAAAGCTTGCACCCCTAGGGTTACCTAAATATTCAACTGTAAAGGTGGGTGATGGGTAACTTGACGGTAGCCTCTCCCATGCGATGAATAAACATTAAAATAATATGTAACGCTTGCAGAAACCTTGCACTACATTGCACCAACGACCTTTTAGCTTGCACCCCTTGTAGTGAGTTTCTTTTTTTAAATTCTATAACCTGGGGGGAGGGCTAACTTGATGCCTATGAAAACTCACCCTTAGACATACGAGAGAAATTTTTGAACTGTACTGTGACTTTGCACCGAGCATGCACCACCTTGCACCACCCTCACCAAAGCTTGCACCCCTAGGGTTACCTAAATATTTAACTGTAAAGGTGGGGGATGACTAACTTGACGGTAGCCTCTCCCATGCGATGAATAAACATTAAAATAATATGTAACGCTTGCAGAAACCTTGCACTACGTTGCACCAACGACCTTCTAGGTTGCACCCCTTGTAGTGAGTTTCTTTTTTTAAATTTTATAACCTGGGGGGTCTAACTTGACGCCTACGAAACCTCACCCTTAGACATACGAGAGAAATTTTTGAACGGTACTGTGACCTTGCACCGAGCATGCACTACCTTGCACCACCCTCACCTGAGCTTGCACTCTTAGGGTTACCTAGATATTCAACTGTAAAGGTGGGGGGGGGCTAACTTGACGGTAGACAAACTTATAATTATTACTTTTGAGTCCTGCGCCCCAACGTCTTATGTAGCTTTACTTGTCTCTTGTTTTTTACTTTATTATGATTTAACTATGTTATACGTTTGTTGTTATTTGTATTATCTACTACATATTTTACTGCTAATATTATTTTTGTTTAAACTTGAACCAAGCAAAGTGTCTAAGAATGTATTCTTACACACGTCAAGTTGACTACCGCGAGTTTATGAAATAAAAATATATCTCGTCAATACATAGGTGCAAAACTTGTGTTTAAACTTTAAAAGTGCCATAGGGGTGCAAACATCGGTGCGACTGGTGCAAGATGGTGCATGCTCGGTGCAAGGTCACAGTACCGCTCAAAAATTTCTCTCGTATGTCTAAGGGTGAGTTTTCGTAGGCGTCAAGTTAGCCCCCCCTTCCCAGGTTATAGAATTTAAAAAAAGAAACTTACTACAAGGGGTGCAAGCTAAAAGGTCGTTGGTGCAATGTAGTGCAAGGTTTCTGCAAGCGTTACATATTATTTTAATGTTTATTTATCGCATGGGAGAGGCTACCGTCAAGCTAGCCATCCCCCACCTTTACAGTTGAATATTTAGGTAACCCTAGGGGTGCAAGCTTTGGTGAGGGTGGTGCAAGGTGGTGCATGCTCGGTGCAAGGTGACTATGGGGTTCGCCACTATAAATTTATTGTGGGGGGGGGGGGGCAACTTGACAGAGCCCAAACAAAACAACCGAGCGGCACTACCAGACAAAAAAGGTTACCTAATAGAAGCAAAAGCTATAAACTATAAATAATATTGTTGTATACCCCCACTCCGCTTTTACCCCAGTATGGGATTAATAAAACACCACTGATGTTCTGAATAATAATTAATAAGGCGTATATTGTCACGAAATTACAAGGTTGGAACTAGACCGAACAGTTCGGTCACTGAAGAAGAAGTGTCGTTCCGCTGTGTTACAAGATCATAAGAAAACTCCCCCAGGTCTACATGACCGTTATAACCATAAACCTCCCACGCAGGGGTGGTCAACTACTTGCCGAATTGAGAGACAAAAGGTTTCACAACAATATGGTTTTGTGTCGTCTACAGTGTGACGTTTTAATGTTTAAAAATTCGCTTGTAATAGTTTATGAGCTCTTTGAGATTAAAAATGGATTATTAATTTGTTATTAATAACGGAACGGATCCTACATCCTGCCTCAAGAAGGACGCACGACGCACGTATTGTATAGAAATCGAGACGGTCGGTGATGTCACCGAGTCGCGGTGAACGTGGTCAGACACAGGGGCGGCGAGCTTTCATTTTTCTGTGGGGTGCAGGGTGGAAACCGTAATAATGCGAATAATACCCGTCATTATAATATCAATTATTGCAATTTTTTTGCAACATTGGCGCCTTCTGGTGATCTTTTATCTTCCGCTTACTCTTCTGGCGATTTTTTCCCTACTTACTTATGCTGTTTTTGATTATTCTATAAATTTTTATTATTGCACCTTATCAATTGGTTGACATGAAAAAATTACATATTTGACCCCCTTTATTTCGCCGGCCAGACAGTAGGAGGTTCTGGAGGTCGGCAATCGGCGAGCTCTTTGGGTCTCATCACTATCTTTTGCACCCACCGGCAGCTATAAAGCGCCGTTTGAGTCATAATTAAAGCAAAATAATAATTGTTGGAGTTTTGCGATAATAAAATTTTATCGAAAAATATTTCTCGCGTTTTGTAAAAATTTCTCCCAAGAACGACGAAGGTTTATATAAATCGCCGCTTTATCAAAGTAGATATGCATAGATACGTACGGTAATAATATTAATTAAGGCACCCGCAATCTGGGCGCAAAAATTAGCAAATTTTTGGTTGGTAAACGAGCGCTTTTATCGGACCTTGAAACGTGAAACCATTTCGGGCAGAATTTATGAGACATTTGTTTACCGATAAAAGCTCAACTCTTATAAACAAACTACAGTAGAGCCCGACCAACACCTCTATTCATAACGCCGTAAACATTTGGCGAGTCAGGCAAACAAAATGTTTTGTTACGGTGGCCGTTCGAAAGGCTCAAAGCGAGACAACTTTTCGGTAATTTTAATGGGGTCGTGATTGTGATTTGTCCAAAATAAGATCATTGAAGAATTCCTTGATTTAACAGTAAAAATAATATTGAAGCAAATTATCTGAAGCATTTTCTTCATCACAGCCAATTTGTATGAACAAAATCTTTGCAAGTAATAATTAATACGTATGCGCCGTAACATGTAGGTACAGCTACCGGAAGAATCTAAGAAACAACTTGTCATTTTAAAACTGGTGTTAACAACTGGTCCCCGAGACCGTCAGTCCGGAGGGTGCACGACAGTCCGGAGAGTGCATGACAGTCCGGAGGGTGCACGACAGTCTACGACTGGGAGTCGGAACCCGGACCCGGAGAGCAGGGAGACAACGGGTGCAAGACTGCAAGCGGCGGCGAGGAGGGCGCTCTGGCAACGACAGCGTTACGCGAAGTTGGGTACTTTGTTGAGCCGATTACTTAAATACTTACTTTGTTAAATCGATTGGAATACAAATCTGTTTTATGACGTTGTATTGAGTGTTATTTCTTAATTAAATACTTTCTAATTTAACATCAGAAGTCGGGATAGGACCCAGCGCTTTATAATTTTGCGGTATTGTGTGTTACTGTGAATTGTGTGAACAACAATGCCTCGAAGTTCGACATCCAGGTCTCGTTCAAGGGAACGATCGTACCACCGTTCCCACAGCACTACCCGCCGTCACCGAGGTGAGCGAGAGCGATGCCACCGGCGGCATCACAGGCAGAATTCGGAAGCGGAACCTGGTGATCCACGTCACACAAGGGTTGGTGGTCAGGCTCTCGAGCGGGCCCGTAGGTCCCCTGGCAAGGCAAGTGCAAATAGGTCCAGCACTACTTCTGCACAGGTGTCTATTTCCGACATGGGTATACTGCAATCGTTACAGGTATCGAACGATTGAATGGCTTGTGTGGCAAAAGACAATGACGGGTTGTATGAGTACGTATTTAAGAAACTGGCGCTAATCCACAAATTAAAAATCTCGTTGAGCAACGAAGACCAGGTGAATTTAATCATGGGGGGAATCTCTGACAATCAACTTAAATTTTCTGTCGAAATGGCGGGGATTAAAGAACCTCACATTTTGGCAGGACATTTTAAAACTTTAGATCAAAATGCTAACCTCAGCCGTACCTAATATTTTCTCAGCGAAAAGTTCGAAATCAGATAACAAATCCCGACACGAAACCCAACCAGCGTCGGCTGTTATCCGTAGCCAAAACAATAATTCACGGCCGTCACGGACTTCAGACGGAGCCGAGGGTAGGTAATAAATAAAGTAATAAGCATCAATGAGCGGGCTTTTAAAACGAGGCGGAGAGGGTAAAGCATAAGTAATAAACCATAATCATAAACTATTTTTCTCAATTTCATTCACAGACAGGATTTAAAGGGGAGGGGGTGTATAGCAACAAAACCACTTTGCATCGCGTGTACTTAGTGGCAATATTTTAAAAGAAATAAAATTTGAAAATTCTGCTCACTTGACGCGTGACGTCAGACAGAGACGGGCTAGCCTACAGCTAAGCAATAACTGACATCTATTATCAATTATTGATAACAGACTGTTAATAGGTATGTTCCAAACGTTCCAACAAGCAGTTCAAATCGGTTCAGTAGTGGGATCCTGGAAAAAGCGATTGCGATCGAGTCGCTATCTTTACGATTTCGGTCGCTTTGGAGGGAAGGGGTTTAGGGGAAGATCTTTTCAAAAATGCGAAACCAATCATTTTTCAGCAATTTGTTAAGGTGAAAAGTTTTCAAACTACCTAACCTAAGTATCGTGAACGTAAACCTCGTGGACTTTAATACACTAAACAATTGTCACTTATAATATTCCTAGTGCATTGATCATTTCCGGAATTTTTTTTGAATGCATTTCTAAAACGTATTAATTAGCCCAAGTGGAACATGCATAAAAAAAAAATTCAGGAAATTTTTACATTGTCATAGAAACGACATCGAATTCTATTTTTCTATTGGCTACTTTTCGGTGTCGTGCGATTTTCATCAAAATGGATACCAACGATACATGATAACTTAATTCAGTAGTACATGTGCAAACATTCGGAAAAATTGATCATAAGAGTCAAGAGTTACGACAATTTTCAAGAACTCTTCCTCCGTTATCAACCGTTTTCGAGAACATGTTTATTAAGAAAAGCCGTTTAATTTTTTGATTTTATATCCGCCTCTCAAGTTTGTAACAGACACTCTGTGTACAAAAATTGAGATATGCATATGGATTCAAACTTGCGTTTCAATCTGACAGAGTTAGAACATAAGCTACTGTATATTATGAATCCAACAAATTATTATAAATGTAACAAAATTTGTGGAGGATATCATTTTGGTATAGAAACATACTTTATGGTACGATTGTACCTAGGACTTTTGTTTACAGATAATTTTTCTGAATGTAATTACAAATGTCCAAGTTGACTGGGATATAACGTTTATTTAAGGAAATAATTAAAATGTTTGTCGAGATTAAGATTTTGTAAAATTTGGAAGCACGTTTTGAAGAAGAAATTCAAATAATCTAGAGACAATTTAAAAGTGGTTTCGGAAATGAAAATTGTTATTTTTTACCTACAAAAGTAATAATATTGGTACATATTATGAACAACAAGATAAAGATTATTTAAAAACCCCTTGTTAATCTCCAAATAACGATAAATATGCAATATCCGAAGAATCGCTTTTAAAGCAGCACCTTTGAAGTTGTAGAAACGGTTTCTACCAAAAACAGGTAAACTTGGGTGCCGGAGGCTATAACCCTTCCACTTGTACCTGAAAATATCTGAAAATCCAGCCCCTAAGCCGTCATCTGCCAATGCCATTTATAGGGATAAACCTTCGGAACACCAAAAAAAGCGATAGCCTCTTAGAACTCTCTGTTTAACCGATGGAAATCCATTGCGACTCGGCTGATATCTATCCAAAGCAACCGTTTTCGGTTGCTTAGAAGCGACTCGGTCGCAATCGCCTTTTCCAGGATCCCACTACAGAACCGTTCAAAGTGCTCGCCTTTTAAGTTAATCCTAGTGCCAGCACTGATAAGTATGTTGACTAATTTAAAGGGCGAGCACTTTGAACGGTTCCGAACTGATTTGAACTGCTTGTTGAAACATACTAAATAATTATCGATCACTATTAAAGTTTAATATATAAACTATAAATACTTATCGATTAATATATGTATAAGCTCTTTAGTAATTATTGTAATATTTGAGTCAGAAATCAGTGCATCAGGCTTCAGTAGTCCAGTTCCAGTCTCTGTTCTGATTAAAGGATTAAGATGTAACGTCCATTTAATTTTAATCAATTTTATACAAATAAATTTTACTCTTCATTTAAACACATACGGCACTTTCCTATATTCTCACAAAGAAAGATTTAGATCATTATTATTGTTTAGTTTTTTAACGTGGGAGCCGGATAATGGTCGATAAAAGACATTTATAGATAAAGAATATTTATCAATACACAATAATTCTCGATAAGTTATCAATATAGGTATCGATAAAAATGCGCACCCACCCTTAGGCCAGCCTATACCACCTAATAATATAATGCCTAGTAACATGATATTTTAAGTAGTGAGCGTTAAAAAATGAGCGCTCATTTTGTTGGAAAAACATTCTTATTATTTATTGTTTCAATAACTAATAATTTTGTCTAAATATTAACTTGAATTCAACGTTATTTTTGTAGCTATCATATTTTCTTATTTAAAATCGGTTTTCGTCAAACTGAAGTTTGTAGTTTTGACTATCTACTTGTTTAATTTCAGCAAGATTGAATGAATAACAAGATAGTTACAGCCAAACCCCCAAGGAAGCTTTTTTGTGGCTTTGTCCAAGACGCCGGTTTATGGTCCCAACAACCAGCAACCTCACAAACATCTATTCCTAACTACCTTATTGTATTCTTTTATAGATGTTCTCAAAGACCAAGCTGTCAATCATTTAAAACCCTGCTTACACTATGCTAATTTAAGCAAAATTGCCTTCAAGACTCGTATACTTTTCATTGGCGCCGATAGTACACTCACGAGCAAAATTTAAGGCACGACTCGTGAAGCAAAATTGTCGATTTTGAAGTTGTGTAAATCGAGCTGTAGGAGTGGTTGTAGCAGCAGACCTGACAGTCTGCCTTATTGAACTCCAGCAAATCCTTATCGCCCAATGGTGCTATGAATAATAAATATTTATTTCCTTTGCTACTCCAACGGTTATCTACCGCCCTTGCCCGGCCGCAAATCACCTGGAAGTGAGTGGGTCGCAATGTCATTTCCATCTCACCGAATAGAACTAGTTTACACTGAGAAGAAACACCGTGACTTAAATATTGCTCGCGAGGGTACCATAAGATGTACGAAGTCGGATTGTGACAATATCAAGTCTCTAGCTTTTTTCTTAAAGAAGTTATACAAATTTTGATACTGGTTTGTATAACCTGAAAGAAGCTACTAGACCCAAATCTTAGATCTCTTGTGACCAAACAACGTAATGTGACATATCAACGAAAAGCTCTCGAGAAACCCTATCGGACGGTGAAAGAACAAACTTCATAAATTTATTTCTGACTACGTTACGGCAGGTTTAACATGGTTGTTTGCCATTAGAATGTGAACTTCACTTCAAATGTAGACACTGTCGGTCACATTCTAATGGCAAATACCCATGAATAATTCAAGATACGCACCCTTGGTCCTCCCAATAGGCGGTATAGGTACCCATGTTAGTCCCTGATTGCGTCGAATCAGGCTCAAAAACTAAAGCAAATTTTTTGGATTTTTTTTTATTTTTGGAATCTGTAAACATTAGCCTTGGAGGTGTTTTATTTTGAAGTCGATCGGTCAAGTACCTACCTTTAAAAATACAGTCATTTGAATTTGATTTTCGATTTATCACCAAATTCAAAAGACTTGAGTCTTGAGGAATTAATTAACAAAACTGGGTCGAGGTTTAAAAATTTAGTTTCGAAAAATAAAAGGAAGTCAAGGAAAACAAGCAGTTTTTCATTCTTAGATAATATCGTCAGATACTTCAACTTTTGTATAGTCGCACTAAAGCTCTTTGTGACGTTTGAGTTAAAATCAGGCATCTGGGTTTAAAAATTGCTTCATTGATGGTACGCAAGCACCCTTATCCCTTATTGGTTGTGGGACGTAAGAATTGGGGCAGCTAAATCATCAATTAGGTATACGCTATACACCATCCATTGTATTTGCCTACCCTTTTCTAATGAATGTCTTTTTACATAACTTTACATAATTAATGTTGTGTTATAGTTTAAACAAAATTTACAGTGCGAGTCAGCTAAAATGAATCAACCAAAATATCTTTGTTATTAGGCAAAAACAGCTTTCATACATGATACAATTAAATATGTAACTAAAATTATTCCCAGTACGTAGGCACTACCGGCCAATTAAGTAATGCACAGGAGGTGCACAAATAATCTACGTTTACCATATTATCACCCAGTATAACATAAAGTTGACAATTTGTGATTCCCTGTGCTTTTCTAATGTGTCCTACAAGTTTTTCTATGTTGCACGTGATGATAACATGAGAAAACTAAATTATTAGGGTACCCCCTGTGCATTGACCGGGTGTACTTACCTTTAATGCACATTTGCGACAACTCCCAATGTGTCATTGCAAATTTGGTAATTGTTTACAATTTCCACTCTTCGCTTTTTGTGCTGTTTTTTTTTTGGAAACCATCGTAAAACATCATTAGAATGCCATTTTGAGCAATGAAATGTTGTGCAAATGATAAATAATTTTATGCAAAATTTATAGGGGAGAAAAAAAAAGATGTGCTATGGCAAGAAAAATGAGTAAAAATAAAAGTAGTTTGCACAAGAAAAGATATTGATTTTCGTAATGTATACATGGTGACGAATGCGTTGGTGTAATTATTTTTTTGAAAATCGAAGAGTGGGTAAAGTAAACAATGACCCCCAAATTTTTGTAAGAGCGTTGTAACATTTAAAACAACGTACATACTTAATAGTTTTCATAACAATGATGTGTGTGTTGACTTATTCGAATTTCAGAGAAGCAATTGTTATAATCGTTAGGTAGACGATTGGGAACTCGAGTGAGTTGTGACCGAGATTGAACACAGAGCAAGAATGTGGGTCCTATAGCCGCAGTGGTTGAGCGGAACCGTGTCAGGGGTTCGCAGTCCACCGTCGGCGATTGACATTTTTTCTCTGGTTCAATGGTCGTTATCAATTTCAGAAGTGGGATTTACCACGTGCTTGGTCCGCTTGGGTCATATAGTGGCAAGTAGCGATTGGTGGTAGTAGTTGAGGGCCGATAACTCAGAGTAGTGTCAAGGTGTGTCAGGGAGAACACAGCCGAGGACGGCTGAGGTTGTCAGGTATGGCCGAGCTGTTATAATCGTTAGGTAGACGATTGGGAACTCGAGTGAGTTGTGACCGAGATTGAACACACAGTAAGAATGTGGGTCCCGTAGCCGCAGTGATTGAGCGGACCGAGTTTGGGGGTGGCTCGAACCGTGTCAGGGGTTCGCAGCACACAGTCGTGCCTCGGTGGTGTTTGTTTTGCTACGTTAGTTTCTTGACAGGTTCATTAAAATTAAATGTTTTTTTTTAAATGATTAGAAAGTTACTGAGCTTCTTATTTCTAACTATTGTTAAAAAAAAAAAACGAAAAAAAGTGAAAACATTGGATGGGATGTGAACCCAGGACTTCAATGTTTGGAGGCAGGCAGGCGTTAAAATTTTTTTCACGCTAGTACTTAATTAGTCGTAACATGTAGTATTTTTAAAACTCTATTTCCCAAGTTTCCAAATCGTAATTTGCTATGAATTTTACCACTTAATGTGCCCCTCTATTTAGTAACCCTTCTCACACTTTCAGTTTTTACGTAATTTTACCTGGGGAGATATTATTTCCAAAATATAATTTTGCGTGCTATTTCCCTATGACCCGCCTGCCCTGGGACACCCGGTATAATTTATTGTTTGTACCTACAATTAGTGGGAATCGGAAACCAATTTAAAATGGTTTCCTGTTCTGGTTCCAGCTGGTTATTCATTTTAGTAGGTATGTACAAGCAGATTTTTTTGAAAATGAGACTCTTGAATCGCTGGTTTGACTGATTTGGCAACGTTGTAGATCGAAGGCACCGAACCGACTTTGCTCGGCGTTCGAGTCGGTTCGGTGGCTTAGATTTTACCAGACCAGTCTACAACGTTGCCAAATCAGTCAAACCAGCGATTCAAGAGTCTCATTTTCAAAAAATCTGCTTGTACCGAACCGACTTTGCCCGGCGTTCGGGTCGGTTCGGTGCCTTCGATTTTACCAGACTAGTCTACAAGGTTGCCAAATCAGTCAAACCAGCGATTCAAGAGTCTCATTTTCAAAAAATCTGCTTGTACATCCGAGTTCAAAAGTAATGTCCACCTGTTTAAACTTTAAATTCGTTTATTTTTCACATAACGAACAACGACCTAAAAATTTATATTTATGCTAAGCATATAAAATAATGAAACAGAAGCATTAGGTTTCTTATTTTAGCTAGCTAGTATTTCATCTGGGGAAGAAATTTAAAATTTTAAAAGTGTGAGATAGACAATATCTACTTTTGAAACTGACTGTACAATTACTAGATATTTTCACCCAATGCGAAACAGATTTATTGCCTACTTCTTGCTCTTACTGGTGATCACAGTTATTAATAAATATCAGAACAAGAATAAAATTATGGGTACCTACCTAGTTAATTTAAAAAATATTAAATATTATTAGGACAAGTGCGAAAATGTCTTCTGCCATGGCAGCCATTAGTGCTTTATACCATTTTTTTATATTTGCCCAAATTTTTATTAGTTTTTCACAATTTTCTGCAACCGTATAACAAGAAAAATCACCAACTAGAATACGTCTGATTTGATTACGATAAGCAAAAGCTTATTATGACAAGCAAATTGAAAAAGCCTTTATTGTCGTACGTTTATTAGGAAATTAGTCATCTGCCGCAGGTATCTGCCAAATACTGTAATAATTATCGTGAGAGACCATTGTAGTAACGTAACAAGAAGTGTTTACTATTTCATTTGGAAACACGAAACCCGATATAGCTGCACCTGCAAGTTTTATGCACTGATTGCACTGCATCTAAACACTTCAATGGAATCAACTTGCAGTAAATCGGTGTCTCAAATATGTGGGTCCACTGTAAAGTGTGACAAATAGATATGAAGGGGTAGTAAATAAGTTGAACAGAAACAATAGCGCAAGGTGTCCACTTCCTGGCCCTTACCATTTTCCGACAAGAATATATTAAATCATAGTACCTACCTCATCTATTGTAATAATTCCATTCCTACATAATATTTTAGAATATAGCAAACTTATCTTTTGGTTTAATCAAACAATCAGGACGTTATGTGTTGTGTGATTAATAATTAAATATTCTTTGATTTTTATCGGCCAAACCGAAATTTGATCTCGTTCATACTCGCCAAATCAAGAATACCGTTTTTAGCGTGCATGCACCTTCTTCGCCCTCTATTTTTTTAAAGCACGATTAGAAATTACCCACCACTAAAAAAAGTTTAACGCGAAGTAAGAAATTGCACCGCCGCTGGCTCACATTGACCGAACACAACCGACGATGGTCGAGTGTGCTCGGGTCCATGGACGCTAAAAACGGTATTCTGCCTGCTTATCACTGGCAATTGATGACCCAGTGGACCATGCAATTACTAATCATTATACGCACTTCTGCTATTTGTAAAACTTGGATGGTTTACATGAAGTGGGCAGATCGTAATTAAACAAGGAAAGAGGTTTGTTCTTTTCGTATGTTAAATAAAAATGGAAGAAAGTCGGGATTGCCCCCAAGCCGACGTAGGAATCGCTCCATAGACGGATTCGGAATTGCCAGTTGCCAGTCAGCTTTAGAACAGTCTTAACAGAGGCGGCGTAAGGCGTAGGCGACGTGGGCCACCGCCTACGGCCTCGCGGTACAAGGGGCCTCGCGCCTCAAAAATTTTTATGCATTGCTTCAAAGCGAGAATAAAATAAAAAAAGAAATAAATTAATTTTGTTGTGAAATATGTTTTTTTGGTCTGGCAACATTTGCTTACGTTGCGTAACTATTATATCGCGAGTAATCCTTTGTCAATCAAAATTTGACGCTGAAACTCTTGTGCTGTCATCAAGCAATCAAGAAGAACAGATTGACATAGATTCTCCAATTTGCAGCGATGACGCCAGTGCCATAGTTCAGCAAGTACTTGTTAATTCGGATCCGGGATTTTAGACGTTTCCCATAACGGATTCACAGCGTCGTGACATAGTTCAAAGCGGCCCCACACAGCAATTAAATAGCGGTGATGAATATTATCCCAAAGGTGATGATCACAGACACTTTTAAAATTTCTATTTCTCGAGAAAACTAAATAATGGTGAAACTCAACATCGTCGCTGGTTAGTTTATTTCAATTTCCAAAATAAAGTTTACTTCGATACTAAATGAAATGTTAAGTTTACAAATTTATCGTATCTTTACATGTGTGGTATGAGATATTATCACGTGTTAATATGATAAGTAAATTATAGCAATCAGTACAAATTCATTTAAGCATTGCTCTTGAACATTTACATACATTTTGTGAATGGATAAAAGAGTATCGGGAAACTGGATTCGAAAAATCCCTGTCTGATGTTCGGCAATTTACTGAGCAAAGCTGTTATGACCTGCCAAAAGGGTTTAGGAATAAAAGAGTAGCCAGAAAGAAAAGGATGTTCGATTATGAAAGCAACGATCAACCTATACAGTCTCCTAAAATCCGGTATCAAACAGATTTTTTTTACGCCATGATTGATTCTATAATAACTAATATGGAATTAAGATTTACGTCTTTAAATCAACATTTTGAAGATTTCGGTTTTCTCTATGATTTAAGCAAGCTAAAAAATATGCCAAAGGATCAAATATTAAAACACTGTAACGATTTACATAACGTCCTGCGTGTGGGTGAGAGCAGTGACTTCCAACCTTTTGAATTATATGAAGAATTAAATACATTGATCCCAAATTTACCCAACTTCATTATAGATGTGAAACAGCTGCTGTCATATATAACAGAAAATAGCTTGAAAGAAATTTACCCAAATATTTACATTGTCATCCGAATTTTATTAACAATTCCGGTAAGTACAGCCTCTGCTGAAAGGAGTTTTTTAAAATTAAAATTAATAAAAAATTATTTAAGAAACACAATGAGCCAGGAAAGACTTCAGCTTTGGCTGTTTTATCAATTGAATCAGATATGGCATCTAGGCTGAATTACGATACAATAATTAAGGAATTTAGTAAAGTTAAAAGCAAGAAATTTCTGTTCCTTTAATACAGAAATATAAATATTTTTAAATATACACTTTAAGAAATGTATACAAGGTGGAGATGACAATACGACAATAAATGCAAACATTGACTGCACTATTAAATATAACTTCTTTATAGCTAAAAAATGTAGTTAAAAATAAAAATATTTTTTTTCCAAACAAATTCAGCCATAATTAGACACAAAATTAAGCAACAACACGGTTTTAAGTGGCGAACATTATTCTTTGGCGCAATATTCCTTTAAAAATAATCACTGAATCAAGGAATCAGAAACTGTCAATATTTTAAAATATGTTAACATGATATTTTACCGATGCATAGATCATACCCCTACGGTGGTACCCTATACAGCATGAAGAAAATATTTAAAATGTTAAATTATGTCCTGACTGCTGTCCTGATTGCATAAATATCGCTGACAGAATCATCGTCAGTACTATGGAGCCATAATTTTTAAAAAATGGAATTAATTTGAGTGTTTTTTGGACTGGAAGCATTCTTTGAAAGCCGATATTTAATTTATTGGTATTGTCATCTCCACCTATATATTTACGATTTGTAATTTTTCATTAATGTTAATCTAATTTGTATTTTTATGAATAAAAACTTGGCAGTGTTAATTGTATTGTTTTTTTCAGGTTTCAGGTCGCCACCGAACAGGGCCTCGCGAAATCTGTCTTGCCCACATCAAATTTAGGTCTTGCCCCGCCACTGAGTCTTAATATACTCCATGATTCAAATGCATGGGTTTTGCGACGCATCTCAGGCCGCGTATAAGGCCGTCATTTATCTAAAGAGTACTGATTCGCACAATAACACGCATGTCAAACTACTTTGTTCAAAATTACGCGTCGCGCCTACCAAAACTATCTCATTACCTCGATTGGAACTTCAAAGTGCGCTTTTGCTGGCGCACTTAGCTACTAAAGTCAATAAAGCATTTGGGGATATCATAAACGAATCACAATTCTGAGCGGATTCAACAATAGTTCTGGCCTGGCTATCAGCGGAACCCAACTCTTGGAAAACCTTTGTGGCTAACCGCGTCTCAGAAATTCAAAAATTAACAAATAAAACAAGCTGGCATCACGTCAAAAGCCAAGAAAACCCAGCCGACTTAATTTCAAGGGGTATGCTACCCTCCGCTTTAAAACAATCCACGCTATGGGTTTAATGGGCCATCCTGGCTTAAAGATTCAAATATGAACATTGGCGGTCCTGTAAATAACTTTCCACCACAAGATCTTGAAATTGTTGAGAGACGCACAACCTGTTTAGTAGCTGCACCTACGAGCTTCAATATGCTAAGTGTATTTTCAACTTATACAAAACTACAGAAAATTGTAGCGATATGGAGGCGATATTTCCATAACCTGCGTACTATATAAAGAATTCAAATATTAAGCGAAAAACAGGGTGGCTGTCTACCCAAGAATTACAAGATTCTAACAGGGTAATCATAAAATTGATTCAATCCGAATCATATACACTTCTCGCAAAAATTAAAGAAACAAAAAATTTTTTTAAATTATTTGGCAATTTTCAACAAGCTGTATTTCAGTAAAAAATGGTCGTACAGGAAATGAAAAAACATAGCTTTTGAAGTTTGAAGACTCTAGTTTTCGAATTTTTTGATTAAAAATTTTTTGGAGCACCGGTAGCTATGAAATTCTTGGATAAAGCACGAATAAAAAAAATTTTCAAATTTTTTACATTTTTCATTTCGCTCTATGGGCATGGAATTTTTTTTTCGAGCTAGACCAATGCATAGGTCCCATAGCCTGTTTATTCAGCTTTAATTTGCTTTTTGCGGGAGTCAGATACGACCATTTGTCTTCGAGATATCGAATTTTGAATGCAAAAGGATCTTTTTTCACTCAACTACTGATATCTCTGAAACTACTGGTCACCCATCGACCGGAGGAGAGGTTTTGTTTTCTGCATAAAATTTCCTACGGAAATTTGTCATGGTTGATTGGAAAAAAAATATTTTTTTTAATTTTAAAAAATTAAATTAAATTAAATAAATTTAAAAATAAAATAAAAAAAGACCAAGAGGTCATTTCTGACTCACCTCGCTAAAGCTATAGACACATTCAAACCTTTATTTTTCTTAAAACAAATTTTATTGAATAAAATTAAAGTCGGTACCCCTAAGGTGTCCACCGTACTCGTGCGAAATTCTGAGCGTTAAATTTTTTAAGTTTTCTACAGAGCCATTACGTGTTACAAAACAGTTTTTTTCAAAACTTTTTGACTTCTGGTAAAAAAAACCAACCAACAGTTTTTTCTCAAAACTCAAGTTTAAGAAACAAAAATCTTGTTCCCTTAATTTTTTCAAAATTTCAATCAATCGGTCCAAGAAAACCGCTGAACCAATCGATCTAAAAATTTAGGGGGGCCTTTGGGGTACATTAGACTGCAATATTTTCTTCTAACCTAAGCTTTTCCCCCAATATTGCCGAAGATACAGTCGATTAACCAAAAAAAGGGAAAATGGCATTTTTTTGCTCTTTTTTTCACGTTAACGTTACAGGTGGAATTTTTTTTTTTTTCTAATCAACCATGACAAATTTTTGTTGGAAATTTTCTGCAGAAAACGAAACCTCCTGTCCGCTCGCTGGGTGACCAGTATAGTTTCAGAGATATTGGCAGTTGAGTGAAAAAGGATCTTTTTGCATTCAAAATTCGATATCTCAAAAACAAATGGTCGTATCTGACTCCCGCAAAAAGCAAATTAAAGCTGAATAAACAGGCTATGGGACTTATGCATTGGTCTAGCTCGAAAAAAATTTTCCATGCCCATAGAGCGAAATGAAAAATTTAAAGATTTGGAAAATTTATTATTCGTACTTTATCCAAAAATTTCATGGCTACCGGTGCTCCAAAAAATTTTTAATCAAAAAATTCGAAAACTAGAGTCTTCAAGCTTCAAAAGCTATGTTTTTTCATTACCTGTACGACTATTTTTCACTGAAATACCTACAGCCTGTTGAAAATTGCCAAAAAATTTAGAAAATTTTTTTGTTTCTTTAATTTTTGCGAGGCTCATGAGCAACAATTACATGCTGGCCACCAGGGCACTTTAGCTCACGTGCGCCAAAACTACTGACCTGTTTCAGGCCGCAGTCTTGTTCGAGAAATCATACATATTTTGCCTTATGTATCACAAATTTTGTGGGCGTCGATCGAGAAACTCAAAAAACTAGTTAACTCACCCGAAATCCAATCAAGATTAGCCTCAGAAAATATTGATTGAAAGTGTAAGGGGGGTGTGATTAAGCGCCATATCACCAAAATCTGTGCGCTTCCGATAGAACAACCAGCCAATTTGAGCGAGCCGATTTGAACGAACTGTCGCCTTCGGGGATGTGAAGTGACGTGTGCCCGAAAATCCAAAAACAAAGTGCGTGCGCCATTTCAGTCTACTATTTCGTTTACTATTTTATATTCATGTTTACGTTTTTTGTTTGTATTGTGTATATTGTATCTCTTTTCTCTTTCTTTTGAAATTTTTAGTTAATAATTTTGTGCAGGCTAAATAATGCTGCTTGTTGGTTTGACTTGAACTTTTATTCGACGGTCAAATATCGACACTCGTTCGCGGTGTCTAAGTCCAAGTGACCGTCCCTATCTTGTATGTATGTACTTACTTACAAACCTATTTATACTAAAAACTAGACTTAAATCTACCTTAACTAATTGCTCGCACAAAGGTGCAAGCAGATGGGGGTGCTGTCCAAGTAGTGGGATCCTGGAAAAAGCGATTGCGACCGAGTCGCTTCTAAGCAACCGAAAACGGTTGCTTTGGATAGATATCAGCCAAGTCGCAATGGATTTCCATCGGTTAAACAGAGAGTTCCAAGAGGCTATCGCTTTTTTTGGTGTTCCGAAGGTGCATCCCTATGAATGGCATTGGTAGATGGCGGCTTAGGGGCTGGATTTTTAGATACTTTCAGGTACAAGTGGAAGGGTTATAGCCTCCGGCACCCAAGTTTACCTGTTTTTGGTAGAAACTGTTTCTACAACTTCAAAGGTGCTGCTTTAAAAGCGATTCTTCGGATATTGCATATTTATCGTTATTTGGAGATTAACAAGGGGTTTTTAAATAATCTTTATCTTGTTGTTCATAATATGTACCAATATTATTACTTTTGTAGGTAAAAAATAACAATTTTTATTTCCGAAACCACTTTTAAATGATCTCTAGATTATTTGAATTTCTTCTTCAAAACGTGCTTGCAAATTTTACAAAATCTTAATCTCGACAAACATTTTAATTATTTCCTTGAATAAACGTTATATCCCAGTCAACTTGGACATTTGTAATTACATTCAAAAAAAATATCTGTAAACAAAAGCCCTATACAATCGTACCATAAAGTATGTTTCTATACCAAAATAATATCCTCCACAAATTTTGTTACATTTATAATAATTTGTTGGATTCATAATATAGGTACAGTAGCTTATATTCTAACTCTGTCAGATTGAAACGCAAGTTTGAATCCATACGCATATCTCAATTTTTGTATACAGAGTGTCCCGGAATAACTGTTATAAACTTGAGAGGCGGATATAAAATCAAGAAATTAAACGGCTTTTCTTAATAAACATGTTCTCGAAAACGGTTGATAACGGAGGAAGAGTTCTTGAAAATTATCGTAACTCTTGACTTTTATGATCAATTTTTCCGAATGTTTGCACATGTAGATACTACTGAATTAAGTTATCATGTATCGGTTATTTCCATTTTGATGAAAATCGCACGACACCGAGAAGTAGCCAATAGAAAAATAGAATTCGATGTCGTTTCTATGACAATGTAAACATTTCCTGAAATTTTTTTTTCCGAAAATTCTATTCTTATGCATGTTCCACTCGGGCTAATTAATACGTTTTAGAAATGCATTTGAAAAAATTTCCGGAAATAATCAATGCACTAGGAATATTATAAGTGACAATTGTTTAGTGTATTAAAGTCCACGAGATTTACGTTCACGATACTTAGGTTAGGTAGTTTGAAAACATTTCACCTTAACAAATTGCTAAAAAATGATTGGTTTCGCATTTTTGAAAAGATCCTCCCCTAAACCCCTTCCCTCCAAAGCGACCGAAATCGTAAAGATAGCGACTCGATCGCAATCGCTTTTTCCAGGATCCCACTACTGTTCTGCGAAATAACGCCGGCTTAGAATTAGTCATGGGGTAAGACCAGGGGCGGACTGGGAAAGGAAAGGCCCGATGGGACTTTACCTGTAGGGGCCCGCTAAACTTATCCCAAACACTTTTCTATAACGAAAATACTTAAAAAAAGAACTGAGTTTATAATTGTCATTTAATATGATAATATTTTTGAAAATAAATTTGAAGAATTTGAAACTTCAGTACAACTAAAGAGTCAACAAGTTCTTGTACGTTAAAAATAAATTTGTGTAAGCTGCCGAGTGCAAATTATAGAAATACAGAAATTTGTAGCAGCAAACAATACATCACTATTTGTCGCAAAGTTTTACAGGTTGGTTTTGCAGTATGGTTTGTTTAAACATATTCATTTTTTTCGTCATCTTCCCAATTATCTTAATCGTCTTGATCGAGGTGCTGGACTTCAAAATCAATGGGACCATTTGACGATCTTGAGTGGGCTACTTCACTGACCTTAAATATCTTCGAAAACTGCAGTAATTCATTCTGTAATTCCGAGCAATTTATATATCTTAGTCAATTTTGATATTTCTGAAAGTTCTTCTTCGGAAGGAGTTTGTTTTAAAATTTAGGGAAATTCCTGGGGTTTACGTACTGCATAGATTAAATTAATTTTCTATTTTCGGTAAATCTTTCCGTCAATGTCATGAAATCGGAAAATAGAAAATATCCATAGGGTTTCTAGGTCTCTCATCTTTGCATTTTTCTCCATCCATTATTTTCACTTATAATATCCCTAGTGCATTGTTTATATCCGGAAATTTTTTCGAATGCATTTTCAAAACGTATTACGGATAAAAGGGCCCGTCATTGAGGGATCGCGGGGGCCCGGTGGGACTTTGCCCACTTCTGCCAATGGCCAGTCCGCCCCTGGGTAAGACCGAGCCGGCATTAACTGGAAAGTAACTTTTTAGAAGCTGAAAGCTTTATGATCTTACAAATTTCAAGGCGACCGGTATGTCGAGTCGCACCACCATTTGCACCACCAGTCACATCGTGGTGGGGGTCTTGAGCGGCGGCCACCAAGCCAAATCGTTCATCAAGTGAATATTTTGATCGATTCTGGTATAACTTTATGAGACCTATACCAATTTGTTTGTTGATCAATTCTACACTAGGAACTGAAAATTACGACATTCTCGGTTAGTCGAGACAAAAGTTACAGCTCAAAAACCTCGAAAATCTCCTAAATTTGGGGTCCAAAAGTAAATCGGCATATCTTTGTAACCATAAGAGATAAAAATAATTGGTTTGTACCATCTTGTAGCTCTGATATTTAGCTTTAAAACTGTGTCTTGGAATATTGCGCGCTTTGTTATATTTGGAACAAAATAACAAAATAATATCATTTAATGCAGAAACGCGGAATTTAGACAAATCTCGTTGCGTTTTCCAGTGTTTTACTTGCATGCAGTATGCTCTATTTAAAAGAAAACTTGACAGAAAACTGGCAAATATTATTGGAAACTTATGATCTCGATTACCTATAGGTCCATTTTCAATAATAACTTAGTAAAAAATTGTTTTAGTTCGCCAAGCGCAAGATACGCTTGGGCTGTCGATGCTTCTCCCGCATCCCTTCCTCGCCGCATGCTCCTACCGTTAGCCCGTCGCACGTCCCAAGGCGTGATCAAAACTGGCAAATTTTATTGGAAACTTATGATCTAGAACTGAAATGAGTGATAAAAATTTAATAAGTTGTTCTTCATCGTCATTGAAATTTTCGATAATTTCTTTATTAGTAGTAGTAGTATTTTGCAATTTGCAGTCTGGAGTGCACAACATTTCCTCATTTTTGCATGCGCATTTATTGCAGTAATTCTTTTCTATGCAATAAAGTTGTATAGCGCTTCTTATAGTCATATATGCACGGTGTAAAATATGCGACAATTATTACTGATGGACATAGTAGTACGTATAAACGCCTGTTGGAAGCACGACCCTACAAAAATATAACGATCGAAAAAATTGAATGTCGTAATCATTTGTTGAGGAATTTTTGTAATAAGCTACATACTTTGTCGTTTGATACAAATATTCCAATTCATCTAAGAAAGCTGCTACAGGGAAATATAATGCGTCTAAGAAGCGCGGTTATTGGTGCAATCGCAGAAAACAAGAAAAATGAAAACGGTATATATAGAAGATATAGGTAACCATCTTTTTGGTGATCACTCCAAATGTAGAGAGTACTTTTGTAAACGAAGGCAGTCTGGGGAGCCCAATAATTTGATAATTGCAAAAGGGTGCCCTGAGTTTTGGGAGCGCCTCACGACTTGCATCGAGCAATTGCGCACTCATTGTCGCTCTTTAATTAGAGACGTGGACAGCAATGTTGTGGAGCAATTCAATTCTAGAATAGCGAAGTTTATTGGTGGGAAAAGAATAAACTATTCTTTGCGGGGATTATACGGTGCACGCTGTTCTGCAGCGGTAGTATCGTTTAACACAAAACGACCACATTACGTCCTTAATAAGTCAATTTACTTTAAAAACCCGAGTGTGAGAATGAAGAGAATGGAGAATGCCAGATTAAGAAAAGCTGAAGCTGCCCGAAAAAGAAGAGAAGGACTCAAAACAATACCGCAAAAGCGACTATTTGCTTCTGGTACTTTCCATCAGGATTCAGGATGCCGATTATGGAGAGTTTTGCCAAGTCCTACCCGACATGGACCCCGAAATTTTCGAAGAAAAAAAAAACACTTTTCTGAAATCTTTGGAAAAGGATGTCGAAGAAAAAGCGGCATTAGAACGTGAAACTATTCTTCAATCTGAAAGCGGAAAGTGGATGGAATATCGACGAAAAATTTTAACAGCGTCAAATTTTTATACAATTGCTGTACATACATAGACTTACCACTAGTTGCAAAAATAAAGTTCGGCAATTGCTTTATGACGGCAATATCGATTGTAACAGCACCAGACATGGGCGAAAATATGAAGCCACAGCGAAGCACCAATTGGAGTTGCAAAAAAAGATCTTGATTGAAGAATGCGGTCTTTTTATTCACACAGATTACCCATTTTTAGGTGCAACACCCGATGGACTCGTAGGTAGCGAAGCCGTGGTTGAAATAAAGTGCCCCATAAGTGCATACAGAAAACCAATTGATGACACAATTGCCCAGAACAAACTTAAATTCTGGAAATACAAACAAAGTGATGGGTCTGTGGAGGTAAATGCCAGTCATACTTGGTATTACCAAATTCAAGGGCAGCTAGAAGTATCTAACAGAGCGCAAAACTTGTATTTTTCGTATTCGCGAACCTCCAGCGATTTTAGAGGCTCAACAAAGAAAAGAAGTTGAAGACGGAAAAAAGAAAAAAGGACAAAGGTAAAGAGGCTGCTCCCTTAAGAATATTCTTCACCGACATGAAGAGAAAAGGATAGAAAGTAATACTTTAATGCCGACTGCAGGTGTCAATTTCTATTTGTACTTCACTTTCATAATTATTTTATTTTGTAACCATAATGTTGTTTTTTCACTACTAGTCTAAAAACCGATCATTTCTTACTGCGTTTATGCATCATTTCAAGGTCTAATATCAACTAAATGATAAGCATGATTTTTATATAAATTCATTAATTTACTTCTCAATGGTCATTCTGGCATGCGATTTGGCCTAATCTCATTACGTAATATTCACTATTCAATCAATGCAAATTGAGTTTGCTTGGCGACGGTCAAATAATAAACCAATAATATCAACATAAAAATTATGGACTTTTGTTATGCTTTATTTTTTAAGAACTTGATTGTTTATAGCAACACCACCGACGATCGAATGACTCACTTAGCTTTCGGAATAGTCCCAAGATAGTAGTTCGATTGTTTTAGTTATAAGCAAAAAATATTCATATTGTGTGCCTCGATTTTTGTAATGGCCGAAATTTTGTTCTATAAAACTAGGAGGAGCAGTAACCATTAATGTGAAATGTTTTTAATGCAATAAACGCTGTTTTTACTAGATATACATATTTTACATTTTTATTAGAGTTATTAGCATGCACCAAATTTTTTATATAGGTAACACCTTGTTCTTAAGTTAGTGAATTTTATTTTGCTTGTATATTATACCTACTACAATGTAACGGTTTATTTTTGGGATGGCTGTATGTTCGCGATTTTGGGGTCTCTCAAAGGTGTCCGTCCTTTCTGTTAATGTTCTTCTCGTTTCTATGGTTTTGGATTGTTATCGGTACCTTGAGTTGCGATGTTTTCTTTTATGTGTTTTTTTCGGATATGCTGGCTGATAAACGGCATATTGGTGAGGTTTCTCGAGGTGTGTGGGTCGGTGTCTGTGGGGACGAGATTTTGAGGTAAGTTTTGTTTAAAGAGGGTGAGCCCTCTCTCATGCTCGTTTCTCCACAGGTCCATAGATACCCTTAATTGTCTATTTCGCTTTTTCTGGTTGTAAGAAGCCAATATTTGGTCTTTAAAACCCACCGCCAGTATTCGGGACCACCAACTTTGGGGAATTTATCGGCCAGTCCGGAACGCAGGGCAACTCAAGCCACTATTAGAGCGTTTTCACACACACCGGCAATACCGGTGTGTGTGAAAACGCCCTTAAAGTCCAGGACCTGGAGAACCCCTGTCTACTCTTCGTCTTTTTGTCTTCTTCATCTTCATCGTGCTACCCTTTGCTATTTTCATCTTCAGTCAGCACCCAGGACGTCATCAGCGGAAGCTCCAGCGATCCCGGCGAGTACCTTTTTGATTTTTGCGTATTTGTGCGGCTTGACAGATTTTTGTAAGACGAGTTCGTTATTCGATTTTGTTGGGTTTAGCCGCGCAATAGTGTATTTCAGCCGGGTATCGCCAGTGACCATCATCATCCGCTAGGCGTCTGACTAACAACTTCTTCACTCCCTAACTTTTATTTGTATCTTTTTTCTTATGTAATAAAACCACCACGTCTTGTTTAGACACTTATTTATTTTTGCTCAACCTTCCCCTCCGTAATTGGTGATAAATACCAATTGCTGGCGCTCATAAGCTCAACGAGACCTTCAGAGGACCCACGACCCAGCCGCCGCAAAGGAGCTAACCGTTAGCCGCATGTGGTAGCGTTACAACAAATAGTTACAACAAATAAAGACTATTAATATTAGAAAAGACTTATTATAACTTTGTAACATACTTTAACCATTCCAATTAAAATATAATCTTGGTAAATATGATTTCTTGTTAAAAATTGCCGATAGGCCTTTTTCACCATACCTGTTATGCAGATTAGGTATATTGAAAATAATCAAGCTATGAGCGAAAATCAAACTATGTAGGTAAGTAAGAAGCTAAGAAGTAAGATACAATTTGTTTGTTGACCTCATAATGTCTATGGTATTGTTTACTATGTATACCTCACGATCTCAAAAAATTAACAGCTGTAAGTTTTGTAAATTTCTAGTGGCGACCTTAAGTAACTATTTTGTAGCATTCAATAGTAAAGGTAGGTACATTTTTATGTTGTGGCAATCTAAAACCATGCTCGAATTTACTTTGTTTATAAAAGTCGAGGTTTTATCGCCAAACAAATGTCCCATAAATTCTGTCCGATATCGGTTCACGCTCGGTTTTATGTTTCACGGCCGCATGGTGGCGCTCCTGTACGGTGCAAAAATTGGCCAGTTGTCTATCCAAGATTGGGGGTGCACTAATTGATATTTTTACATAATTTTTTTTTAGTTGTCTTCCTAAAACTATTATCTACCAGTTGATCTGGCTTTTAATGAAAAAGTTTATATTTTGTAAATAGAACACAAACAGCGCCATCTGGGGCAGGATAAACGTATCGCATATTGCAGTGCGCTGCGCACGCGACGCCGATTCGGTCGATAATACAGCTTGGATTTCAACATAATTGACACCATTGTTTATACACAATGTTTATAAACAATAATTGACACTGATTGTGGACTGGACACCGACAAACGCCATTAACAGTTAACACAGGGTCTGATGAGATCATTGAGTTTGATAGACAATGGATAGACAGCTTATGTGTCTGAGCCTGTGTATTTCTGATCATAGTTTGTGACTTTTTGCCACTTGAAGCCTGTTCCCCAGGTTGTTTCCTGCCTCGTTTTTCTGCGGGCGTTCGCACCTCGTTTCTTAGCCTTTCCTCATTCCTGCATCCTGTTGTGTAGTGTACCTATAGAGCAGAGTTACCATGGCCATGGCCCAGCAGGAAGAGCGTAAGAACATAGAAACCTACCCATGCATAAACTCCTAAATGTCTTTTGCAGTTAGAAATCAACTTATTCATGTAAATTGTCCGCGCGACAATTATGAAAATCCGGCGGAGGTTATGGGCAGCCAACAGACTGCGTTCGCCACCTTTAGGAGCCTTTGCCCTCTTGCAGCAGAAGTGACAAGCGTAGTTGGAATACGAAAGAAAGGACGACGACGGTATAAATGTGCGTGGAAAGTACAATATATTAGGGGAGACAACAATCAAATCGGATCCGAACAATTGGTCCGCGACATAATTAATTCGAAACCTCAGAACACAGAAATCGTAAGAAAAGACAAACACATCTATCCTCCCGCCATTGAAATGTATTACTCAATTACTTGCGATTGCATTATCTCACCGCGTGCTGGTAAAGTAATTAAAAAAGCTGATCCTGTGGAAAAAATTAAGGTTGAGTTAACTAATTTAAAGGCTGAGGAAGAATAATTGTTTATTTTTATTTAGTAACGTTTGGTATTATGTGTCTATAAAAAAACATAAAAACAACACAGTTATGTATTTCTTTTGTTTTAGGTGTGCTATGGTTATAAAGTTCTTTTTGATTAAATAGAGGTATCGTATCATAATAAACTACTTGATTGTTTTATTAAAATATTTGCATTTTAGCTAAAAACTAAGATAATTTTGATAGCATAATATCATTATTATAACTAAATAGGTTATTTTGTTCTAGACTGAATGAACTCTTTAGTTAGAGTTGACATACAGTGCGTTGTCTGTTGGTGTGTGTTTTAATTTTGTGTAAAGAAATCGCCCCAACCAGGAGGCGCCTTCTGTGAGGCTGTCAACTTGAACTGGAAGAGCGGGAGTCGCCACAACGCCGCATATAACAAGAAATGCAACTTCTTCCACAAAGCCAAATCGGTGTCCTTAAAGCAAAATTAAGAAGAGTGAAAACTTTTGAAAGCGTGCCGACTAAAACGTCACTAAATTGCAAGAGTTACTTGACTTGAGGGAAGACGTCGAGATGAAAGTGATGGAACTCAATGGCAAGTTATTCCTGCAACTTAGTGTTGAGTTCCATCACACTTTCATCTCGAGATCGCGAGAAGGAAGAAAACTGAGTATATCAACCTCTTGGTTAATTTTTTCAATTTTTTTCTTCTCTCCTTCCTCTTGACAAAATTAGAAGCGGTACCAGCTTTCGGGTCTAGTTGAAGTTGAAGGATAACGTGCAATCTTTGAACAGCACCATAGAGAATTTCGCTCCAAAAAGTAAATTTTTATAATGTTGTGCTTAGGATAGACAACTCTTATTACAGCTCACTAAGTTTTCACCCTCGCTCTTGAATGGGGATCTTCGGCCATCCTCGTGTCCTTTGTAATAAATTATTTACTAAAAATTGATAAAAGAATAATGGATTGCCATTTGAAATAATAAAGTTGCTATCATTTCTGATTAAATGACAAGTGAATAAAAATGTTGAAAAGCATATTTGAGAAGACTGTATTTTGTGTAATGGCTTCCATGAAAAACTTTTTACATGAAGTGTAGTAGTTCAGCAGAAAATACCTGTTCTCTCTCAAAATGTACATACTCTCTAATTTAAGGTTTTTTGTAAGTCTGAAGCTTGGTTGTGCCTAGGATAAACAACCCTTATTACAGTCCAGTAGTTTGTAATCCCCGCTCTTGAAAGAGAAACTTCGGCCCACACAAATAAAGTGTTGTGGTAAAATATTATGTCTTCGCTGTTAAAACTCAACACGGGCAAGTTTCGCCCAAAACACATAAAAATGATCAAATTTACTAAAGTTGTGAGTTTCATTGGACTATAATAGTATGTATAGTACACACAGGATAATTAAAATATTTTTTACTCTCTTACTTGCGAAAACTACCCTCTAGGTCAAGAAAATAACCGTAGTGTCAATAGAGGCGCATATTAGCAAATTTTTAATTTTAAATAACACTTTTCTATAAATGCATGAAATCAAGTAACTACTTATTTTATTAATAACAGATCAAGAAATTTATTATTAAAATGCACCAATAGCGTAATATCTACCTTAAGTGCAGTCTAAACATAGAGTTGTTTTTCAACCCCTCAAGCCGCCCCAATATGAACCTTTGTCTCATCTTTGCGACTGCTTGCAACCACTGACACATAGATTTAGAAAATAACAAAGCTATAAGATTAAAAATTGGAAAAAATTATTCTCCCTGATCTTGAAGTATTAACGTCTATACAATTATTTTTTTGCTTAAAGGTTCTCAAATTAGGACAAGTTAAAAATATGCGTAATTTAGTTTTTCACTGGAAGTTCATTCCCTAAGGCGCTCCATATAAAAGCACTGGGCACTAGGATTTATAAAATTCAGAAAAAAATAGTTTTTATCAGAATTTTGAAGCAAATGGTGCCTAAAATAGTTTAAATTCAATAAATGCAAAGCCAAAAAAATACCCCTACCCCTACCCCTTGTACAGTACAAAGTTGATTTTGCATTTTTAACGGCTGAGGGATGAGGGATAATTTAAAGTGACTCTTAATTTTTAACGTTTTTAGTAACAAAGTGCACAAGATGACACGATAAAATCTTCTTCGTACTCCACTATCGGTTCGCTTCGCTGGCCAAGAAGACGCTGCACATCAAACGATAGTTCGTTTGATAAGGTGATTGGTTCACCATGGGGGGAAATGCATTTGTGTGAGTTGACTGATGCACGACTTGTCCGTGGTCGACAGGATGGTCCAAAAGTACCGCACCACCTTGAAAGTGCGTTATCTAGAATTGCAGTAGAATTCTGGAAAGTTATTTATTAAAAAAATCTGTCATTTAGTTGTAGCTCTTTAAGGAAGGCACAATTAAAGTTTAAATTTAGAGGTACACACGGTTATTTCAGAAAAAAAAAATTTTTGAGTATAGATTATTTATTTAAAAAGTTTGAAGTTGAGAAAGTCGGAAAGTTTTTGCGCCCAAGGTTTAAAATCATAAAATAAGATCTTTGATGTAACAAGGGAGAAAACATGACAGCATAGCCAATACATTACAAACGGTTTTTAGCCAACCAATATTGCACGATTTTTCTGAGTAGTGGTATAGGTAAAAGTTCAATAATTACAGATAACGATGTTTCTTTTTTGCTACCTAATTTTAAATTGCTTTTATGTAGTTTATAAATTGAGAAAGAAGAATTTATTTAGCAATTTTCCGGTACTGTACACTAATCCTAGATAACTCACTTTCAAGGTGGTAGGGCACTTTTGGGCCACTCTGAATATTGCCAGTTCACATCACCCTTATACAATTTTTGTAATCACTTCTTGCATTGCCATGTAGTAGTATATGCAGTTGCGTTATGTATTTCAATGGTTTCTCAAGAGTCTCAAGTTTTTCGTCATATCATTGTGCGGCTTAGTACATTATAAGGAAAGTAGACAACTAACCATACATACCCTACGGGCATTAGGCTCTTTCAGGGCCTCTTCAAGGCTTGTCTGAGACTGTCACGTGAAACTCCGGAGAATGGCGGAGCACAACAAGGTTGTTATCTGCTGGATTCCTAGTCATCAGGGGCACGGGGAGAATGATAGGGCTGACGCCCTGGCCAAAAAGGGTTCAGAGATGAGCCTGATTGGCCCGGAGCCGGTACTGGGCATTTCTCCAAGCCAGTTAAAGCGTGCCCTCAGGAACTGGGTGTCTGCAAGGCATTCTAGGGAATGGAAGGCGAACGCACCTCGACAGTCGAGGATCTTCATTTTAGGTCCCGATCAGCAAAGAACCGCTGAATTGTTGAGACTCAGCAGGGAGGATCTGAGAAAGGCGGTTGGACTGCTCACGGGACACTGCCCCCTCAGAAGACACCTCTACATTGTGGGCTCTCTTGAGGACCCTATGTGCAGAAGGTGTGAAGAGGAGGAAGAAACGCCTCTTCATGTACTGTGTCACTGTCCGGCTCTTGCTGCACAGAGATCCAGGTATCTAGACTTCCCCTTCTTAGAGGAAAGTGAAATCAGGAGGGCTCCTATGAACAGGCTACTGGGCTTCATCAGAAGCACAGGCATGCTCTAAAGGGCTTCCCAGAAACCACACAGGGGTGCACACAATGGGCCTATCTTGGCCTCAGTGTGCGGCTCGGCGTTCAGCCGGGCCCCCCAGGAAAAAAAAACCATACATAAGAAGTTTGTAGCGTGGATCTTCGTCGGGGGGAGAAACAAACACGGTATACCACAAACACTTCGACACTTTAGTTAACAAAAGCGTGTATTCAGGAAATAACAATTTAAAATAAAGCAACGATAAAAAAAAGGAACAAATATAAAAATCTAATCGCGTCAACAGCTTCCGCATAAGTGGCGCCTTTCCACACCCTCTTGCGCAATCTCCGCTTAACGAGCGGGTGGCAACATGTGTGGTTCCATGTGTGGACCGGCACTCAAGGGTGGTTCGGCAACCATGGGCGGCTCGTCGGGAACCGCCTCGCTACAAGTTTATGTATAATTTGTTGCCCAAATACTGAAGACCTAATATTACTATGGAAGTTTTATTCATATAGGCAAATAATATATTTTTTTTAATTCTGGGTTTTACAATTATCAATGAAAAGGCAACATACACTTAACAAAAAGTTTATTAAGAAAGTAATTTTTTAGGTTTCCTTGCAATTAGCGAATTTTGCGTAAGGAAGTTTTCGTCGATGCTATTTCCTCCCCAGAATGTCAATAGAGAAAGCGTAAAAGGGTAAAAAATGCAACTTTCCACAACGTCGACAATAATTATAGCACAAATTGTCGTAAACAAAAAGTGATTTTTTTGTTGGTCTTACTGTCTTAGATTCGCAAATTAGATGGAGTTTTAAGCCCTTCAAATCAAATCACCTAGTAGTGATAGAATAGTTCCTGCACTGCTACAAAAAGGGATCGATGTTATCACCCCATGTCTGGGTGAACCACAGCCTAACGAACATTTGAAACCAAAAACAAAATTTTATAGCCCATTAACTTGACCGAGACGTGACTGAAAACCATAACAAATTCAAAGTTTCATCAACAGATGGTCGTCAGCGCTTGTGTAGCGGTTTCGATATGTGGCGAAAGAGCTCGATAAGTTGCCAAAAATTTTCTTTAGTAAAAAAATACGAAAAAAATTTTGAACTACCAGAAGCTCGTTTTATGACTTTTTGGTAGTACCAAAAAAATTTGTGGGTTCTTGAATCTGAAAAATCGCTATTTCCAAAGAGCGCGCGGCTTTATTTTTTTTCTCGGGCCTCAAGTAACGCACAGCGTGGATTTTTATTTTGTTCGAAAAAGCAATAGTTGGAGAATCAATATCATTTTTATGATACAAGAGAATATACACAATTAAATCTTATATTCACTATTTTGTTAGTTACATCTATTAAAATCAGTAAAGTTTCATGTTCAAATAGGTCTCATTTCCTTTTTCACGATATGGATTTTTTTTTTTTTTATGTAGATCGATAGCCTCAAGTATTAAGATGATATAATCTCGCATAACCCCTAGTCGCGTTTCAAAAATAAAGTTTCTAGGACAAGAAATGCAAGACGCGGTTAAACGGTTTATTATTGACTGTGCTATTAATTCTGCAACTATCGCTTTTTCAAGGAAAATACAAATCCACACTGAGTTCTTTGAAAATAGCGATTTTCCAGATTCAAAGGGCCACAAATTTTTTCGGTACTACCAAAAAAGTCGTAAAACGAGATTTTGGTAGCCCCAAGATTCTTCAAAAAGATAGACAAAATCTCATATTTTTCTACTTCATAAAATTTTTCTTCTAAACTAAGCGACTTTCGAGCTCTTTCCACCGCACAACTCGATAGAGTTTTCATTACAATATTCAAAATATACAGCGAAATTTGCAGGAACTTATGAATTAGGCATAATAATTAATTAATTAATTATATGGTCGGCCTTATCACATTCCACACTTTTCTCCATGTGCAAAGACGTGGAACGAGAAGGAATAAATACGTGATGACTAGGGCAACGCCAGAACTACTTAGTTATATTTAGCTCTTTATCACCGGATCGGAAATAAAACCCGAGACCGATTTCAAAATCTCAAATATAAACAACACGATGCACGCTGGAATCGCAAAATTCTTGTAGAACAGCGCCAAAACGCGCATATGGGAAAACCCCTCAAATACATAATGGTTTTACGTATTGTTGACTGCCGCGATCGGGCGGAATCGTCGAGAGGATCTATTTGGTAGCCCTCCACGAGTTCATGGGGTTAGCAAAAACGGGAAGGCCTAACTCATTTCTGTTTTTAGGATTATAAAGCTGAAGAATTGACCTTTCATGTAAAAGAAATATGAAAGCAGTAAAATAAAAATTCCTACGTAATACGTGATGGCTTCAAAGTTGCCGAACTTTGAAGGGTTGTTACTTTATAACGAAAAAAAAAAATGCGATTAAAAATTATTTTATCGAATTCTTTGATGTTTTGTCATTACGTAGGTCAAAAGAGAACTTGATTGTATCATTAGGTTGCTCTAACGCCATGAAGTACGAAAGCGTGTTTTGCCGTTTTCTCGCCCGTTTCTTACGGCAGCCTTAAGCTAGCTACTTACTGGAGTATTTATCTTTAGACTGGAGGAAGATTAGGGTTGATTTTATACCAAAAACGGAAAAATCCTATCGCCTCGTTAGCCTTACCTCTTTTGTTCTAAAAACCATAGAGAAGATTATTGATAACCACAATAGAAACAATTCTCAGAACTGCACCACTTCATAGGAAACAATTTGCCTATCAAGCAGAAGAATCCACAGTGGACGTCGTACATGGACGGAAAAAGAAATAGCTCTCAGATTATTTATAGATATAGAAGGTGCTTTGGATAACACCTCTTTTACGTCAATAGCAGAAATGTTAAAAGGCCGCGTCATAACAGCCTCGCTGAGCAAAGAAGACCTGGTTGTGATCACGGGGAAGAGCTGCCCAGAGGGCATGGTTCTATCGTCTTAGCTGTGGTCTATAGTAGAACCGTGTACAACGTACGAAAGCGCTGGAAGGCCATCGCTAAAACGAAAAACGGAAATGCAAGTTACTATCTTGGGAGTGCCAGTTGGTAACTTGCAGTGCGAATAACTCCTTGTAATGCAGTTTACTATCTCATTGTATCCAGAGTGTTTCATTAATAATTGTATTTAAACTAACTGTCAACTGGAGAATCCTTGAAACCATATATAAAGATTGAACCCAGAACAGCTATATAAAATGTGCCTTGTTACTGAGATACAGAGTGTTTTATTTCAACATTTTAAAATTTTTGCTCATTACCTATTTTGATACTGTTTATCATATTCGACAGAAAGTTTGAGTCCTGCAGGAGGAATAGAGTTTCGCTCTACTACCAGAGGCGTACGGCAGAGACGCAGGAATAGTTCTCCCCCTCAAAATTCTACGCCACTGGTGAATTATGTAGCTTTTTTACTATGATTATTTAATTTTTAGATATTTTTTACAAAAATAATGTACTTTTACTTCACAACGATAAAGTGATAATTTTTCGAGATAATTAAAGTTAAAGAGCCGCATATTATTCCAATTTTAGTATTTAATTTATTGCTCCTATTCGTATTGATCATTTCAATCATTTAGTATGGAGGCACATTTTATCTAGCTGTTTCAGGTTAAATCTTCATATCTTGTTTCTAGGATTCTCCTGTTAGCTTATGTAATGAAACACTCTGTATACAATGAGATAGTAACCTGCATTGCAATAGAATAATTTGCACTGCAAGTTACCAACTGGCACTGCAAAATATTATCTTGCATTTTCGTTTTACTTATGGTCTTTTAGCGCTTTCATAAGGACGATCTCCAGCTAAGGCGAACAAACATAGACTTCAATGTACAGGGACACGCTGATGATATTGTTGTTTTAATAAAAGATAAGCGTGAAGACCTTATCTCCAGTCTAATGCCTTGAATGTAATTAAAAACTGGTGCGACGAACATATGACTTAACAATTTAATTGATAACGATTAAGGTATTCGCTCCCAGTATGATCCAAGCTTTGCCACCGTGTCATCATTGCTTGCCTCTTATTGTCCTTAATCATTCGTAAGTACTTGCAATTGTTTACTGAAAGTTATTTATAGAAAAACACTATTAGAAGCGTTTGATAGAACGGAAGTAGTTACTTAACGTCCTCATTGGATTAATAAGTTAAGATTTTTTTTGATATGTTGAGTTAGACCTTTCAGCAGAACAATTCACTATAATAACTACTTAATTTTATTTAAATATAAATAATTTACATCACAATTGTGTACAATCACTAATAAGGCAAAGATGCTCCCAGAGCAAGAAATCGTCGTAAAATAAATATTTAAACGTAGTCCCATTCGAGAAACAGTTCATAAATACTGTGGCAAGATCTTGAAATTTTCCTCAAACTTTTAGTCTTCATTTTATAGTCCTCTGGCAAAATTTCTTAATAGATAATTTATATATACAAATATAGACATGAGGTAAGTTGGTTTAAGTAGTAATGCCGAACTGGTGTTTTCATTCTTTGTTTCCACTCCTTCCGTATCTGCAACCAATTATTTAATGTCGACTGAAATTTAATAGCAACTGACCTACCAAAACTCCATACTTTTGTGGTGGATTTGACTGTTGGTAGTGGGCTAACTAGAGGCCTCCTTGGGTCCATTGACGAAATAGTTGACGTCCTACTAACACTGGTAGGATTCCACGGCGCTGTATAATTGCCTAAAATCGAACAGAATTGTTGCAAATATTGCTGAACACCATAAAAATTACATGTGTAGGAGCCAGTTTTGTTGAGCTGCATGCCATAGTGCAACGGATCGATGTGTCTTTGACAATGCTCTCCTGCTTCCTTGATGTAAATTTCGCTTTCGGACATTTTAACGCCGACGAAACACTCGTAGGTTCCAGCGGCAACGTCACGCCTTTGCGTGTAGGTGTAGAGGAATTCAGATTCTTTCCAATGTCCTAAACACCGGTACTCGCGTTCTTCGTAAATCTCGTGGGTTTTACAGTGAGACACTTGGTAGTACATTAATTCAGACGCTTTACAGTCCGACCATAATTTGGCACATAAGTCTAAATCGGCACTGTCTGGGATCACCCCCACGTACTCGCCTGAAATTGGGCACTGACTTGACGCTCCCGGCAACACCTCGGCCCCTGGTCAAAGAAAAAATCGCCGATTAAACATGTTCTCAAATTCTAGATTAAAATTAGTGCGATTGACTTATGCACAACGTTTTTTAAATGAGTCGAAAAACAAGGGAAAACCTATGTGTACTCACGTCCTTGCGTTATCCAGGAGCCGTCTTGAAAGTTGTCCTCTGAGCACAACGTGAACACGTCTTTGGTACTGCTAGCGTTAGTACCCATTTGGAATTCTAATATATTGTTGCTCCTCTCTAAGATCCTCATGCAGTTGTATCGTTCTTCGTCGCTAGAATTGCTAATAAAACAACGAAATTGAATCTATTTATTTAACGAACCACTGCGTTCGACTGAAAATGATGTATTTATCTCCGCTATCTTGAACTCCAACACACTTGATCGTGTAGGTTTTGAAAGAAGAATGGTCCTTATATATCATAGTATCGTCGTCAACTCGAACATGTTCCCAATTGCCGTGCATCCATTTGGGAAAGCTGCAAATGCCAAAAGTGGTTTCGGCTGGCCAACGACTTTCGGGTTTTGGAGTTAACACGAAAGTTTCGAAACCATGGGTAGAATTGGTTAAATCTGTTGAACACGTTGAATCTTTGCTCAGAGCCATTTGAATTTCTCCAGTTTTGTAATTATGCTTGTATAACTAAAATAGAACTTTTGTAAGAAAGGGAAATTGACAGCAAAGAGAAGTGAATTTACCGCACAGCGATATTTGGGTTTTTGACCGTTGGATTGTCTATTGTCGGTAAAAATTAAGAAATTTTCGTCATCAGGACCGTGCCAGCTTCCCAAACATTCGAATTTCAATTCTAAAATCTCATATTAACTCTTGATGGTGGTCAGAAATTGATTTTGGGTTACCATAATTATCGAAACTGCAACCGCGTAACCGAAAATTAAGGGTTGACCCTGAAGGGCACGAGTCCATGGTGGAACCAAATCCGGTGCACTCGTTTTGCTTTCGGATGTTGTTACTTTTGTAGTTGACGAAAAATTTGCCGTCAATGGGACAATACTCTTTCCTAGTGTAAGAACCGATAGCATCTCTAGTTTCTGCAATAAACGCCCTTGTGGTAATAAAGTTGATAGTCATCGCGCGTTAACTCACTGAATAACAATATTTCCGCCGCTTCACGATTCGCTAAAGATTCTTCGGAAGGACAATTTGCTTCCGCTATTTCTTCGCTTGTGTAGCATTTCGAAATGATTTCCTGATTTAACGCGAACACTTGTAGGACGTTGGCTGATCGCAATTTCAAGTGTAAACAACGGACGCAGCTCGTTTCCCTGTAGCTGTGAAATGCGATAATTAACTGGGTATTCATGAATTAAACAGGGTTCATGTGAATTGTCTGTGTGAACCGTTTTAGAATTTTCTGTTTCATTGGCATTCCACTTCTAACAAACACCTCCCCATTGAACACGTGGGAGACAAGGTTAAACCAAAACTAGTCTCGTATTGAATTCCAAATGTTCCTGTTAAAATTTTGGGAATAAAAGTCCTATCAGTGGTTCTCAAAAGACTCATCCGGTATTTGCGCGACCACAGGAAGCCCAAGGCAGCCAAATTCAAAGCAGTTTTTTAACCTTCACTCAGGAGAATGGGCGATTGAAAAGTTTAATAACCCGATTTTTTAAGCATACGTGGTTAATAGCAATAAAAAGAATTGAATTGCGTTTCCGAAACAACAAGTCGTCCATTATCTGCCTTGTTACGATGTTCGCAAAAAATTAAGCGGAAACCTGTTAATACTAAAAGATTAATAATTAAATTATGTAATTGAAGAAAAAGATGAAAACTTGTTTGCATAATTAGGAACCATTAGTTAATAATTTGAAAAAAAATTATAATTGTCACGGGTAGCCGCATGATTGTTTGTTGGAGCAATCAAATGCAATATCAAGAGTATTTTGATGCGGTATAATTAGGCGGATGCTTGGAAGGATCGATCGAGATGTTCGTTGTTTGTTTATAGATTTTGTCGTAAGTAATAAATTTTTTCGGTCTCCGAACTATTTCCACTTGGTTAATATCAATTTTCAATGTCAGCGTGTTACTCGGAGCATGTCCAAATAATTCGACTGCTTTTTTAGCTGGTTATTATGCACTAAATAAGAATGGACAGCCGTTCCATGGCGCAATTATCTGTATGATGGAGGAAATATCTCCAAGTCATAACCAATTACTTCCAAACAAAGTGGAATACCAATGGATTGTCTACCTACCCTACGTTCTACGTTATTCTACAAATGTCCCAGTTTAGGTACATACTTGAGCATCAGAATGAAATTATTTCCGATTCTACGATGGCAGAGTCCCCAAATCGGAATCGAGACTGCTGTCACGTTGACTGTGGCGTATTGTATCCCGGTTCCTGCGTTAGAAGTGCTCTGCATCACGAATTCTCCTTGGAACTCCTGGGGAAAATAGCAGATCCCCGCTGAACAGCCCCCTGAAACAGAAATAAGTTTTTTCGCCTTTAAAAAAGCACTCAACCAGCGCTACTAGGTCATAACTAATTAGGAATTTTAACAACGCTCCACCGACCAAAAACAATCAGTTGGGCTGTGGCGGGGCGCCGGCGCCCAATCAACCCCCAACTCCAACCCGAAACGTGAATCTAGTGAATATGGTGTAAAACCACAATACTCTATTTACTATCTAATAATGAGGGTTTGAAGATTGCTAGTAACAGGTAACCAATTGTTTAAGCGACTAATTTGGAAAGGTCAGAAACTTCCTCAAAATCTTTGCAAGATTTAGTTTTCTGTACCGCCGAAGCTTAATGTGCAATTAGGCAATTTTAACCCCTTCGTCCTGTAGGTGCAGTCAATACGATTCTTCTCTTGAAACGTCAGTTTGAAGTTTTTTTTTTTTTGTGGAGTTTGGTCGACTTTGGAGTGGCCTAGTAAAAGTTCACGTGAACAGCATCTACAATACATTCGCAAAAGAACGGGCCATGGTGTGGTTGGCTTGTTACGGTCCGATGAGCCCAGAGTCAGCGACCGGAGTGCGACGAAGCCTGGCGTGGCGAGTTACCACAGTTATTGCTGCCAAGCTAAGAGCTAATGGAATGGACGCAGTGTAGGAACCCCGGATCCTGCCTGGTGCTTGTTTCCGTCCTTGTAGAGATTCCAGAGACGACATCCGGTAAGTACCTGTAATACCGGTCGAGATCCCATTTAGGGTCGAAGGACCATCTAGTAACTACCCCGAACTCGAAAGTTCTATTAGCGTTTTACGTCACGCGTTCCGGTTGTGGTTTCTACACTCCATTTAGAAAACGGAAAGCCAGTTACTCCATTTCCTTATTTATTTTAACCGCGATTAAAGAAGCGATTTTACAATTAAGATTATGAGTTTTAATTAGGGGAATTGCCGATAACATCAGGCTGCCGTCACCTATTTAAATATTTACCCAATCCGTTATACAATGAAGTGTCACAAGGCCCAACACGCCCCCCGCGACCCCGACATACTACAAAACACATTGAGGGTGCACAGTTATGAGTTTATTTACTACGAATTCCTGAAAGGTTGAAGTGGGTAAGGCAGGTAAGGCAGGTAAATTCCGTTCTGGCATTCGAACTACCTGTGTCTCATTTAAAGAGGCCGTTCTAAATCAGTTGAACACCTGCCTGTAATTGTAGTACCTGCACTACCTAATCTTTTAGCTTTACGTATTTTAATGAGACGTATTAAGTCTGCAGCGAGACTGCATCAGACGCTTTTACGAGCAAAACCAGATTCGATTTTACAGGATATGGCAATTTACAATTCGAAAGAACCAAAAAGAAGAGCAAATACCAGCTATAACGAAAAACAACTGTTTTGCTTCACTGGAAGAGTGGAATTGGACAATTTTTTTTATGATTGAAACGAGGAATTTACAATTTAATGGGAGCTTCACATTCCCAGGATTAACTTCAACTACGCCGCAATGACCACTGCCTATATCACAAAACTTGTAATTTGACATATAACCGAAATGCTTTTTTATAAAAAAATTCCCATTGCAATAATGTCGTGATTTGCATTTTTGTCACCTTTAAACTAAAGCCGCCCAAAGTTTTCCAAAAAATTAGGTTCTCTGCTGAATCAGTACGACCTATCAGTTTCGACCTATGTAGAGTGGCCGGCACAGAAAAGTATACGACCTGAAATAAATTTTGATTGAAATGATATCTTGTAAGCACTGTGAATCGACTGATTAACAAGTTGTGTCTTGGGGAGCTCTATAAACTATATACTGTAAAAAATGCGCGCCCCCAAATTATTAAATAAGCACTTTCCAAGCTCTTCAATTCAACGAATTCAATGTTACCGTAAACTTTTCTGTGCCGGCCACTGTACTTCCTACTTCTTAATCTAGAAGGCATATTAGCTTCATTTTTAATTAAAGATCTGGGTTTAAAGTTGAAACTGAAACTTGTCCGAAATGTTCCGGCACTAGCTATACATATGTATGTCCGTCCACCTTATGCCTAATATACAACAGCGTTTTCAAAGGATTCGATTGATAGAATGCTTCTTGTTGATTGAGTTTGTTTCGCTAACGCAAACAATAGCTAATGACTTTTTATCGAATACCAAATGCTTTTTACGATTAAACCGAAACTCCGCAATTGTCAATAATTCCTTGCTTTTCCGCTCGGCTGAACACAATTATTTGAATAGCCATAGCTCTATCATTATAATCTCGGACGATACATAGGTACTTTTAAGATTGAGCTTTACGAAATTCTTTCGGACACGGTATCGTAGTTTTCAAAAATACATATCTAATATTAAAAAAAGATGCTTCGAGCACTTCAAGCAACGATATAGCAGGAATTTCGTTAGATAGGAATAGTAATTCGATGATAAATTTTGCTTATTTAAATCATTACATCCGTCAGCTGATAATGACGGGACATTTTTGTTCTAAATTAGACAAGTGGCTCAAAAATTCGAAGAAGTTATTATCTTATCGTGTGGGAAAGCAAGGCATTAAAGCAAACTTCAGTAACTTGTTAGGCCAGTTGTTAACGGGAGCAATTTTGCACTTTCAGTTCAAATGTTAATAATCAAGTTTTGACCAACTGAATAGTTAAAGGTACAGTCGTTTTTGGCCAGAAATATTGTCAAAAACGGAAATTTTCAAATAATTTTTTAAGCCGGTTTTAGCAAAGTAGCAAAGTATGTTGATACATACGTATTTGGGTCTTACGTCCTTATGATATCAAGTGCAAAAAATCATCAAATTAGATTAATTTAGCCTTCGGGGTCCATTCTTGGGTGCGCTAAGAGAGGTGACAAGGGCGGCCGGGCGGATGTTCTTATCGGAATGCAGGTGGAGGTGTGTTACACCTTGGTTAGAATGATAAAGATGGGCGTCTCGGTTTAGTCACTGGTTTGGAATGCAATTCGCGGACAGACTTACATTGGACAAGGATGATGGTCCAGAAGAGTGTCACTTTGACGCGGCCCATGGTCCAGGTCCAGGGGGTAGGCATCGGCGCCGTGGTTGGAAAACTTCGCCAGCTAGCGCATGGGTTTAGCATAAGCACTCGCGACTCGCGACCGGACTCAGAATGGGTGTCTCGAGCTCGAGCTAAAAGCTACGAGATGCTGCGAGGCAGGTAAGCGAACACACGACAGGTGCACGCCGTGCTTTGGGCGCAACGTAATTGAATGAACCGTCCGGAGTTATGAATGAACATGAACCCATGGAATGAGGCAAGAGGCAAGCAAGAACGGACCCACTGGCCAGCCAGTGCTAAGCCGCGGGCGCAAGCGCACTCTGCACCAGGTACCTAACTACCTACGTATAGTATAACAAACTACAATTTCTTTCAAACAATCTTTATTTCTATAAGACCAGCCACTGGCCGTGACTTCCTTGAAAATGCCTCATACAACCACACAACACCAATAGTCGAAGCTCCACGGATTCTAGAATCTTGCATTCCTGTTCACCTTGTCATAGACTTCCGCAAATGCACATTTGCAACAGAACTTGTCCCTCACTTTGTCATACAAACTGTGATCGAACATGCGACGAAACTCTTCTTTAGTCGTGTAAGTGTCAGCATACAACATCTGAAAACTACAAACCAATTAAACCATTACAAATTAATAATTGATCGAAATTTATTGCAAGTCAAAAAAACCAAAAAGCAAACTTTCACAATTAATCATCATTAACTACGAAGGCGTAGCAGGGACATACTCGAAAAAAAAATTTAATTTAAAATTTCCTCATTTTTTTAATAACATTTTTTTGATAACTGATCCTTAAAGAAGATACAGTCTCTCGACTGTGAGTTCTGGCAAATAGTCTTTATTTGATTGCTCCCGAACCTTTCAAGATAGAGAGATAAAAATTTGTGGATTTTCTGATCATTCCCATAACAGCACTGCTTCATAAATGTGCTTTTATAAAAAAGATTCTTAGGGTGCAGTAGCTTCTTTGGGAGATATTTGGAGGTAGATCTTTACCTAGATTTTCATCATCATAAAACGTGCTCTAAATGTTTATAGTACTTACTTGCGAGACAAATAGAAAAGTACATTTTACTTTATTGGACATGTAATTAAACTTTCAAATCAGCTTTACTCGAAAACGATGCAACCTATCGAAACGCTACAAGAGAATCTTTTTTGTTTGAAAGTCATTACATTTTATAATTTTTCCCAAGAACTGCAAAAAAAAAAATACCCGGCCAATTAAGTAATGCACAGAGGGTGAACAAATAATTTACTTTTCTCACGGTATCATCAAGTGTAACATAGAAAAACTTGCAGAAGACATTAGAAAAGCACAGGGGAACACAAATTGTTAACTTTTTCTACTTTATACTGAATGATAATGTGGTAAACGTAGATTATTTGTGCACCCCCTGTGCATTACTTAATTGGTCGGGTGTACAAAAAGTTAGGGGCAAAATATTCCCACTGTCCTCGTGTTTAACATAAAAACTGAATTATAATAAAATTTAAATTTTATCTGTATAGGCTTAAAATCATTAGAAAACGCACAAATTTTCATCTCTCTTGAAAGGTTCGAGAGCAATCAGATAAAAACCATCATTTGCCAGAACTCACAAGTCGAGGGACTGCATCTTCCTTAGGACTCACTTTTCAAAAAAATATTGCAGAGTTTTTTTTATCACTGTACTTAAAGTGCCGTCAAACGGCTTCCTATTAAAGTGCCGTTAATGCGCGCGCAACACGCAAGTAAAAGACGAGACACTACAAAGATCAAACACGCAACGACTAGCGAAGTTGATAGAGCCGTGGAAAACCGGTGGCCTACCATAGACAGTTCTCGGGTTGAAATTCTCGGTCAAACGATACTTTTCTTTGGAAAAAAAGTTCTACGCAAGGTCAGTTTAGGGCCCTGTATTTTTTTTAAAGCACCATTAAAAATTGCTACTTGAAAAGACTTTTCTAATCTTTTTCCTTGCCCTAACACACTGAAGTGCCGGCATATGGATTAACGGCAATTTAACAGAAAGCAGTTTGACGGCACTTTAAGGCGAACGTTTTTTTATTATGATTTACATGCTTTTAAAATTTTGGCACTTCAACATAAGGAGTGCGTTTTTCGGGTGTTAACATGGGTATCTCGCTTATCTTCAGAGATACGAAGTCGGTTAAATTAGTGCAAAGTTGCGCATTTTTATACTAAATATTAATCTGAATGAAAATTTGACCTGTCACTTTTAGTTTTTGAATTATTGCCAAAAAATTAAAAATATTGATTTTTGTTTTTATTTTTTTAAGCAAAAACCATTGGAGCTAGACGTTTGTAATTAAGCCATTGTTTTTCACAAGCAATCTAAATCTGCCATCGTAATTTCCGTAGCATTCTAGACGCAAAAGCAACAACGTCCAACTTTGGTTTTTCTTGTGGGCGCCATATTGGATTTTTGCCTTTTTTGATTAAGTTTTCTTCTCTGACTTAATTTTTTTTTAGTATCTTCTATAATTAACAAGGTGCAAACACCAAATAAAATAACTTAATACTTTAACAAAAAATAAAATCAATTTGTTGTATTTTTCGGTTTTATAGCAGCTGGCTTGATGCCACTAGTATTCAAACTAGGTAGTTATTCTTATAACAAAAAATCATTTAGGTACATAGAAATTGTCCAACTCACCCATGAACACTGATGACATATTTCTCCACTTTTCTCGTAGTTTCTCTAGGTAAAAAATCCTGAACTTGGGGAATCCCGTAAACTCCGATATCTACATACATCGGATCGACAGCGTTACGTTGTGAACTTTTGGGTGGGTGCACCATTCCCGGGTTCGCTGGCAGTTTAAAAGGACAAATCCACAAGGGATAAATCTCAACTAACTCGTGAAATTTTGCAATACTCGGCTTCAAAGTTTCAATAGGAACCAACATGTCTTGAATCACATGATTGTTTTCGTAAAGCTTTGTCACAGCTTTAGTTTGTGTCAATTTCAATAAAGACACTTTTGGAGGAACGAGCCATCCCAAAATCAATCGAAACAGTATGTTGTTTCCAAATGGGATAATGTCCTGTAAAGATGGTTAGGTAGCTTTATACTTTTCATTAAAATATATTACCTGAATCTCCCAAAATAGTGACCTGGTATGTCGATGGTAGTAATCTCGCAAAGGTATATATTCAGTAATTAGCTGATCTCTCTTTAGTTTCTCTTTAACGTGCATAAAAAACCAAGGTTTGTACCATTTTCCTATGACGTTAATCTGAAATGATGGTTTTAGTGTCGTTGGTTATTGGTATTTTTGGTCGGAGACTTTATCACGTTCTGCGATATCCGTTTGATTTCCAGTCATAAGCACCGCTTCGTCTTTGCCGTAAAGTAAAGCTTCAACAAATTCGTGTCTGTAGTCTTTGCTTGTTTTTTCTATTTGTTTGGAAATTTGATCAAGGCCTCTTAGCGGTCGGTAGGTTAACTTGATGAATTTTTTGGCTCGAATAAGTTTAATTTCAATCGCTGTTAAAATGCCCAACGTTCCGTACGACCACGGTACAGAATAGAATAAATCCGAGTTTTCGTGAGGTGAACACTTAATTACACTGGCATCGCATAATACTAGTTCAAAAGACACGCATATGTGTTGAAACAAGCCATGTCGGTGCGATGATGATTCAATTCCGGTCCCCATTACCAAACCACCGACAGTAAGATCGTCCAACTCCGGAACCACTGGAATAGTCCAGCCTAAAGGGTTGAGAGTCGCTGTTAATTGTCCCATAGTCACCAGTGGTTCCACCCGTACTGTCTGCAGCAGTATTAATTACTATTACTGTTTAATTGCATTTACAAAGAAAAGAACAGTTTCACCTTATTCTCTGTGTTTATTTCGAGGATATCCACTAAGTTAACCGCAATCTTGTGCATGGTTTCCTTGTAGAGAGGTCTTCTAAAAGAAACGGTTTGCCATCCGGGCCTCGCCGTGCACATGTGTTGTTGTTTTCCATTTTTAATCCAGTCCCTCACCTTTAATCAAGTGGAAATTTAGATTCTCGAATTTAAAGGAAATGAAGCTGAACGGAACTTGAATAGGAGCTTCTGGGCCTAATTAGATGAGATGGAACTCGCTGTGATGTAAATTTGGTTTATTGTAACGTTGTGACTCAGCTACTAATGAAAGTTGGAGTCAAAGAGAGGCTAGGGCTAAAACGGGACCCGAGATCAGGACTACATCGACGAAGTTTAATCATTAATTGCAGAGGAGGGACGAACTTACGAAGGCGCTAAAACGCCATAGGTAAAGCGGAAAACGAAAATGCAAGTTACTATATTGCAAAAAAAGTTACTTTCTTGCAGTGGCAGTTGGTAACTTGCATTGCAAATAACTCCTTTCAATGCAGGTTACTAACTCATTATACAGGGTGGGGCAACGTGCGTCCGACTTCGATAGCTCGAGTTCTATGATAAGTAGAAATTTGATTTAAAAAAAAGATAAACTAGAGAAAGAAGTCTATAACCGGAAATTATGGTAATTGTTTACAATTTCCACTCTTCGCTTTTTGTGCTGTTTTTTTTGGAAACCATCGTAAAACATAATAAGAATGCCATTTTGAGCAATGAAATGTTGTGCAAATGATAAATAATTTTGCAAAATTTATAGGGGAGGGAAAAAAAAAGATGTGCTAAGGCAAGGAAAATAAGTAAAAATAAAAGTAGTTTGCACAAGAAAAGATATTGATTTTCGTAATGTATACATGGTGACGAATGCGTTGATGTAATTAGTTTTTTGAAAATCGAAGAGTGGGTAAAGTAAACAATGACCGAAATGATTTTTGAACATATAGGGTGAGCCAAGACAATTATACAGGGGCAAGTAAAATTTTTTAAATGGAATGTGGTGTGTAAAAGAAGATTTTTCAGAGCGTTTTTCTAGACTCTTTTCAATTTAATATTATTGCTGACTATTTCCTAACCACTTGGATGTAGCGATTTTTTTTGTTCAAATAATGGCATCTGCAGATACATGTTAGAAAAATCACTACAGTCACAATTATGAGTTCTAAGAAAAAATTATGTAAAGACTAGTTAGGAAACATCTGTGGAATGTCCTTGATCTATTTTAACTTTTGAAAAATTATACAGGGTGGCTAAATTTAATTTTTCAATTTAGAACTTTTAGAATTTAATTTTCTCCATTTTTTTAAATAGGTAAATAGTCATATATTGTATATTTTTTAACGATATGATGTAGAAACTAAAAACGAACATTTTTTTGTATGCACACTCCTATGGCTATTTGAAACCATTGTCGAAATATCTCCAAATAATAACAAAATTCAAGAATAATCCTAAAAAGTTGGATCGTTTTCCAAATAACTCGACAAAAAACTTCAAATGTTTTAAAATTGACACAAAAATGACAATTGACGACAGGTAACTGCGATAAATGTGTATTTCTTGTCGGATAACATAAAATTCAAAAAATGATCAAGACACAAACATAAAGTGAACTTACTAAAAAGACTTATACTGTTTTTATAAACAAAACATCTGGAGCACTTATTACAATTTTATCTGTCGGGTAATTTGAAAAACAATCTAATTTTTTAGGATTATTAGGATTTAGGATTATTAGGAAATTTTGTAATTATTGGGCGATAAATCGAAAATGGTTACAAATAGCCATAGGATTGTATGTAATGTACATACAAAAAATGTTTGTTTTTAGTTTCTACATTATATCGTTAAAAAATATACAGGGTGTTCTATTTGAAAAAATGGAGAAAATTAAATTCAAAAAGTTCTAAATTAAAAAATTTAATCTAGCCACCCTGTATATATTTTCAAAAGTTAAAACGATTCAAAGACATTTCTCAGATGTTTTCTAACTAGTCTTTAGATAAGTTTTTCTTAGAACTCATAATTGTGACTGTAGTGATTTTTCGAACATGCATCTGCAGATGTCATTACTTGAACAAAAAAAAATCGCTACATCCAAGTGGTTTAGAAATAGTCAGCAATAATATTGGATTGAAAAGAGTTTAAGAAAAGGCTCTGAAATTTCTTCTTTTACACACCACATTCTATTTAAAAAAATGTTACTTGCCCCTGTATAATTGTCTTGGCTCATCCTGTATGTTTAAAAATAATTTCCAGTATAGACTTCTTTCTCTACTTTATCTGTGTTTTTAAATCAAATTTCTACCCATCATAGAACTCGAGCTATCGAAGTCGAACGCACTATTGCCCCACCCTGTATATAGGGTGTCTCATGAATAATTGTAGATAAGCTAACTCCGAACTGGAGTCCTTGAAACAAGATTTAAAGATTTAACCTAAAACGGCTAGATAAAATGTGCCTTCTAAACTGAGATACAGAGTATTTTATTTCTCCATTGTAAAATTATTTTTGCCCATTATTTAATACTGTAATATTTCTTTATCATATTCGACAGAAAGTTTGAGTCCTACGGTAAAATGGAGTTCCGCTCTATTATCAGAGGCGTACGGCAGGGGGTAAGTACAGTTTTTCCTCTTAAAATTCTACGTCATTGGTGGATTAAAATATTGTACTCTTACTTTAACACCCTGTATACAATGAGATAGTAACTGGCATTACAATGGAATAATTTGACTACAACTTACCAACTGGCACTGCAAGGTAGTACATAATTCGCATTGCAAGATAGTAACTTGGCTTTCTGTTTTTTGTTTTACCTATAGTCTTTTAGGAAGTAAATCTGCACTATTGGAATTTAGCTCGTCTTATTTATTTAAAACTTACTATCAGTTATCAGCTAGTTTTGCAACGTGGATACTTTTGGAAGCTTTTATTATATCATAATCATCCTCCCTGTTAAAAAAATTCTGAAACGTCGAATTTTATGAGACATCACAAGAAAGACTTATTTAATGTAGCAGCAAATTATTTATAGCAGCACATGGTAATTATTTGGTATTAGGTAAGCATAATAATTAATGTCATGTGTATAACTACATAAGCCTCGTCGTGGCTTCGGGCGCTCTTCGCTGTGAGAAATATGATTCGAGACAGAAATTATGTAATGAAACGATTACGTCGTTCTGTTCTATGAACTCACCTGCTTTTGTACGTACTTGACTTTAGAGTCGTGTTGTTTAGGTGCACTGCTTAATTTAAAAACTATCCAGTTGCGAAAATATAGCCAAATATCAAAAAGAAATGACGCTGGTAACAAAAATAAACAAACAAATACCCATCTGTAGTGTATTAACACGTATTCGAACAGCCCATCGGGTTTATGAGCCATGGTGTGTGATTTTTAACTAATTCAAGTGATAAAATGATGCGAGTACGTAAGCGTTATCAAGGTTAAGCAGGTTACGATGGAATGTTTAAAAACACGCTCACTGGTGGTGTCACTGGTGTCTATAGAGATTTAGATTTAGACCCGAGGAGCCGAACCCAGGAGAAACTATTATGGATTGATTGCATGCATATAGAAACAATGGAAAGAGATAAGTGAAGTAAGGTTTTTGATACTATGAGATAAAAGGATAATAGCTTGAGTATACCATTATATCATCATATCAATACTTGCGGCAAGTGGCAAGTGGCGCGATAATGAGGAGAAAGATGCGGAGATTTGCTGAATGGGAAGGATCTGTTGTTAATGACCCTAGGTCATTGTTCTGATTAATCCTGCAGACGGTGCATTTGGATTGGTTTCAGGGAATTGGGCCAGCAGGATCCGACAGGGGAGGTTTGTGTTTCGGGTCTTCGTTCGGGGGTGGCGCTCAGGGTGATTCGATAGGGCAAGTTGCGCAGCGAAATAGGGAAATAGAGCAGGCGCCCGCTTATTGATTGTTGGCAAAGAGTAGTCGTCGTCGACCAGACCACGGATTGCCAATAAGGTGGGGCTCCTGTCATGCTGTACGAGCTCTCAAGTTCGGCGAGTTTGTCGGTTTCTGACTAAGTTTTCGCGACCTACGCCGTTTCCTCTCGCATTATCCTAGTCGACCAAGAAAATTTCTGGACGCGCATTCGTCCGGTGTATGGCTTCTCGGGCCGACCGCTTAGGAACAACCCAAGTGCCCATTCAGTAGACCTCATGATTGGCTCATTCTGGAATTTGTGCAGAGCTTGCCCGTCGATGCCTGTCGATAAGGTAAGGATGGATTGAGTTGGATTTACGGCGAAGTTGCGATTTTTACAACGTCAAGTTGCAGCTTCACTCCGAATACCGGAGTACTTACCGATGGCACGAGTACACCGGGCCCAGGCAGGAGGTCGTCCGGAAGCCACCTCAGGCAGCCGCTACGTCGGCTCCGGGTAAGAATTTATCAATAGGTTTGCTTTGCCCAATCGATACCTCCCCTGGCGTCGCTTAATCACCCCCAACGGTTTTAGGCGACAAGGCCAACGACATCCAGCACGCTCCCAAGCCCCAAGAGGAGGACGTCCACAATGATCGTAAGTCGCCCGATCATGCAATCCCACTCTTATCAACGTTTTATGCGCAATTGATTTTTGGCTTCTCAGGGGAGGATAGAACTCGTTTTTATGTTTATTTCAATAAAGTATACCTACTCTAATTTTATTCGCTAACAGATCCTTGATAACGTTTTTGTGTATAATGAATAGTACCGAAGCTAGAGCCAGCGATGCCTCGCAGGAAGAAGTATCCGGATTTGGCCTACCGACACCACGAGTTCTTGGTGAGCGATGGCGAAATTGCTTCTAACGGGATATGCAGCACGGAATCTAGAGCTCGGGTGAGTTTTTCTCTTTTTTGGAAATTATGCACGCATTATGCATCTTTCATAGTCTTATTCATCCGCGATCGCTCAACCGCCAAAAGTCTACATACGAGACCTATTATCGTAGATTAAGTTTTCACAGTAGATATACTGCTAGATCAATTTCTCGTATGTGACTATAGAACGAATCCTCAATCTATTACATATAGTATATTACACTAGTATATAAATTATTGTTAATGCTACTACTATTATTAGGTATACTTACTTGTAACACTAAACTAAGGTCTAAAATTCGTACTGTGACCGCCGTTCAGTGAATAAAAATTCACGCTGTAGTCTTGCACCCGCCGCCGCTCCCGAGAGCGCGACTGCCGCCTCCACCGCCTCAGTATGGCGGCACTGGCCTTCGTTAGTTACCCGTAGACCAAATTGCTCTCTCCGCCTTGCCTGCATGACCATCCCGACTATTCGGATAAAGACAGGATCGATCCGGTGATTCTTGAACACGGATGGACCGTTTATCTAGCAAAGTGCATGCCGTTGTATTAAAATGAATACGTTTCGTTTGGCAAGGCATGTTTGTTATAGAGATGTATTCATTTTAATTGCAGTCGGAGGAGCGAGGGCCGCACTGGAGGCCTTCCCGGCGCAGCAAGTCGGAGGGACCGCGCTGTGACGCCCGCGGGGACGGCATGCGGGAGCGGGAGCGGCGTAGGGAATCGGATCCCGATTTGGACAACATGGTAATAACGCGATCTGAATCTCACAATCCCTTAACTTCACCTCAATTTGCACGGCCATTTAACTTCTCGTTACAGGGACGCGAAACTGGACTGCTACGAAAAGCTATTTCGAAAATTAGCACCGAATATAGGCTGCAATTCGCTTGGCCACCTCAAGGTCACACTTCGCGTCGAGACGCCGTCGATTCGTCGGCCCCGCGCAAATCCAAGTCCATGGGGGCCCTCAAACCATCCGCCAACAACGCAATGGTGCACAAAAAGCGCATCGATCTAGAAAACAAGGATGGTAAGGAAAACCATCCGTTCTTGTTCTTAATCTACACTTAAACTACTACACTACAATATGTTTAATCGTGTGAGGTCACACCACGTTGTTTCTCTTACCTAAAACAAAATGTCTAGTAGGGTACGTTTATTTATTGAACCAAAACCTGAAACACAGTTCATTGTCCCAATCAACAAAATCAACTGTAACGAACCATTTCTTCATCAGCCAGTGAGTTGGAGCCTCTGGTCGACGAAGGAAATGCTCGCGAAGACAAGACTCACATATTCAAAGACGAATTCAACACCGAATACAAGAAAAAATTTCGACCCTTCTCCCAATACGAATACTCGGAAGGGCGCTTCACAAAACGCGACCCTTCCAACGATGACCACCACGAAGTTGGCCAAAACTCACTGCCAGTGAACGGCGACAAGAGCGACTCCTGGTATAAAGAAGTCGTAGAACTGCGCAAAAAAGCCGGAGAATACAAGGTAAGTTCTCAAAGATTCTTCTTTTATTCCGCCGAAATTTTATGTTTTTTGCCTCATTTCTGCGTATTTGCGTGACTTTTTTATTATCCCATTTTGCTATTTTAAACCGGCCTAATTTATGGTAGATCAGGAACTTTCTAATCGGCAAATTGAGTTCTCAATGACAAGTTTCTTAATACATTGATACCAAGACAATACTAGTTTTTTCAGTTGCGTTAAACGGAACCAATTGATTAGCTTTTTAGCATCTGCTTACGCAAATTGCCAATCCCAATTATCAACTTGTCATATTTAGAAAGCATTTGTTTAGGGCAAGGGTTTTTGGGTTGTAAAATTCATACGACACTTGTAACTAAAAGTGATTTTTCTAATTGACTTACGACCAAATTTAACAATGGACTGAGCGTTAGACAAAAAATTCATATCTTCCAAATTAATTAGTGGCGATTTATTCTATTTGAATATTTGTGGCAGCACCGCGGTTGGGGTAGCGAACTCGCTCCAGATAGGCTTTCTGATATATGCAATAAGCAAGTTGAACTTTGGGATCAAGTTTCACGGAGAAGTTCTCTATCAGCCTTATCTCTCGCTTCCATGACACACAAGTCTTATACAAAAGAAGAAAAGGAGGAAGATAATAATAATAAGAGTTCGCCATCGAAAGCTGCAAGAAATGTCGAGAATTCCGCTCGAATTGTAAGGGATATGATCAGGCACCATTTAGGAAGGACCACTGGAGGTTCAGGTATTGATTAACGGTGGTTTTGTTATAGAGAATGACTAATCGAAACTTCGTAGAATTTGATGGATTAATTCTGTCACCGACTAGAGAAAAATTGGAACCTACAATTCCGCGAAAAGATGATGATTCCAGAGGATCTCAAAAGAATAGTCCTAAGAAAAATTCGCCTCTTAAATCGTCGTCCTTGAAGCGGCCTAGTCAAAAATCAACAAAGGGAGGTCCAAAAACCTGTAACTACGTCATAATTAAATTATTGCTTTGAATTATCTTGCTTTTTGTACAGTGAGATCCCAGTCTGTTGGCCCTACAGATACAGGAACTGATAAACGATCGCCGAAACGCCAGTCTAGGTCTGCCACGGTTAAGGAGAAAAAATCTTCAACTAACCCAACAAGCACGAAGAGACCACGACCTTGTAAGCCCAAGCATGTGACTATATCGTCAGTGTGTGCCAAGACTCGTGATGCTGCTTGGCTCAATTCACTTAGCAATATTTTGTTGATACGCTTTAGACGTGCAAAACTAATCAAATCCTCACCATGTCTTTTGTGTTTCGTGAATATTTATGTGCGCGCCGAAGTTAACTAGTCTTTTTTAATTGATTTCACCTGTTTTGTGAGTAAGACTAGTTTCTTTGGCAGTTTATGGCTTATGCAAGTGTGTAAAACTGATCGCACCCCTTGTCTTAGTTATTTGTTAGTAACAAATGTTCCGGTGTTTTAGCATCCTTGAACACCACTGCCTCATCCCGATCTAAACATAGTTCGGTACCCCCTAAAACTGAAGACGACCGATTGGCCAAAGCTAATTCAAAATCTCAAAATACTATAGACCACTCTAGGCAAAAGCTAGGCTCTAAACATTTTGACAAAGGAAATTCAGGAGGTAAGAAAAACGGCACGATACTTGGCACACGCATCTTAGCCTTAAATTAGTTAGTTTCGGAGATACCAAAAATTAAATAAATATGTTCCAACAGCAGACCAGCCGAAAGCAGAAGTAAATGATTCTGATGTGAAGACTACAGTTGAAGGTCCCAGCGTAATTGATTATGAACCTGTTGTGAAATCTCCTCCAGAACCGACCAGAGTCAAGTCTCCTGAGCAGATCTTAATGCGTTCTCCAGATCCCGTCAACTGGACCGTACCGCTTGATACTGGAAAAACTTTTACAGTCACCCAAAACGTTAGGGAGGGTAATGAAATTGCTCAATTTTTGTTTAGAGCAAAAATTTTTCTTAAATGCGGGAGTCTTTGTTCCAGGTGACATCAGCAGCCGACCCCATAGTGAAGTTAAAGCTTGGACACCACCTGATGTTCCACCCCCAGTTGCCCAATCCGCTCCTCCAACTTTAACCGATCAAAATAAGGAACAAGGCATGTCGTAAACTTGGACCCGATTTCTGCTTACCGTATTCGATTTGGTTATGTTGCTTTAGGTATGGATTTAGCAGTGAAAGCATGAACTCGGGCCCCGGCAGAGTCATCGCTGCAGAGGCAAGTTTTTCGAATGTCGGTCACCATTATTTTTACACCTTTTGACTATTATTGACGTCTTGTTCCAAGTAGGATCAAGAATACCCAAAGTTAAGCATATAACGGAATGATAATAACTTTTATTGTTGCATTGCAGCTGAGAAACCTCTAAATAATGGTAGAGCATCCTGCAGGGCCGCTGGTCCTTTCTTAACACCAACGACCTAGTTAGGGACTTCAGTTTTGGTCCCGACGGTTTCGTCTCAGTCTCGTGCAAGTGAGAAGCGGCGTTCATTTTCTCAACAGGGTAGTAGCCAGAAACTGTCGGTGCTCGTATAGGCAACACGGTTTTGTAATTAGTCAGTGGTGTATGTTCCAAAGGACAAGGTTTAAATGACGATATACCACGGTTACGCCGCGCCATTTGCTATACCTTATTTAAACCGTTCCCCAGCTTTACCTTTGTAATAGTAATCAAACTGCTTATGTTCCATGCCATCCGTTTACAAGTCCGTCAACGTGCCAGAATAATTTCATTCGGTCATTCATGGACGTCCCCGTTTATATACAGAAATTTGTGATCTCTTATCAGTGCACTCGTCTTTTCTGCCACAAGGAAGTTAAGACGAATCTATCTACGGTCGACATACATATATTCATATATTTTGTGTAGATGCGTTTGCTTGCCAACTCTCTGGTTAATTTAGTGACATCGAACGCACTTATAATATTATTTATCATACAATAAAGAGTTATTGAAAGTTTCTGTTAACGTTGCCTTTGATTGCTCCAAGTCCCCAATTCCCGATGTGGGACAATAAAATCAAATGTGCCTTTACAAAACTTTATTTACTGATTATAAAATAGTTTCATAAACTATATATAATATATATGCTATATAATATGGAAATAGTCATAAATAAAAATAGTTGACGTACAAATTTAAAGGTTAAACATGAACCGTATTGCACATCTGATATGTTGGAATGCTAGCAGTTGGGATCACCAGTTGACGATACAGTGCTTGCAGCAGCTGATCCAGTAGATGGCGTAGCAGTTCCTGAACTATACTTCGAGTCGCCATCGCAAATATATTTACCGGATATAAATCGCCGCTTGACTAGGGATAGTCTGTAACCAGATCCGACTAATTGGAAGTCAATACCGGACAAGGTAGTCCCTTCACAGTTAAAAGATGCCTGAATCGTTCCTGGTGTACTAGGCCCATCAGTTATATCGAAACGAGCCAACATCGACCCCACTCCGTGATTCTCAGAATGCTGAGATAATTCGGTAAATTTCCATATTATTCGGTTAGGTTCAGGCTGCCTAAAAATCGATTCAATCAATTTTAATCACCCTATCAAATATAACCCATACCATTGCGCCATCGGTTTGGTGTTATGACTAACGACTGTGCCGCCATCTATTGGAACGACCACGGAAACGTTAAGCAATGGCGTTGGTGAACTCATAGAATGTGAATTATATTTGTAATCGACTTTTAAACTAGTGTGAGTATTCGTACATTTCCAGTAGGCCACGAGTTGGAGGGGACAGGAATTTGCGCCCGTCTTCGGCTTAATCTGAACAAAAAACAAATGAATTATGTAAAATACTCCATTTTCAGACTTTTGGCGGGTGATCAAAAAATACCTTTTTTCGTCCGTTTTTTTAGTAAAATACGGTAATCCCAAAAATAACTTTTGTTTTTATAATTACAACTTACCGAATATTTTAATATATCTACGTTGAAATAAGAGGCGCTTGGATTCTGCTCTGACTGTTTCTTCAGCAATGAACTTAAAGCAGACATGTTAAACTCTAACGCTAAGTAGTCGGTTGCTGATTGTCCGTTGTCACTGGAAAAATCAAAGTTTAAACTATAAAATTAAGCGTTGGACAAACCTTACATCGACACTAGTTTGTTATTTGGTAAAATACTGGCAAGTCTTTGGGTATTTTTGACACGAAATGCCAGTTTTGCAGGATTTGGATTATTCGCTAAAATAGTAACAATACCAGCAGGAAAAGATAACATCATTTCACCGGACATTTTGACTTGACATCTAAAATTGATTCAAGATAACTGCATTATCTCAAAATAGTTAACAAAAAAATACCTAGTTTCATCTGTTCCTCTGAAGTAACAATGAACGATTTCGTGAAAAGCGACGGCTAAAGGAATAGTGTCTGCCATTCCTATAGTGAGGGGCGAGGGCCCCCTAGAAACACCCACTGGAACACAAGCGGTGCGAAATTCTAAACTGCTAATACTATCAGCTCTAGAAATATTGCTTTGGTTAATGTGTCGAGCGGGATCGGACCGACGAGACGGCGGTCTTGGAATAGACATATAACCAGAAGTGGGGGTCGGTGTTTGCCGCAATGGCTTACTCGCAGTCCCACTCAAACCCGCTTCGCCATCTTCTGACAACAGATCGCCCAAATCTATCAAAACAGCAATTAAATACATTTCCAAAACAATTAGTTCATAATTACCGGCATACTTAGATGATACTGAAAGCGTGGGGGAATTCAGGGCTAACTGCGAAGGACTTTGGAGAGGTGCGTATGGATGCGAACTAGTAGGGGTTGAAGAATTTGAAGCTGTGGGACTCTGTACGAAATTTAGGCCTAATAAATCACTGCTTGGTTTTCCAAGCTGTTGGGAAACTGATTGAGAACGCTTCATAGCCAGTTCTTGGCTGTCTAGATTAGATCCGCGACGCCCGTAAGTGCCACCTACCGGGGATAAATATAAATTCTCTACTGTGGCCCTCAATTCATCTACTGAAGCTGACATAGGTGCAGATCCGTTGTTCAACGGTTTTATTTCTACGTGGATTTTACGTTCTCGCTCGTCATCTGAAAATACTTCTTTTATAAATATAACAAGTTTACAACTACAACTACCAGTGTCGGAGTCTGAAGACGAATAAAAGCTTCCCTTCTCACTATTCCAATTATGGGGAACATTCGGGCGGATCACGTAACCATCTTCGTCGAGTTCCGGACCCCCAGGCTCAACTGCAGGCGCGGCCTTTTGAGATTCGTCTTTTTCTTCCCTAAAAAACAAGAATAAAAAATGTGCAACATTGTTGTTAATTTCGTTTGTAATTCAATTTCCATTACAATTGAATTAAAATGAAACATTGAGAGCAATGTCGCATCGCATGTGGAATAGAAATTCCGGCCGCTAATACAGCGCCTCCTATATTGTATGAAGTAGATATTTTACTACCGTCACAACCAGTGACATGAACAGAACACACAAACATTCACCACTAAAGTTGGAGAATGGAGAAGGAAAACGGAAACACCAAAATTTGGCGTCAATCGTCAATGCAGCCCGGCCATGTGCTCCGGCCAATTATCGTTATATCTACTATAATATAGGGGGCGCTGTAGTATCTATTCTTTCCCATTCCACATGCCATGCGACATCGCTCTCAATGTCTCATTTTAATTCAAGTGCAATGGAAATTAAATTACAAATAAAATTAACAAGGAATGGTAATAGAAATACCACACAAAGAGATCAAATGCCATAAAAATTCACATTGAATTAAATTTTAATTTAAAATAAAAATACATCTATGAAAGGAGTCAATGATCTATGTCATGGTAAATTCAAATAACATTAAAATTCAATTGCAAGAAAAATACACAATAAATTTAAATAAAAACACCGCAAGAAAATCCTAAGTGCCATAGAAATTCATATTCAATAAAAATCAAAAAGACAGAAAAATTGAAATCTCTCAAAAAAGGTTCCTACGATTTAATTACAATGCGCAAATGGAATTCTTAAAATTAGTAACAAATTATTTTGCCTTCATTTAAATTAAAAATAAGTATTTAAGTTTTAATTTAGAATGGAAATTGTATTTTTCTTAAGGGAAATGACGTGATTATTATTATGGCAAGTGGCATAGGATAATCATAGAATTAAAATGGCACATTGATACCTATAGAAAATAAATAATAAAACGGCTTGCCATACATTACGTCATCTGACCAACAATTTTGACTTTATTATTTTTCAAGACCTTCCCGAGTCTGTTAAAATTCCGCAAAAAAAATTATAGCTTTTAATTTAAAAACACTGCCGATAAAAAAAATACGTGAGTCAACGCCACTGCTAATACATTTAGTCAGGTAAAATTTCTACAGAGAAATTCAAAGCTTTATCTTCAGTCCACTTACATGTCAGATTTTTCTTCTTTATTGCTTTGGGTATCTACATTGTCTTTGACTTTCTTCTTGGACTTCTTCTGTTTCGCCTTTTCGCGCCTGCTGCGTAAGAACCCTAAAAGAATGACTGAGTAAGTTCAATGCTAAGATGGGGTGGGTGACAACGTATGGATGAGACAATGAAGGAGTTGTGTAAGCAGTTGGTGAGGTAGAGGTGTAGCGTGCTATGACAGAGAAAAATTCTCCCTGCCAACACAGCCAAACATGAACGTGCAAGTGACTCGGGGTACGTAACAATTCTGATCTGCTACCTGCTACAAGCTCTACAGCAACAATGGTAAGTGGTAGCAAGCATAGACCAGTGAACTGGATGACATCAACCACCACCACCACCACCCATAACCGTCTTAAAAATAAACAGCTCGAGCCGACGCCAGGCATGCAGGACAGCGGACATCTAGTAAAAAGAGAGAAGTTGAGTTACACTTTGATCCACGATTGGAGTGACGGGTCAGTTGTTGGTCTCCTTCGGGGCTTGTAGGACTTGATGGTGCACTGCATGGGCCGGCTCGGCTTTCGCGTGATCCTGAAAACACATTCCTTGCCCGGGTTAATCAATGCCACACCGACCGAGAAACTGACACGTACCCTGCGAATTAGACATGAAGAGGTTGAGGAGGGAAGTAGTACGGCGGGATGTTTTGGCATGTGTTGGCACGGTCTGGTCGCTATTGCCATTACCTTCACGCTTTGATGGTTTTGAACTCTCCAAATCCTGCGTCGGCGACATCAGCGCCTCCTCTAAATCAACTACACCTTGAACAAAACAACCTGATCAATCCAAACAGGAACACGACACTGGCCGGTGGCCTCCTCATTATCCAGCCTTCTCCGCATTAGGACGGAAACAACTAAAGGCAACCGGAGCTTCAAGCAAAAACCAATGGACCATTGGGAAAACGACTTTTATCTGGAACGGTTATGACTCCAAGTTTACTATAATTTATTTCAACTGATTCAACCGATTGTAGTGCAAACGTTGTTCGAGATCGAACTCAATGGAATTTAAATTTTTTCCGAAACGATAGTGTTTTGTTTTTTAGAACACTAACATTTTTGTAACTTTCTAACTGAATTTAATTGATCGTTTTCGCCCTATTGATCTTTCTCTTTCAGGTTCGCAATTTGACGTTTACAACATATGTTTGTGATGGGTTGTTTATAGTATGGCAAGCCGTTTTATTATTTATTCTCTATAGGTATGGATGTGTCATTTCAATTCCATTATACAGGGCGATTCACGTAGCCCGTGCATTAGAAGTTTTTCAACTTTCAGTTGGATTAGAAATTTGAAACTTGGGAGGCAGTCATAATCAGTCATGCTCTTTCTACTTAAAATATTTTGAGCTCTCTAGCTATACAGGATGTGGCAAAAGTCGTTATCAACTTTCTTATTTTAAATGAAAACGTACCATTTTTTTCACATGGTTCGATTGGTCTTCCAACTCTGAGTTTTCATAACACTTGTTATGTGAACTTATCTGACAATTTTTGACATTATGTTAATTTATGTGAAAAAAATGGTCGATGTGGTAGCTTATGAAGAAATTCGTATCGGGCAGACGGTTCAGAATTTATGAAAACCAATTTGTAAAGTACTTAGTTCAAAGTCCAGACTAACTTCTGATATTTTAATGGTCGTTCCATTTTGTACCATATGGGCGCAGACAATTTTCAAATATCCAAACCAAAAATGGTCAAGAAGTCATTTTTTTCAAATGGGACCTACTGATTTTTTTTTTTGCACCATTCGATAGAAAATTGTATTTTGGAATGAGTTACTTAAGCATTCCCTATACCTAACTTCATCCCCTATCAAATTAAAAATCAAAATCCGAAAATTCCATCAATCTTGCCGAGAAATTTTTTGGTTTTTCAAGTATTCCATATGAAAACAAAAGAAATTTCTAATCCAACTGGAAGTTGAAAAACTTCTAATACACGGGCTACGTCAATCACCCTGTATTCCTAGGCCACTTGCGATAATAATAATCACGTTATTTCCCTTAAGGAAAATACAACTTCCATTTCAAATTAACACTTAAATACACATTTTCATTTTAAATAAAGGCAAAATAATTTGTTACTAATTTTAAGAATCCCCTTTTCACATTAAATTTAAATCGTACGAACACTTTTGGGAGATTTTAATTTTTCTGCCTTTTTGATTTCTATTGAATATGAATTTCTATTGCACTTAGGATGTTTTCGCGGTGTTGTTATCTAAATTTGTTGTGCATTTTTCTTGCAATTGAATTTGAATTTATCATAGCATAGATAAATTTTTATTTTAAATTTGGTTGTAATTTCGATTTAATGTAAATTTTTATGGCATTTGATCTCTTAGTGTGGGATTTCTATTACCATCAGTTGTTAATTTCGTTTGTAATTCAATTTCCATTACACTTGAATTAAAATGAGACATTGAGAGCGATGTCGCATGGCATGTGGAATGGAAAAGAGTAGATATGTACTACAGCGCCCCCTATATTATAGGAGATATAATGATAGTAAAATTTGGCGCCAAATATGCAAATTATTATTTATTAATACATCTACTACAATATAGGGGGCGCCGTATTAGCGGCCGGAATTTCCATTCCACATGCCATGTGACATTGATCTCAATGTCTCATTTTAATTCAAGTGATTATTATTATAGCAAGTGACATAGGAATATAATGTAATAAAAATGACACATTGATACCTATAGAGAATAATAATAAAACGGTTTGCCATAGTTGTTGAGTAAATCATAAACTGGTTTAGTATCTTGAAAACATCCCGAGGTTTTATGAATTTTGACAAGAAGTTCGATTAACGTAATTCAGTTCAATAACTTGATTTAATTTAGACTTGGAGTCATAGGAGAGGTGTAGACACAAAGGTTAAGTGGGGAACTCGAATTGACATAGGTCATTATTTCAAGTTCATCTTTCAAGTTGTTAAATTGCACCTAATCAGTCAACATGATTCGAAGTACACGAACATAAGCAATACTGCAACATACATGCAGACATTTATGTAATTTAAAAATAAAACATCAAGATACATTCATTAGAACTTACTGGTCACAATATGACTCTTGACTAATACCTCAGCCACAACTACAATAAGAGCAAAACTCATTACAGTTTTTGTACAGCTATTTGTTAAAAAATGTTAATAAAACGATTTAATTACGGTGGAAAATGATTGTTTTGTAGTCCAATGGTAGAGGTATAAAGGGAGGAAAAAAAAATTTTGTACTGATTTTTGGTACCTGGTCTCTCCAGTCCCGTAGACTTGTTTTTGACAAACTGCTCCAACAGTTGATCGACGGTTAGTTCGACGCACTGTTGCCTAAACTCCTTGTGAACTTTCCCCATCTGTTCATGGGTCCATTCGACAACCTCACCGTAAGACTTCAGAAACTCTTTCATGTGCACTAAATGGATAACTTCAAGTTCTTGAAAGTTTTTGCAGGTAATGGACATTTTCTTCTCGAACTCATCCTTAACCACTGTGTATTTCTCGACGTAGTTCTTGTAGTCTTCTTGGGCTTTCTTCAGTTTCACTTCAGCCTTTTCAATGTCTTTTGCATTGGCGTTGTCTTTGCGCAGTTTTTCAAGTTCAACACCGCGCTGGGTGTAGATGTCTTTGGCCTTTTGTACGTTGAGAGTAATGTTTTGCATAGCTTGAACTGATTCGAGGGTGCCTGATTCATCTTCTTTTACCTGAAATGAGTTTTGGGTAAGATTCGGTTTGTCTTTGGGGTTTTTGCAGTACTGATTTGTGTTTCTTGTGGAGTTCTTCTGAGTATTTGTTGACTTCTTTTACTAGATCGGTGACTTTCTGGACCATTTGCATGTGTAAAGCGGATAAGCGTTCAGCCGATGCCTTCAGGACCTGCCATAGTGGGGCAAATGTTCCTTGATTGCAGCAACTGCTGGCTTGTTTGGCTAATTTCGTCAGAAGTTTGGAGTTGTTCTCTTCGATGTTTGACCTAGCAATAGGGGTGATTATATGACTTTGACATTATGTACTTGAATTTTGCCTACCTTTCTCGGAGGAGCTCCGCAAATTCTTTGCTAGCTACAAGACCATACTTCATGTTATGGTAAAGAACGTCAAAACCATTGTTCTTCTCGCCCTGACAATACAAGCATTGCGTTAATAAAGTTGTAATTGGATTAAAGTTAAGACGTCAATAAAGATTGCCCATGATTAAGGTTATATTTGGTCCTACTTACCCAAAAGTAGTCGTTAAAATCCACGGTCATGGTTGCACAATAATCATACCAGATATCAGGGGAAATTACTATGATTTGCCGGAAAAATAAGGGCACATAACACTGATTACTGATTAACTTTCAAACGACTATATATAAACAATCTCGTCTCGTCGTTCCTTCAACTCGGCAACACTGGACGTTCGCGACAAAATCACATAGCAATAGCAACTAACGATCTCTTAGAAATCTATAGCTGCTAGTTGGAAAATTGACAAAATTAAGGGCTAAACTTAATTTAGCTTTTAACGACGTTCGATTCGAAGTTGACGGCACTTAATTGCAATCAGCAAAACGTAGGGGGCGGATCACCAGTCAGTCAGTTATTTTATCAAAATTATCGTAAATGACGTAGGAGGGCGTTACCGTACACGCCACTAGGCAACCAACAATACACTTCTAACACGAACTTGCGAGTGCTTGCGATCTGGGGTCTGGGACATTCCACTTATTATCAGGGCCGTAGCCAGAGGGTAGCCAGGGGAGGCTCAGCCTTCCCTGAAAAGAGCTGAGCCTCTCTTATAAAATTTCAAAAATATCTTTTAATTCTCCAAATGAAAAAAAACCTAAAATATCTATTTATTAGACGCCAATACAAAAATTACATATTTATAATACTAACGAAGTTGCAATTCTACGTGACCTAAGAAAGGTTAAAATGATAAAGAAAAAATGTTTCTCCAAAAGATTAGCAGCAAACAAAAGAAGCGGCATGCAAAATCTAACAAGAAAACGGCGAAAAGGCCAAAATCCAAAAAATCTAAACAAAAAGAAGAAATATTATCTGATACAAAACCTGATAACATAAGCTTATAGGACTCATCGGATTATGAACCAGAAACAAAGCGTCCTCAAGATAATCAAGATGCGGAATGTCGCTATTAATATGAAATTTTCTCTGGATTTCGTGGGCGAACAATGGATTTTTGTATTACCGAATAGTTATACCTCAGTTGCAATAAAGAGTATTTTTATTTTCTACACTGCTGAAAAGAATTAGGAAAACACTTCTTGTTGATGCCATAACTTTTAAAATAGTAACGCCATGAAGATGGGTCTTCAAAATTCTGAAAGATACACATTTCGTCGAGAGAAAGTGATTTCAGCAACATTCAACAAATCCCTTATTCTAATTCTTTTTTCTATTAAAAATGAAAAAAACAACGAAAATCAAAGTAAATCTGCTAACATTTTACACGTAAAACAATGCTCCATTAGACCCTATTTTAAGATCAATAACGTGTGTGGGCTCCACCAGCAAGAATAACCGCTTGGCATCTACAAGGCATACTCCTGATTATTCTTCTAAAATCTTCTTGAGGAATTCTCTCCCATTCTTTGATTAATGGTTCTTTCAGCTGCTGAAGAGTCTGATGTGGATTTGGGCGTCTGCGAATGCTTCTTTCTAGCTTATCTCATACTGCCTCGATCGGGTTTAGATCAGGAATCATTGCTGGTTATGGTATGGTTTCAATATTCAGGTTTTGAGGAAAGTCCATAGTTATGCTTGCAGTATGAGGTCTCGCATTATCCTGCACGAAGATGAAATTTGGACCCAAACCATATGCAGCATGCACAACATGATCTCCTAGCACTACATCGATAAAACTCTGAACATTTAGATTACCACAAAATCAGTTCTTTCTTCATAACTAATTCTCCCCCCAACCATAACAGAACCTCTTCCAAATTTTTGAACTTCACATATCGCAGCCTGGGAATAGCGCTCACCTGGATGTCTATACACACGTACCCTACCATCACAACGTGTAAGGCGGAACCTTGACTCATCAGTAAATAGTACAGATCTCCAATGTTGAAGTTGCAAATTAACGTGTTTTTGTGAGTCATAATGAGTGAAATTTTGTGATCTTTTGCCTTGAAACGCGATTACGCAGGGAAAAAAAACTAAAAATCGGTCTTGATTTGGGGTAGTTTTTCTCTTACGACCTTTTCTGCGGCGTCTTTTATAGAGACCAGATGTCCTATAGCAATTCCACGACCGCTGAATGACTGATGGGCTCACACCAATATCTCTTGAACTTGCCGAATGGAAGTACCATTTTCTCAACTTCCGCCTCGTACCTCATTTTGATTTTAATACTAGTAAGATGACATTTAATGTCAGTTTTTAATCAACAAAGACTCGCATCACAATTACTTTGATTTTCGTAGTTTTTTTTTTCATTTTTTGTTTAAGTCTTTAGAAGAAAGGATTGGTTGAATGTTGCTGAAGTCACTTTCTCATGAAAAAATGTGTATCTTTCAGAATTTCGAAGGCCCATCCTCATGGCGCTACTACTTTAAAAGTAATGGCGTTAACAGATAGTGTTTCCCTAATTTTTTTGAGCAGTGTATACTTCTTGTAAACATTTCTACTAAATAATAAAAACTTTTACTGAAATAGAAAATTTCCCAAAAATTGTATGCGCAGAATGCTGTGTGTGACCAGTAACCACTGTAGCTCACTGTCTTGACCACTAAGCCTAATATCGAAAGACGAGAAGGCAGGGAGCATTACTTTGGTGTCCTTCTCAATATTTTCAATGTCTTGACCACTGTACCCCGTATGTGGGGCACAGTAGACAATTTTGCATTCCCAAGCATATGCTTTATAAGATTATTAAAACACGGTAATAAAAAACACAGTCTAAAAATGTTTAAGCACACCACAACCTTACTAGAACTATATGAAAATGTAAAAAACATCAATTCTAAAAGGGAAAAAATTGTAAAAAAGTGACCACTGTGCCTCGGTCTCCCTTACACATTTTAATGCCCTTGTTTTACAAGGTTTTTAACTAATCACCTTAATTTGTTTATTTACTTAGGCCTACCCTAGAAATTTCCTGAACGAATCCTGACTACGGTCCTGCTTATTATTGTCGGTGTAAATCCAAATCTGCAATCAGAAATCGTAGGCTAGTTCTCTCTCGGTTTCAATGCTAAATATAATACGATGACATCTTTTAATCCGTATCCTAAGTCAAAGCTATCAACTCTGAGACTTCAATATCAATAATTAATGTAGAAATTAAAATTGCAGAAAATTCCTGGTGCAAGTAGGACATCTGACAATTAGCATGTTAACTTGTTGACTAATAGTCAAGGGAAAATTTTGTTTAAGAAAGATTGGATGGAAAAGAACGCCCACTCACTATCAGTAAAATGTTTATTTGAATAATTAAAATAATAATAATAATAGTTAGCACTATATGGAGGCAACAGCAATAATCAGTCAAAATGATTTAAATTCAGCAATAGCTAAATGTACCTACCTATGATATCAAAAACCAGTTCCCATTGAGTAAATCATTCACGAAATTACTTGGAAGTTTTAGGTCTATGGCGTTTGGTAGTATAAATTACTTTGTTACTGGCGTGTTGACGGCGATTAAAAAAAAGCTAGTGACATCAGAGTGTCTAATTCTCAAAATGGAATCGGGTTTTTGCTATGACACGGTTGATTCTTCGCGTGTCGCCTTAAAGATCGGCCTGATCAGTCGTCAATCTGCGCGAATAAATCTAGAACCGGCCTATACATATCGACAAAGCATAAGAGATCTAAAAGATAAACAAGATGAGATGAGCAGTCGTATTTTACAATATCAACACGAAATAATTTACTTATAATATAACAAAAAGAAAACAGTCTCACAAAAACGTAACGTAACAAAACGTTAAGCAAAGCCGATTAACTGACGTTAACTTGCGTATGTGCTAGGATGAGGATGTCCTTCTTCTCTTTGGGAAATCGGAGTTCGCGTCCGGCGAGTCTCGCCGATTCCAGTTCCCTTTCGGCCTGGTTCAATTCCCTTCGCAAAGAGCCAGCGCATTCTTGCTCACGTGCTATCCAATCCAGAGCCATTTGTGATCTCATATCGTCATCTAGTGCCCTGTTGGAATAATGTGCCACCACCTCCTGTCGACTGCATTGTCTTTCCCTCATCGCTTTCAAGCTTCCATTCCAATGAAGCAGCTGAAACACAGTCATCAACTCCTGGAATTCTAACATTGTCCGCCCTTTGTTGGATTCTAGCATAAACCGAAAAGCCCCAATTCCAGTATTGGGGTTGTCGGCTTCTTCTGGGTCGCCTTTGAATGAATTGCGAGCCTCCGATACGGCCTTTTCGATGAAATCGTCTGAAATTCGCCGCGATGGATGTTCGTTAAAAACGGAATTCATCAAAGCGATTTTAGCAGCACTTCGTCGGGCTTCCGCTTTCGTTGGACAATTCTAAAATAATACGAAATTAACGGACAACCATTACTTAAAAACACGAACCTGAAAGCTTCCGAAACAAGAACCCCCGGGTAGCGTCACATAGCAAACGTAGGGTTGGGCGTTGGATGGGACGGATTCGTAGATGACGAGAGCACCGTTGCGTAAATCCGCTCCTCGAGCATGCTTCATTTGCCAGAATTCTTGGAGAGCTTCCACGACGTTTACTAAAAATCACGAATCACCTTTTAATAGTTTGCGACGAAATCGCTGAAGATGTTGTTGGGTCATTATTGGGTTAAAGCTGCACGACGGGATTGTCAGCGGGTGGTTAAGCTATAACCTCGATCAAAAGGTTTACAACGCGTTATTTTATTATTGTCTCGATGGCCGTGAAATTGATATTACACATAATCACAACTTTAATAACACCGATGTTAGGGGCTTCCTTCAAGTTTGCTCCAATTGTGTTAGTCTCTGCTACCACCTAACACTGTTTAAGAGTGCGAATATTTTACGAAACCATTCTATTATCATGAAACACCATCACTTTCTCACCAAATTCTAACGCCAATTAACCAAAATTGTGGGAAATCTCACTGAATGATTGAGGCTAATTATTGCAAAACATTACTCATCGTCAGTTGGAAGTTGGAAGGTAGTATTCCAATCTCGGCCTTATCAAAAGATCATTTTGTGAGAGGCCTTAATCTATCTGTCTAGGATATCATGTATCTTATCTCTTATCTTTCATACTAACTATTTTGTTGAAGCTGTTTTATAAGTTATGCAGGTAAGTACACTTCATTCTACGAGTACCTACTACACGGATACTTAAAACAGCGAATGACATAATCCTGATTCTCCATCCACAATTTGACACTGACAATGATACTCCTCTTGTGACTACCTAATCTATCCACAAGCAGAAAAACTTGATACTATTATCCTTTTACCACTAAAAAATTAATTATTCTGCATGTCTAATAAGTTAATGTCTTAATTGTATGCTGCATTTGTGAAACAATAAATTAAATTTTGACAAGAGCTTTGTTTTAATTCTGACCATGCGCGACAATTATAGATACTACAGTATAGTTTTGGCTGACAAGGTGATGCAATTATATAATTAGTAATGATATTGTAGTAATTTGGTTGGTTCCTTTTTGTTATGTTTGAAATAATGAAACGTAATCAGTTGATGCAAAGTTGTAAAGATCCGTAGGGTGGTTGATTATTAAATAATTGGTGATTGTGATGAGTTATGAATAACGGTAGATGTGACATATTTGTCCGGTCGGTATTGAGATGATTATCTAATTTTCGACATCGTTGAGTTGTGATCCCAATCGCGAATGTCGTTGACATATTTGTAGAGGCATGATGAGAATGAAGCAGCTGAAGGCGGTCGGTTGAACGGGCCATCTGAAGTATGAGCGTGTCTGCACGGAGCCAGTTTTTAAACGTTTAATGGTACAAGTTACGGTTCAAACGAAATTTATGCCGCATTCGAGACTTTTTGCCGTCTGGCTATGTCGTGCAAAATGCAGTTGAGCTGCGAGCTGTAGCTGTCGGTTGAATTTTTTGGGGGGTTCGTCGTCAGCTCGAGCATTGGAGTCTCCCTGTACGTAACTACTTACCGCGATATCCGACGTCGTCGTAAAGCTGAAGCATTGGGGCCGTTGCTGAACAGCTCCATTGGGGATCCGGGTAGACCATCATGTCCGTTCGGGCGGAGGTGGTGGCGGCGCCGACGTCGGCGCCGGGGGGGTCAAGGATGCGCCGCGAGACAAGATCGCGGCCCGCACATGCACTCCGCATCAATGAGCACTACTGCTGCTGGTGGTGGTGCCGACTGCAGTCTCCGGTGCGTGCATCGCTGTTGCTATGGCTATGGCACCGCGTTCACAATCACAGCGCCTCTACGCCAGCCGTACTCACACGGCCAACCGCCTACCGCTCCCCGGCGGCACTGCCGTTGCCCTTGCTCCGGTTCCTCCTCTTCCTCTCGCAGCAATTCGCGATACTGCGACCACCTCGCAGTCGGACGTCAGACCGTCGCACGCCAAAACCAAAATGCTCCCAACCGCTGCGCTGGTCCAAACAAGAGGTCAACTCACACGGACCCAGACCATCATCTCATATCCTTCTTCAATCTTCACCTCGGCCTCCTGGTCGATTCGTGACACAGCGCTAGCGCCGACCAGCCGACAATCACAAAGACACTCGCACTTGCTGGCTCGCTAGTCGCTACTCTCTTCGGTCTTCGGGTCCGGGTGCTCGGCTGCGGTCCTCGTCCTTGCGCTCTACCTAATATGCCTTCTGCAAATTCGAAACCGACAACCGACAACAACTACCAGCACCCGACCATCACAGGAACGGTGAACAGTTGAACACCGATGGGCGGATACACGACGCCCGTTCTCGAGTGTTGATGTTAACCAAGTCGCCCGTGTTGACTCTTGCCTCTCTGATTGTTCAACTGCCAACCGGCTCTCGGCCTCGCCACTGCCCTCCACGCTGCCACCAGCACCACGGTCACACGATTTTTGCATTCTAACCATTTGCCTTTTTTAATTAAAACAGGTATTCCCTCTTAATGTACCGTTAACACGTAAAAACGCCATTGTAATTAAGCAATCTGGTTCACCCACGTCCAAACACCCCGCTCTCTTCGCCCGCCGTTTTCTATCTTCCATCTAGGTACTCGTCGCACACACCCCACTGATAACAGCGCTCGAACATACTTTGAGACAACAATCCTATTCTACTTCAAATAAACTTGAAGATATAATAAGTAAACTTGACTTACTTGACATCATTACTAAAACACGTCATTAGTGTTTCAATAGTGCTTCACGTTTCATACCATAAGCGACAGCTACCGTTTACGAGTTATTGAACTTTAACTCACTCACTCACATCAGTAGCCGCTCCGCTAATACAGACAAGGAATTTAAAAAGTAATAGCTTGAACCATTAGTGCTTCATTTTCATTACTAGGTAAGTACTAGATGCTCCATATCTAGGAGTGTTTCTCCAATAATGAGAAATTTCTAGAAAGAAACAGTCTCCGACAGTGATTCAATGATGCTCGAAGTGTTTCGTCCAAACACTGTAAAACCAACAAGCATGTTTATTAATCAATAACTCCCGAATTGAGTAAATTTAGAAATAAATTCTGTGGTTGGTTTCAATCTAAATCATCCACCTGCTGATACCACCTGCAGCGAAAAAAATGGCACTAAATAGTGATTAGTGAATAGCTAACGCCCAGCGCTACAGGGTAGCAGCCAACAGATCTACTAACATCAAAACGCAGTTATTGGTGTGTCCAAAAATATTGCTGCTGTTTAAAAGTACAGTTTTTTCAGAAAAAATTAAAATTAATATTGAACTATTTCAGAGTGCTGTGCACAGTACCATACCTGAGTGACCAGAGCATGTATCACGCTGTATCTGTAGTGTTGCTGCATAATCAGCCCTATTGCGTATCCAAGATGTTTGGCATTAACATGGGTGCTTGCCATTAGAATGTGACTGGTAGTGTCTACATTTGAATGACAATCACATTGTAATGGCAAACACCCATGTTAGGCCAAACATCTTGGATGCGCAATAGGGCTGAATATTATTGGATTAATTACCAAACTTATTTTCGACACTACACTTATACAGGGTGGGGCAATAGTACGTCCGACATCGATAGCTCGAGTTCTATGGTGAGTAGAAATTTGATTTAAAAACACAAATAAACTAGAGAAAGAAGTCTATAACGGGAAATTATTTTTGAACATACAGGGTGAGGCAAGACAATTATACAGAAGCAAGTAACATTTTCTTAAATAAAATGTTGTATGTAAAAAAAGATTTTTCGGAGCCTTTTCTTAGACTCTTTTCACTCCAATATTATTGCTGACAATTTCCAAACCACTTGGATGTGGCAATTTTTTTTTGTTCAAATAATGGCATTTGCAGATGCATTGTAAAAAAAATCACTACAATCACAATTATGAGTTCTAAGAAAAATTTATGTAAAGACCCGTTAAGAAACATCTGTGGAATGGCTTTGAATCGTTTTAACTTTTGAAATATTATACAGGGTAAATATATTTAATTTTTCAATTTAGAACTTTTTGAATCTAATTTTCTCCATTTTTTTTAAATAAAACACGCTGTATATTTTTTAACGATATGATGTAGAAACAAAAAACCAACATTTATAGCCCTCATGGCTATTTATAACTATTTTCGAATTATCGCCCAATAATTACAAAATTTAAGAATAATCCTAAAGAATTAGATTGTTTTTCAAATAACTCGACAGATAAAATTGTAATAAGTGCTTCAGATGTTTTGTTTATAAAAACAGCATTCAAATTCAAAAAATTCTAAATTGAAAAATTAAATCTAGCCACCCCTGTATAATTTTTCAAAAGTTAAAACGATTCAATGACATCCCACGTATGTTTCCCAACTAGTCTTTACATAATTTTTTCTTAGAACTCGTAATGGTGACTGTAGTAATGGTGACATGCCAGATGCCATTATTTGAACAAAAAAAATCGCTACATCCAAGTGGTTTGGAAATAGTCAGTAATAATAATAATATTGGAGTAAAGAGTCTAGAAGAAGGCTCTAAAATATCTTCTTTTACACACAACATTCCATTTAAACGAATGTCACTTGCCCCTGTATAATCTTCTTGGCTCACCATGTATGTTCAAAAATAATTTCCTGTTATAGACTTCTTTCTCTAGTTTATTTGTGTTTTTAAATCAAATTTCTACCTATCATAGAACTCGGCCTATCGAAGTCGGACGCACTATTGCCTCACCCTGTATTTTAAACCAATTAAGGAGGCGATGTTGCAATTTCGTTTCCTCAATTTAGTGATGTAACACTTGCATATATTTATTTATGTGAAAACATAAAAACAAAATGATTTCATTTTGATACTATTTTAATACAAATAACTGTCTTACATACATCACTGAACTGAAAAAAAGCTATTTTCAAAAAGGGGGCAGTTGACACCTAGTGTCATTTAACAAATGAAGTTTTCCTTGTATCTCAAAAACAAATAAAAATATAAAATTGACGCAGGTAGCGGAGCCACGACTCACGTGGGGAGAATTCTATCGGCCACGTGCGTGGACAAATGCTATAGTTTTCCAATAAATTTAGTAGAAATAGTAGAACTTTTATAAGATCACCTTTACTTTTTCGGTTACCACGGTCAAGGTGGGTAAAAACTATTTATTTTAGTCTAACAGAACCGATTCTCCAGGTTCAAGGTTTGTCATAAGAGGCAATAATAATTAGCGATGAAATAATTTATAATTTATTCAACTTAGCTTAACGCAGTATCGTAAAAAATACATTGTTCTTTGTATGTACATTCAAGTTACCTATAATGTCTGTATTCTAAGCGTTAACGTTTCGTCTACATGAGGAACTAGAATTTCAACTTATACTCTAACAATATTTCTATCATCACACAGCATCACTAGCCAATCCTTGGTTATCATAATACTTCTTTGTAAAATTTTGATCGTTGTTTTCTGAATGATTGTTTTCTTCCACTGGTGAGCATTTGGAATGCGTCCATATCCTTAGCTTGTGCAACCCCCAAACGGCAATGTGAATGATGACTATAAAGGCAGTGACTGCAATGCAAATGATGACTGCAGTTCCGGGTTCGCTCCATTTGAGAATTGTGTAGATGTAGTTGTTGCCTTCCCTTGAAAATAAAACGCAGTTTTTCAAAAAACTTTAGACTTATCTGGCTGATTACCTGCTGATACCTCCAGCGGCATAGAAAATTACGCTGAATGTAGCGTAACAGATGCCGAAAATGACCGGGTAACAGCAGTGGAGAAGATGTACCGGATAGGCCACTACGAACAAGTCGATAATCATCACAATAGAATTGTTGGCGTGTACTAAGAAATTCATAGCATCAAAATCCATGGTTTTTTCTAAAATAGTTTAAGGTAATTTCGGTTAGTTTGATTGATTTTGTATTAATCACCATCGTAAATTAACGACCAATAGATGGCGGTGATTCCGAAGGCAATATCTGTGCCTACTATGCTAGTGACCCAGTAGACTTTATATAATTTCAAGGCATTTTCGTGTAAATTCGGCAGGCTTCTTAACCTCGCGGCCAAGCAAACCGCCGTTAGAATTAAAGCAATGATCATCGCTTGAAAAGTGCAAATGGTGTAACCCCAATTTGTCAAGTATATGAGCCATTTGGCTCTGAATGACGAATCTGCATCAGGGTGTTTCAGGTCCACGATACTTATCACTAAAGTGACAAAAAATAAGATGGCTATCGCCCATCTATAAATTAGGTAACGGATGTTCGGCTTTGGTTCCCGTTGCCACTGGAATTCGGTTAGTTTGTTAAATTTTATTGTACTATTAAAATACTCACTTGGGAAATGACAAAGGTAATTGGGTTATCGTGAGCCAAAGATAACTGTTTCAAAGAAAACTGCTTCCTCCATGCCTCTATCATCTTATGGTGCGACCAGTCTCAGGGTTTGACCCACCGCTTTCAATCTACAAAAGCAAAAAATTACGGTTAAAAAAAAAACGTTTCGGAAAGTGACAATTAACCAGACATCCGAACTGGTCTTGGCTATTCTGAACAACAAAACCGTAATTCTCCTCTACTCTCGATTACTAACAATTATATAATGCAAGGAAAGTTTCTTCTTGCACGTTGACATACGCAATGGGCTTTTAAGGTTTCCGATAGAAAGTCGCGGTGAGGTGACGCAACTCAGCAGCCAGGAGGAATTTCCGGACATCGATAATTCTTTTTTAGTGCCGCCTGGACAATCATCCTACCTAAAGTCATTAAGCAAACGAACAAAGCACAATAATTACCCGCCTGTTAAACTTGACAACCAAAAACGATGTAACCCAATGAAATTTATCGCGGTTGCTCGACCATTAAGTCATCGGCTTAAGTTGCAACAAGCGCACGCATCAAGTCCTTGTAAAATTGCAAATTTACTAACGAGATACCTACAGGAATGGAGCAATCGTTCTTTTCGATAGAAAACGGAAATATTGACCGCCAAAAGCTCATCATTGCATAATTAACCTGATACAATAACTAGTATTACTATGTTATAGTATCATGCATAATTAATATAAATTTACTTACAAGAACAGGAAATTGCCGAGCTATTTCCCGGAAGGTGATGGCATCATCAAGGACTCGCCAATTCTTCAAGGTGGGGAATTAAAAATCTCTCGTAATTTTTAGTTAAAAACTCAAAATGTGACTATCAAAGCTCGTCTGCATAGTTGAAAACACACCAGCGAACTGTTAGTGCAAGATAAAGGTCTGGACGGATTTTCCAAAGCAAAAACTGGTCATTCTTGGGGACCTTGACGTCGGTGTAATTCCCTCCTCGAACCAGACGTTCGATGCAATAAGAGTGAGGTGACTAAGAAGTTCGTGCCGTAACAAGTCGCTAAAATTACCCTTCATTGTAGATAGTACTAATCGGGACCCACCATTGATGATAGGGTACAAAAACGTTACAACGCATTGAAAAAAGTAAAAGATAATTATCGAGGGAATGGAAACATTCGAAGATAAAAAGAAATTTACCATAATAACAGAGATCTTTGCAGAAATAGTTTTGTTAAAAACTGCCGATCTTAACTGGGGTTGCGCAAAAGGGTAGTTCTGCTGTGTCCACCCTATGGGATATTGGATCCTCCTGTGCATATAAGAGATGGTATAAAAGGGTAAAAGGACAATGGTCCTATTACTGAAGACGACTAATGAAAGGGGTGAGGGCGATGAGTCGGTATCTGTGATTTGAAGATAGCAATCGGTCTGGAAAAGCCCACGTGCTTTTGCGGCTTTCCCTTCGAATTTGTTTTAAACAAAATGCAGTATGATTTGATTTCGCGTAATTAACCACATAATGAGATATCATTCCGGCAGTGTGAAAATTTGTGTCAAATATTTTGAACTGTTAGTATTTGACTTACAGCAAGACCTGTTCTTATCGGGTAGAAAGAAGCCGGTGGCAGGTAGTAGCGACGTTCGGTAGCGGCGAAGTGGTTGGCAGCGTGACCGTTGATGGCTAGGTGGTGGCAAATGGTTCCTGAAGTTCGTAGACCCCAAAAGAAGCACTACACACCACCGCACCAGTCACCACATTCGATCGGGTGACATGTTCGACATTAGTGCGATTTCGGACAATGCCACGTGAGGGCTAACGCCGCTTGCGCTGTAGGACGCACCTGCAATTGACCGGACCTCACCACTTAACCTCTGCCAATTAGGAAAACCCATAATTACTAACAACGGCACCAGACATATCACGGTTCCGCCGTTCCGGCCGATAGATGTTATCGCCAATTTCGCCAATTCAAACCGCAAACACACTGCGCAAGCGCAAACTCCGTCCTTCTAATATTGACGCAGGACATGTGGTCGCTAACCCCTCCGAAACGAATCATACCACCCTCGTATTTTTTTATTATAGATTAGAAGGCACCGCCGACCCTTGTGCAAAAATTTAAAAACTACATCCCCATTCCTCAACAGTTTAGAAAATTGTTTCATTTATATACTTCTATTGAGGTTCCTGTTCGGTTTATCAGAAACGAATAACGAATGAACACGTGTCAATCAATAAAGTTTATTGATAAACTTGAATATTATTTGTTAAATTGCCATCCATTTAAGTCTATCTACAGTACAGAGTGATTCACGTAGGTCGTGCATAGGAAGATTGAACAATTTTTTTTACATGGTTCGAATGGCCTTAATTTTGACAACTCATTTTATGTAAACTTATACGACAGTTTTTGATATACAGGGTGGGGCAATAGTGCGTTCGACTTTGATAGATCGAGTTCTATGATAGATAGAAATTTAATTTAACAACACAAATAAACTAAAAAAAAATCTATAACCGGAAATTATTTTTGAACATACAGAGTTGAGCCAAAACAATTATACAGGAATAAGTGACCTTTTTCTAAATAAAATGTTGTATATAAAAAAAGATTTTTTGGAGTCTTTTCTTAGACTTTTTTTACTCCAGTATTATTACTGACTATTTCCAAACCACTTATAGTGATTTTTTTCTTTAAGTAATGGCATCTGCAGATGCTTGTTAAAAAATTACTACCGTCACAATTACGAGTTTTAAGAAAAAATTATGTAAGTACTAATTAGGAAACATCTGTGAAATGTCTTTGAATCATTTTTATTTTTGAAAAATTATACAGGATGGTTAAACTTAGTTTTCAATTTAAAATTTAATTTTTTCCACTTTTTCAAATGGAACAGCCTGTATATTTTTTAAAGATATGATGTAAAAACTAAAAACGAACATTTTTTATTTGTTACACCCTTATATGGCTATTTGTAACCATTTTCAATTTATTGACCAATAATTACAGAATTCAAGAATAATCTTAAAAATGTTGCCTATTTTGATTGACACACATTTCCATAGATCTTTGAAATAAAAATTCTACTTTTCTTAAAATTGCCGGTGTAATAATAAGCAGTTATTATTCTTTTCTGCATATTCTAGATTGTTGTCGTTTCTTTATAAACAATTTCTTTAACGTATCCCCATAAAAAAAATCCAGTCTTGTAAGATGTGGTGATCTAGCAGGCCATCTAATGAGGTCATTTCTTCCAATCCATTGCTTTGGGTAGATATTATTTAAGTCATCTCTTACTGCATTTAAATAATGCGGTGGCGCACCTTCTTGTTAAAACCATATTCTGTTTTCCATTCTGTCGGGAAAATTCACCAATAACTGTGGCAGATAGTTTTCAGAAAATGAAGATAAATAGCTCCAGTTAATGTATCATCAAAAAAATGTGGCCCGATTACGTTCATGGACCATTTGTGTCGGTTATCAACTTGCTTGAAAAAATGAGTATTTTCCGAAGCATCTAATTTAGTTTTTAAGGATCATTCTTAAATTTAGTAATTATTGGTCAATAAATCGAAAATAGTTACAAATATCCATAGGGGTGTACTTACATACAAAAAATGTTTGTTTTTAGTTTTTACATCATATCGTTAAAAAATATATAGGTGTTCTATTTGAAAAAATTGAGAAAATTAAATTAAAAAACTCTTAAATTGAAAAACTCTGTTTAACCACCTAGTATAATTTTTCAAAAGTAAAAACAATTCAAGAACAACCCACAGATGTTTCTTAACTAGAACTTACATAATTTTCCCTTAAAACTCGTAATTGTGACTGTAGTGATTTTTTTAACATTCATCTGGAGATGCCTATATTTGAACAAAGAAAATCACTACATTCAAGTGATTTCGAAATAGTCAGTAAAAATATTGGAGTAAAAAGAGTCTAGGAAAAGGCTCCAAAAAATCTTCTTTTACACACAACATTCCATTTAAAAAAATGTCACTTGCCCCTGTATATTCGTCTTGGCTACACCTGTATGTTCAAAAATAATTTCCGGTTATAGATTTTTTTTTATTTTATTTGTGTTCTTAAATCAAATTTCTATCTATCATAGAACTCGGACCTAACAACTATTGCCCCACCCTGTATAGTCAATTCTGTTGAAAAAAATGGTCAATGTGATACTTTACCACATTATTGTTACCACATTTTCGTAGACCGTTTAGAATTATGATCCAAACTCCTGATATTCCAGTGGTTAGTCCCATGTTGTAACATATGGGCGCATGCGATTTTCAAATATGGCAAGAAAAATGATTAAAAAGTCGTTTTTTTCAAAAGACATCTACAGATGTTTATGGAACAAAGAAGATTGTATTTTAGGATGTGTTACTAAGCATATCCTATACTTACTCCTGTCGATTTATTATTAAAAATTAACAAATTCAGTCAGTCTGCTCAGAGATTCTTTGGTCTTTCAAGTATGCCATGAAAATAAAAACACATTTGCAAGTAAGTAAGCAACATTATATCGAAAGAACAAGGTGTGTTAGATAATTCTAAGTACCTAAAATTAAGTGGGAAATGAAAAGTGCGGAAACGAAGACCTGTTTGTAATTCATATCATATGTCGAAAAATACGAGCTTTCAACAGTCTCGATCCCAACAAAATGAAAAGAGTTACGAAATCTGCTGAAAATGGAATAATAAAAACTTTTAATCAAAACAGTGATCGTTAATTATTTGTTGTTATTTTTTACTGTTATTTTCGTGTAAAATGAAACAAAAATCCATTTATGCATTAATTTCTTGCAATTATCTTTTACTTCCATGGCGTACTTGATAAATCAAAGAATCTGTGGGCAAAAAAAAAATTTGAAAAAATTACTTTTTGATCATATGATATACATCATTGTAGAATCAAGAGTTAATCTGAACTTCTAATTAACTGCTTCAAAAATTTAGATTCATAATTGTAAACGGTCTACGAGATAGAAATTTTCTCGTAAACTACCACATCAACCATTTTTTTCAAAAAATTTACATCATGTCAAAATCATGTCATATAATTTCACATAAAATGGGTGATCAAAGTTAATAATTGGAAAGCCAGTCAAACCATATAAAAAAATTGTATATTTCCGTTTAAAATAAAAAAGTAATCACCGACTTTTGGCACACTCTGTATAGCTGGAGAACTTAAAATGTTTTAGATAGCACGAGCATGCATGACTGCTCATAACTGAGCACCAAATTTCAAATTTCTAAGTCTTGAAAAACTTCTAATGCACGGGCTACGTGAATCCCTGTAGGTATGTATGATAAAGTTTCATAGTTTATTTCTTATCTCAGCAATTATAATAGAACACTCGTTAGAAATAGTTACTATCTACAACTAACTATAGGAACTCGGTAGGTAATAACAAATCTACCTAATTGATTCAATTATAATCTCATTTATTTTAATTTGTCGAGTGATTACTTGTACAATGCAGACAACATTGAACTGAATTAATGGGCTTTATATGTACGTACTCGCGTACGTGTTATCTACATATTAGGTGCGAAATCGAATCACATTGTTGGTATAGTAATTCTGGCCTTCTCTTGCTAACTCAATTTCTTTATTTACTAACACTGTTTTTTCAGTTGTAATTCGTCTTTCTAGTCGACCGGAATCTTTGCTTTCTGGTATTCATCTTCATTCCTTTCTGACACCCTTCTTCTGGTTCCTCTTTGCTCTTCTGTCTATATTTTGTTTCAGTTTCCCAGTTGATAGATAATAGTTACGGATTGTTCTTAGTCTGTACTTTTGCTTCAGTAACATTTGATGGTTCTTTTATGTCATTTTACGACTTTTTTACCCTCTTCACTTTTTCTTCATTCTAGTTGTTTGTGTAATATGTAATATTCTACTTTACCATGCCTAACCGTTCCCTTAATCCATATCCTACATTATGTTTCACAATTTATTGATCTCGAACACGTTTGGTTAAGGTATAATAAAAGATAAATTTAGATAATAATAGTTACATAGCAAAATCTAATTAAACGTTATTATCTTCTTAATAGTTGTTCTATTGAGTTTATGTCAGCTAAAAATAACATATTTGTGCACGCCAATTCAAAGGTTAAGAATTAGTGATTGTGTACCTAACGGGCAAAGAGAATTGTTTGGTAACGTTATTATTTTGTTTATAGACAACGAAGGTGTTTATAATTGATTAGATTCCGATTCGTTAGGGTTTCACATATTATAGTTTACTATATTCATTTTAACAAAAATTGATTCGGTTTTTATTAGGATGCCTAATTACGTTTTTCTTTTGTATGTGATCTGCGTAATATGTATAATTAACTCATACCAGTTAAGCTATAGTTTTTCCCATCGTTGCTTTGCTAGCTCTAGCACTAAACCATGCACTAACTCACCCACTTTATCTCGGTATTGAGGTATTTTTGCAGATAACAAAACGATGTTATCAATTCAAAATTAATTGTGTACTCGACTGTATGGAGTTTTTACATTGATGTTAAGTAATTGTGGGCTATTCTTGGAAATGAGTGGTGGCGGTTAATTTTTAAATTCGGCATCTATTGACACTTTTGGCATTGTTAAATGCTTTTAGTCACGATTTCTGCATGGCTAAAATTTCAACTTGAACAGACAGATACATACCACACGGCCATAATTGCGTTCAAGGATGCCACAGATTAGTTAACAAAGACAGCGGCGGCTGAATGACATTGGTAAAGGGAGGTGTGAGAATAGGTTGTCGAGTTATTCAATGTAGGCCACACTGTAAATATTACGTGTATAGAGGACCAGTATGTACCGAGAACCAACCCTGCCACCATAAAAACTTGTTAAAGTATACAATGGTTTTTGGTTAATGCAGTGAAACTTTTTTGTTGTTTATCGAGAATTAACGGGATTTTAAGTCAACAAAGCTATTGATAATGATGTATACAAATCAATTTGTATGTTTGTAAACCAGACCGACGACGTTAGGACCTCACGCGGAGGTTAATTGAGGCTAATGAAAAAAAGTTGGCATAACCAATATCTTGACCGTAATGTAGCTAAATAATGAAACTCAACTCATACAATTTTCATTTTTGTGGGGCTTAAGTTTTATTGAGCAGGAATCTTACAGATATCAATTTTTTTTTTGTACAACTAAACCAGTGCACGTTTATTCGATACCATTATTTAATTATAACCCTCGTTAGTATAATATCCACATAATAACGCAAAGGGTAGAAGGCTTCAAAAATAATTGCGGAATAATCGCTATAATCAGTAAGTCATTAGTAATTTTCAATAATCAACATGAAATGAGTTTACCGCAATAAAGTGTTTTGGCATTGGTAATTGCTTTCCCTGCATTTCTCACGAGCAATTAAGTTTTTGGTTAATTGAATGATAATAGCACTACCAATATAGTATTTGATTATGATTCATACAGGCGGCATTGTTCTGTTAAGTAGGGTCAGGTCTCTTCGTGAATAATGAACACAGGTTTACCAATTTTGAAATTTTTGACTTTATCATGAAAAATCTTACTTTTCATGTACACGTAGCTCAAATAATTACATCCTGTGCAGTATAATTGTATTTTGTGTGGCACAAAAACAACATGGAATTTATTAGGTGAAACAATCTGTAACTGCACAGCAACTTTCTCACGGGCTAGCGCTAGCGGCTATTGCAGAAATGACGTCATCGCGACAGTTTTGCATAAAACGTTTCGACCCATTTTTCGTTCATATTTAGCGTTTAAATTTTGTACAAAATCATAACTCCAGTAACTCACAATTTTACCAGTCTAATCATCGGCCGTCATTATTCATCCCACGCAACTACCTACTTTAAATAACTTGAGTCTGCTAAAGCGAGGCCAGTGCATCATACTTGATTTCTAGAAAAGGTACTCGTGCTGTCTTTTTATTTAATTTACTTAATATGGAGAAGATGCACAAAAGCATCAACAAAGCCGGTCATGTTTCGCAGTGTTTGGACATAGACAACCAATAATACATCCAGTGCTAGTGGAACAACCACATATCTTGCAAAAGTTAATAAACTGCATTTACGGTAAAACTTCAGAAATATGTACGAGTTTCCTAAAAACTCCGCCAATAAAATTAGTTTTATTCAACATAATATATGTAATGTATATGTCGTAGTCATTGGGCGTAACGCGTTATTTCAGGGAATGACCGGCAATCGCTGTAATTAAAATCGTTAAATTCTCTGTTTTAGGGCAAGGAAAACACAGGGAAAGGTGAGGAGGATAAGCAACACCAAATTCATAAATTGCCTATTCTCCTCACCTTTTCCTTGCCTTAAAACAGAGAGCTTACCGATTTTAATTACAGCGATTGCCGGGCATTCCCTGAAATGACGCGTTACGCTCAATGACTACGACATACACAATTTCAAAATTAAGATATTATGCCCTTTACAATATATTAAAAGCTCTAAGATGAATATCGATTTTTGAATCAATTATACTGTAATATAGTTTACTTTATACTTAGTCATAGACAGTAACACTTCTTATAAAGGAAAATGGTAATTAAACAATATATTGAGGATTTAAGGAACAAGAAACTGACTGTCATCGTAATAATTTATTTTTAAAGTTAAAAGCTGTTACTAACAAATATAATAAGTTAGCTATCAAAAGTATAATTCCACATGTCAACTATTGCACGAGAAGAACAAAGAACTATAAAGAACTACACCAGTCGTATACGACGTAAGGCTAGATGTTTCAGGAATGTTGAACGTGCAGCAGCACTGACCATACAACATTCATAAACTCACAATGAATAACTAAACTATTGCTTTCTGATTACAAACACACGTTCTTCTCAAATTCCTTGCATTCTTTAACCTCCGGCTGCAGAATACAAAAAACCAGAAGTACCACTAACAGCAGTTGGTGGACGGCTGGTCTGTGGTACCGAAAAAGCTCACATGACTTGAAGGATCTGGCTGGCTTCAAAAGCCATCCCAGGCAGTAGTATAACCGGACTGGACACATGTCCAGCCTCTACACACACCATGTTGGGGTATTCGTCATCTCCGAAATCTGACATTTCCTTGGCCGACTCAATCCATGGATTCCAAATGACTGTGTCAGGAAAGTTGCACTTTTGAATGCGCATTTTACGTCCCGACACCACATTCGTGATTATGTGTTCATGTGGTGTGTTTTGATAAATTCTATCAGTCCATTCCCCGATTGTAACAACGTCTCTTGTTTCTTGATATATCGTCCCTTCTCCGGTTTTGTCCAAAAAAGTACAACCCTGTAGTCCTGTTATTTGACAACGACGCACGTCCGGTACCTTAAAATAAGTATGCAACAACAGGTTGAAACTAAACGTTGTATCTTTGCTTGGATTGTAAACCGCTATATTGGAATGCAACTCCTTTTCACGTAGAATTAATCTGTACGTTAACTGGAATCTGTCGAAAAAAATTGTTATTGTGGTGATCACGATGGTTTTTAAGTTACTCACGGAAAATTCCATATGGAACGGGTGAAATCCGAGTCCATAAGAGAGAAGATTGCTTCCACATCTCCGCTTGCCAGCCGCTCGGGCGCCTTTTCCACGTTCCAGCGCACGATCCTGGCGAAGCCGTGCTGAGGCCCGTACGACCATGGGCCAAATTGCGCTACCACAAGAAATACTAATATCACAAACTCAAGGTGATCTCACAGGTTGTCTCATAATTAGACCGAAACACTTCAGGCGGTTGTAGAAGACACAAGAACAAGCAACTTTAGTCAGTAAACCCGCGTCAGCCAATTAGCCGCTTTGCTGACCAGGGCGTAACACTCATAGTACACCCTGTATTTTTTACATAGTTTAAATACCATTAGAAAGTATAGTTAGTGAGAAATTTGTATGTAATACTTTAATTCGTACGCAACCGAACACCAACAGAAAATGCCAAAATTAATTGCGACAAATGGGTATACGTACGTACATACCGTAATTGTTACACCTGTATAGCCAAAACGGTTCCTGTGCGGATAATGGTTTAGGAGAAATGTTGCTTGTTTTGGCACCAGAAATTTGTCGGTCCAATATGGGACACCTGTATAAACAATTTAAACGTTTGAACTCGATCCTAACTTGTTCAATTTCAATAAACGTTCTACACTTCTACAGTGAAGTAAAACCCTGTCAATACGTACTTTTTCTTTAGAACCCTTATTGCTGACGTTGCTTATTAAAATTTCCGCAAATATGATATCGTCGAGTGCAAGCTATTTGAAGGTGACTGTTCAACTGATTATCACCATTTAACATTTTACGATCAAAGCATGTGAATGTTTACAACTTAATTCCTAGAAAAACCATTTCCAAATACGAGCATGCCTAATTGCAAATCTCGTCTAAGTACCTAATGTTCAATAGTCTGGTTGGTAGCAACCCCTCCGTGTTTGAGGTCTTTCAAATAGCGTAAACTCGACTATATGTTAACCTTTCAAAATGTTATCTCCTCGAACTGCGCTTCAACACTTATCTGTAGTTTTTCAAAGTTAAAAAAAGGCAAAAACTTCGCTTTTAAATCCAACAATCAACTAGTGGCAAATTCAAAAATATTGACCACAAACTTAGATAAATAACGTTGCATAATGAACTTTTATTGTTAGGATTTTTTATTGATGTCAATTAACTGAATTAAAGCTGAAAAATTACGAAAACACTTAGTTATATATTGGACTAACGGACAAGTTTTCCAGAAATTTTCTTTGTAAAACTTCCATAGAGTCTTATCAATGCACAATAAAAGGCCCCGCTTACGGACCAGCTTATTAAAGCCGATACGTTTATTTGGTCAATATACAAATTCGCCATTTATCAATCGTCATACAAATTCGATTAAACCGCTTTAGCATTAAATTCCCTGTTTTAAAATTAATTCACCATAATTAAACTTGTGCAAATAATTGGAATTTTAGTGAGGTTTTAAAATGGGGCACTACTTACCGGATGTTCATGTTGAGAGGAAACGCATTTTCTGCTAAACTATTGCACAAAATACAGTCTTCTCAAATATGTTTTTCAACATTTTTATTCACTTGTCATTTAATCAGAAATGATAGCAACTTTATTATTTCAAATGACAAAATATTATTTTTTACCGATCTCTGGTAGATAATTTAATTCTGAATCCAACAATGTATAGTAAACGGGTTGTTGTATAAGAAAAATTCTGAGAAAAATAAGAAATGTGAAAAGTGCACAGGTAAGAAATAAGGTAAGAGGGATTATGGAATTATTGTTGAATGCAAATAATATGGCTGTGCTGCGGAAACTGATTTTACATTCAGTTATTGTTCTCAGAATTTTTCTTATTATTTATAATTAAATAAATCAATTCAACAGGCAATATGCCCAATTATAGAACAGATGAGAGAGAAAAACACAATACAATGAACACAATATACTGACTCAGTAACAGAAGGAACAAGTGATACAACCACAACCCCTTTGTAATACATTGTAGGATTCAGAATTGAATTATCTACCACAAATCGTTAAAAAACGAATGTGTTGCTATTTGAAATAATAAAGTTGATATCATTTCTGATTAAATGACAAGAGAATAAAAATGTTGAAAAGCATATTTGAGAAGACTGTATTTTGTGCAATAGCTTCCATTAAAAAGTGTATAGTTTAGCAGAAAATGCCAGTTTCCTCTCAAAATGAACATTTAGTATATTATTGCATGCTAATAAATACAAACCCCACTGCTAAAAAGTCAAGGCTCTGGATAACAGTCTTCTAACAGGAAGAGAATTTACAGTTTAATCTTATAAATTACCTGAAAATTATTTGCAGCAATATATAGAAATTGCTTAACATGTAAAATGAGTTTTTTCCCGAATTTATCCAGGAATAATGAGTATTAAGCAATGGACACAAAGAGTCAATTAATAGAAAACAATCTTGGTTTTTGATTTCTACAACATTCTATGGGTAAAACAGAAAACCTTTTAAAACAATTGACAGTGCCACCACTTTGAGAAGTTGTTTTTAATGCAATTGTTTTTTTACTTCTGACAGTTGTGGGGTACCCTTTTTTCCCTCTCCTTTGTGATAACTGGTCCGAGTAGTTACTTACGGAAAATGAATGGTATTCCCCCTCTGATGGGTTTTTTCCCATCAAATACTGCTTGTTTGCTGCAAATGGAAAGTTGGTGAATGGTTCGGGGTTGTTGTTTGTGTACGTACCTAACGAATAATTGTTCTTGATTGTTCACCCTCCAGGAAACAACCGTAGCACCTGCAATTGAGTACATAATAAAAAAAACATTGTCACAGAGAGGTTATGTTTTTGTTGGTTGTCCGGATTCTGGGAGTGATAATGGATGGAGGTGGTGGTTTTATATTGTCCATACCGTGCAAATTGATAGTGCAGGTGGTGTTGTTTCCCCTGTCGAGTACTACAACACTTGTAGCGGCCATGACCGATGTTTCTGTGGCCACCACCGGCCCGACACGATATTCTGCACTCCCGCGTTGTTTTGCTGTTCCCGCACTTGGTTGCTTGGTTCACACTTTCACGCGTTGCTACCTGCGCGCTCGCACGACAGGTGCAAGTCCCTCTGTTGGTAGCGAAAAAAATAAGATGCTTATCGATGCACGACCGGACCAACCAACACCTTGACCGAGTCGATATAACGAAATCAGGGTGCCAGCCCAAAGCGCACTGCTTTCTAGACTCGGCTCTTAATATGCAGAAGAACGGACGCGACTAGTTTTTCAGCATTTACAAAAAACTGAAACACCACAGATAATGGGTGCTACAGTTTTCGGAGCGACATCTGTCGGCCAGAAGATACACCGTAAGCAGGGATCCACAACCACGCTGTAACTTAATGTTAATGTCTGTATTACATTTTTTCACCTTCCACCGTTGATTCCTATACATATACAGAGTGTAAGCGTAATAAGTGCATTGATTTTAACTGGTAATAGAACTCTTCAAAACAATTTTTTCGAAGTCGAATTATTTAAAATTATTTTTTCCCCTACAAATTGAAATGCTCCAACAAAGAACAATAATAATACAATTAATTCTTAAGGTAATCTTGTTGACTAGGTAACGTGCTTCCAGTGGCGTGTAAGAAAATTGTGTAAGGTTTTAAAATAATTTTAACACAAAAACTAAAACGTTTAAAAAATATATACAGACTGGGGCAATAGTGCGCCCGAGTTCGATAGCTCGAGTTCTATGATAGGTAGAAATTTGATTTTAAAACACAGATAAACTAAAGAAAGAAGTATATAACCGGAAAATATTTTTGAACATACAGGGTGAGCCAAGACAATTATACAGAGACAAGTGAAAGTTTTTTAAATAGAATGTGGTGTGTAAAAAAAGGTTTTTCGGAGCCTTTTCCTAGACTCTTTTCAATCCAATATTATTGCTGACTATTTCCAAACCACTTGGATGTAGCGATTTTTTTTGTTCAAATAATGGCATCTGTAGATGCATGTTAAAAAAATCACTACTGTCACAATTACGACTTCTAAGAAAAAATTATGTAAAGACTACTTAGAAAACATCTGTGAAATGTCTTTGATCCGTTTTAATTTTTCAAAAATTATACAGGGGGGCTAAATTTAATTTTTCAATTTAGAACTTTTTGAATTTAATTTTCTCTATTTTTTCAAATAGAACACCCTGTATATTTTTGGTAATTGTTTACAATTTCCACTTTTCGCTTTTTGTGCTGTTTTTTTTGGAAACCATCGTAAAACATCATTAGAATGCCATTTTGAGCAGTGAAATGTTGTGCAAATGATAAATAACTTTATGCAAAATTTATAGGAAACAAAAAAAAAAAAGATGTGCTAGGGCAAGGAAAATGAGTAAAAATAAAAGTAGTTTGCACAAGAAAAAATATTGATTTTCGTAATGTATACATGGTGACGAATGCGTTGGTGTAATTAGTTTTTTGAAAATCGAAGAGTGGGTAAAGTAAACAATGACCATATTTTTTAACGATATAATGTAGAAACTAAAGACAAACATTTTTTGTATGCACACCCTTATGGCTATTTGTAGCCATTTTCGAGATATCGCCAAATAATTACAAAATTTAAGAATAATCTTAAAAAAATAGATTGTTTTCCAAATAACTCGACAAAAAACTTCAAATGTTTTAAAATAGACACAAAAATGACAACTGACGACAGGTAACTGCGATAAATGTGTATTTCTTGTCGGATAATATAAGGTGCAAAAAATGATCAAAATACAAACATAAAGTAAACTTACTAAAAAAACTTATGTTGCTTTTATAAACAAAACATCTGGAGCACTTATTACAATTTTATCTGTCGAGTAATTTGGAAAACAATCTAATTATTTAGGATTATTCTTGATTTTTGTAATTATTGGGCGATACATTGAAAATGGTTACAAATAGCCATAGGGGTGTAGATACAAAAAATGTTTGTATTTAGTTTCTACATCATACCGATAAAAAATATACAGGTGTTCCATTTGAAAAAATGGAGAAAATTGAATTCAAAAAGTTCTAAAATGAAAAATGAAATTTAGCCGCCCTGTATAATTTTTTAAAAGTTAAAACGATTCAAAGACATTCCACATATGTTTCATAACTAGTCTTTTTTTCTTAGAACTCATAATTGTGTCTGTAGTGATTTTTTTAACATGCATCTGCAGATGCCATTATTTGAACAAAAAAAATCGCTACATCCAAGTGGTTTGGAAATAGTCAGCAATAATACTGGATTGAAAAGAGTCTAGGAAAAAGCTCCGAAAAATTTTTTTTTGCACACCACATTCCATTTAAAAAACTCTCACTTGCCCCTGTATAATTGTCTTGGCTCACCCTGTATGTTCAAAAATAATTTCCGGTTATAGACTTCTTTCTCTAGTTTATCTGTGTTTTTAAATCAAATTTCTACCTATCATAGAACTCGAGCTATCGAACTCGGGCGCACTATTGCCCCACCCTGTATATTAGGAAAAGTTTTTGGTCTTGAAGAGTTCTATTACCAGTTAAAATTAATGCACTTATTTTGATTACACCCTGTATAATTGCTAAGAGCATCTACGAAGACTGAATCTTGTCCAAAGTCAAGAAAAATATCGCAAATAAATAAGTATACGATACTAAGAAGGTGTAGAAGGGACATACTCGAAAAAGAATATTAAGTTGAAATTTCAACAAAAAAAGATGAAATTTTAACTTACGATAAGGTGGAACTTCTATTTACGAAAAAGGTGAAATTTAGGCATCAATCTAAACAGGGCCGTAGCCAAGATACAATCTAAGGGGAGGCTTGCAAAATTTCTGGGGTGGCTCTAAGTAAATAGACAAATTAAGGTGATTAGTTATAAAACATGTAAAACAATAGCATTAAAATGTGTAGGGGGCACAGTAGTTAGTTTAACAATTTTATTTTTCTCTTTCAGAATTGATGTAAATTAGTGTGCTTAAACATTTTTATATTGTGTTTTTAATTACTGTGTCTTAATAGTCTCGTAAAAAAATATATGCTGAGGGATGCAAAACTGTCCAATATGCCCTACATACGAGATACGAGGTACAGTAGTCAAGACAGTGGATTACAGTGGTCACTGGTCACACAGCATTCTGCGCACACAATTTTTGGAAAATTTTGTATTTTAGTGAAAGTTTTTGTTATTTAGTAGAAATGTTTACAAGGAGTAAAATAAATAGAAAATAAAAATACTAATTACGTTTTATCGCACCTGAAGCATAATTATTCGGTAATACATAAATTTGTTATTGAATTCATTATTCTCCCACAAAGTCCATTGAAAATTTTATATTACAATGGCGACATTACGCATGTTAATCATCTTGAGGACGCTTCGTTTCTGGTTCATAATCCGATGAGTTCTGTAAGCTTATGTCATCAGGTTCTGTATCAGATGACATTTCTTCTTTTTGTTTAGGTTTTTAAATTTCAGTTTTTTCCCCGTTTTGACGCTTCTTTTGTTCGCTGCTAATATTTTGGAGAAATATTTTTTCTTCACCATTCTAACCTTCTTTAGGTCACGTTGAATGCAACTTCTTTGATTTTTTCTAATCCCGGCGTATCGGTTAAAATTGCATTAATTAATTTATATTAATAACAATCTTGACATTTTTAAAGTTCTAAGGAAATTAGTATTATGGTTTTTTGTATTGACGTCTAATAAATAAATATTTTAATTATTTTTTTTCATTTGGAGAACAAAGAGCATAAAAATATTTTGGAAATTTTGTAGAGGAAGCCCAGCTCTTTTCAGGAGAGACTAATCTCATGGCTACGGTCTTGAATGTAAAACAAAACTGTTATGTGTGATCATTGTATTTAGAAAAGAGAACTTAATCAAGAAATGTAAAAATCTAATATAGCGCTCATAAGAAAAACCAAAGTTGGACGTTGTAGCTTTTACGTCTAGGGTGGTACGGAAATTACGATATAGCAATCTAAATCTGTCATCGTAATTTCTGTAACACCCTAGACGCAAGAGCAACAAGAGCTCAACTTTCGGTTTTTTTACAGGCCCCATAATGGATTGTTGCATTTTTTGATTAAGTATTATTGTCTGAATACATTGATCTATCACACATAATAGTTTTGTTTTACATTAAAGTCTAAATTTCACGTTTTTTGTTAATTGAAATTTCACTTTTTTATAAGTTGAATTTTTTTTGAGTATGTCCCTTCTACGCTTTCGTACTATATAATTGCTAAAAAACAATCCACAGAGATGCAGGTACCAACACTGAAGCTCGTTCAAAGTCAAGAAGAAAATCGTAAATAAATAAGTATACGATACAGTCCACTATATTATTTTATCGGAACACAGTATTTGATTGTAGAAAGGTTGGTCACCTGTTCCTTGAAAGAAGAGTTGCGCAGCGTGTTACTTTCAAGATTAAATGGTAATTCGGCAAGATGCTGCAGATAAGCACTCCCAATACAGATCGTTTCATTTACGAGTGCTTTTCGCCATTTATCATGACAGTTGCGGCTTTAATTAAACTTTTGGCAATTGGCCAGATAATTGTGGTCATAATGGAACCTCAAACTGTTGTCATTCCATTAAAAATGGAGCGTGTTTCAGTTAATGATGGAACAGTGAGAGGAATGGAGGCAATTGATTTCGGAATTGTCACTAAAGCGCTGTTGTATACTATGTATAATTTTATTTCATGTTTTTATCCAATGAACACATTGTCAATAATAAGAGAAACAGATTGCGCCATTTACAATATTATAAATTACGTCGACACATAAGGAAAACGAGAAAAGACGAAATTAATGAATGTGACGGGGTCACTAGCTGGGGACAACGAAAATTCTATTTGAATGTCACTTGGACGAGAACACCAACAGTCATAATTGGTTGATGTAGAATGGCGTAATCTGGCAGCAGCTAATTTATAGTGACACATAGATATAAATAAATAGAATTTAATATTTCAAGGTACCTTTAAGGCTAGTTGAGATCACTAGTGCACTATTATCTCTACGGCAGGCCGCACGAGACAGAGTCGGTTGCAGCATGCAAGAGAACTGATCGTGAGTGAGCACTGTCACCTGTCACAGCACGGAGAGCCCGCCCTCCGGCGGTCGGTATAGATTGTACATGTGAATATCCTATCACTTCATAATTTGACATTTAATACAGTAATTATTAGTTAATATTGCTCAGTAATGTTCTTATAGTAATATACCATATACGCGTACGTTACCACCTAATGAGACTGAGATGATGGTTGATGTACGGAAAGTACACACTCATTTTATGTTTATTGAATAAAAAATGTCACTCTAAGTATCGATATTAGTTGAGTGTAAAACAAAGATTCGCTGGACATTAATTGTAATATGATATATAACGGAACTACATATGAATACACTCGTTAGTGTTAGCAGTATTAGGCTACTCTAATTGTCTTACGCTACACCCTATCATAACACTGCATGCACTCAAGTGGCATTTGGCATGGCCCAACCGTTCTTATGGAAAAGTGAGCACTTCGCGGAACATCATTTTGATTTGATACAGTATTACATAGGATAAAGAATCACGTGGCACCATCGGGTCAATACTCGGGCAAATTGTCCGAGTGATAATCCCGATTTAGCCCCTTATACAATCTATAACATTAAGAAGAATAAATAAGTATCTCTTTGGCATAATCACTATCCAGATGTGATAAACATTCTATAATTAAAATACTGTTCGGCCATCGCCATCCCCCGTAGCAATGTCCTTTGATTAATTGATTGGCTGTCAGAGTATCGAACGCCACATTGTGACACTCCAACTTACAGTCGCATCATTCAATTACGAGTAGATGGTGATTACTTCTTGGCCGCCACCGCGAACCATGAGCACCCGTTCCAAACCTTCAGTGAGCACTTCCAGAAACTCCATATCTGAAACCAGTTGATTTCACAAAAATTTTTCGAAACCGCCAAACTCACAATTGGATTCTCTTTCCATCTTGGTGTCTTTAGGGGGGCCGGGTAAATTCAGAATTACTAGTTGAGCTTCGTGGGACCGATTCACAATTACTTCGTTCAATTTTACGGCGGTGTGCATCCGGCGAACGTTGCCTTCGTCACTAAAAAATTCCCTATTATAGAAATTTGCCTCCTCAACACAATCTTTGTTAACATACGGGGTCATCGATGCGGCTTTTTTCTTTTCCTCAGATATCGAATTATCTTTTTCGTCTACCTTGGCTTCCTTCTCGGATCCGTCCTCTTTCTCCGTCGTAGAATTCTCGCAATCCTCGGTCTTGTTGTTTTGTGAGCTAGGCTGTGAATGTTGTTTGAAGTGATAAAGCAACAAAATTAGTGAAAGAGATCTCACCTCATTAGTTGGTTCCGTGTCGGCGTCTTGGTTGTCTTTGTCAGCTTTGTCACCGTCACTTCCCGGCTCCTGAAATCTGACTTTTGTCGCTATTTTTGCGTCTATATTTTGATGGTGTTGATCTACGATTGATTGTACCTAAAAAACAATTCATTAGAAATCGGCAATGGAGTTGGGGTCGCGGAGGGTGAGAATGAGTCCGATGGAGGGAACGAAAACCTATGTTACACAGTTATTGGAATGAAAAGTGTATGGAAAATAAAGAGAAACGTGCATAAAATAATAAACCATGAGCCAATCTAGCAAAACACGGTGATGCTTTACCAGTGGCAGCTTCTCTTCTGCGGACATTTCGTTGAAGTCCACCAACGACTGTACCTCGCATGTCAAATTAGACACCATCATTAAATTACAGCAAGACAACATAGGGGCGTAAAATTGCCTGAAAATAACTTACCACGCCTAAGCTTTCTTTTTTATTCAGACGCAACTCTCTCAGCATCTCGTTACGCTGTTCCATCATCAAAGTTCTCTCGTAGGTGTAAGCGGAAATATCGCTGTCCATCTGAAAGCACATATCAAGATATCTAGTACCTATTGGTGACGCGTGCTGGTTTGGTAGACAAAAGCAAAACTTACCATTTCAACCACCTCTACTTCGGCCTCGATTCGAAGATGGTAGATGAAAGTCTTCAAATCCTTCTTCATTTGAATAGAATTATCTTCCATTTGAGCAACAGTAAATATCCGCATTTTGCAATTTTTCCACGTGCGATGCTGCTTCAGGAGGAACGGCAACAACATTAGCAGACCGCCATCGTGAACTATCCACCAAATATCAATGTTTCCAACGACTTTCTCCGATGAATCCGGGAAGAAGTTAATACCTTTAGGAACCAGTAAGGCCATTCGGGCAGATGTTACGTTTCGAACAGTTTGTAAAAAGACTTGCCAAGTGCGGTCGTCTTCAGATTGTCTCCAACCGTAAGGCCAGCCTAGAATTACCGTGTTGGGTTTCATTCCACCGAGACCAGCGGTCTGAACCCTAAAAATCACCCGTTACAAAGAGATTTAAATTCGGATGGGGGAAACTCACAAGTTGGACAAGCCTTCGGTAATATTACGAGCTACCAGGATATCGACAAAGCCTTTGACGCGTTCCTCGTCCATAGTTTTCCTTAAACTTTGCTTTGCAGCCATGGCTTCGCCGTACGAACGGGTAAAATCGCCCCCGATTACTGATGCGCAAACCGTTAAACCCTTTCCTGTCGTGGTTATGGTCAATTGTTAATGAAACAACATCGATTGCGACTAGCATGTACTTACCGGCTTTCAGTTGAGAAGCAAATGCGAATAATTTTCGATATTTCGGCACAAGATCGGACGTTAACTTAACGAGAATTAGAATTTGGGGTCTCCAATTCTTGGTGTGAGGAGGACCTTCTTCTAGGCGAAGAAGAGAGTACCGCGCTGCTGATAAGGCCAAACCTCGGATTCCGTCGCCCCATTCTTTCTCAGCACTAATTTTGATTTTCGTTAATGATTGCAAGGTTCATTTTAAACAATTCAGTCTTACCCTCTATATTCGATGTATTTGTAGATCATTCCTGCCATTCCCATGGCAATCAAAGCGTAGTACCAAGAAGTCATAAACATAATTGCTATACAAAGGGCTAATCCTATGAAGGATAATGACCAATGGTAATATTTGAATCTCGGTCTCCAATTGGGTGTTCTCAGTAAAGTTTGTAGAGCGCAAGCGAGATTTACGAAGCCGTAACACATTAAGAAAAACATCGATAATAACGGAGCTAAGTAGTCGACGTTACCTAATAAAATGCCACATTGACAAATAACGAGAGTTAAAAGTAGAGCTCTGGTGGGTTCGCCACGACTCGAAGAAACCGCAAATGGGGCCAAGAACGGGATGATTCCGTCTTTGGCTATCGCTTGGAGCAAACGGGGAGCTCCAGTTAACGATTGAAGGCCAGCACCAAGGGTGGAGAGAAATGAGCCTATCAGTATCACCCATTGGTTGGGCCAAGCTATGTTGGCAACAACTAATTTGCCTCCTATAGATACACCAAATCTGAAATTAGTGTCGTTTTAGATAATAGTGCAGAATAGCAAAGAAAAATGCTGACTTGTCTCTAAGTAGAAGATTGTCGACAGTACCGGCGAAGAGAATCACAGTTGATAGATATACCGTCGACGTGGTTAAAATGGCACAAATTGTTCCGATCGGTATCGATTTTTGGGCGTCGGCTAAATCGCCGGATCGATTGGACCCAGCCATAATGCCAGTAACAGATGGGAAAAAGATTCCGATCAAAATAGTAAAAGATGTGGTGATATCAGCAAATACTTGATTGTTGGTTGGTCGGTCCATCTGTTCAATATCTTCGGGATCTTTTCCTTTGGCTATGTACTGTCCCAATTCCAGGAAACTGTCATAAATATTATCTGAAAAGGCAAAGTTGAAGCCGGTTAAGTTCGATTAGGTCGTCAGGTGACGGTGTCCGTTCTTACCTATAAACACTCCGGATGAAAGACCTTTAATTCCGCGCACTATTAACGTTTCATGACTGGCGAAATAAGGATCGCAAGAGGCCACGGTCTCGTTCGGGCAAAACATTTTGTACAAAATGCCGGTATCGTTTTTGTGACAGTCTTTCATCGTCTCGACTCTCAGCAATCTTTTCCCGAGGACACACATGCTGGAAATTGCCAATTTTAATAACGATTTGCTTCATAAAATGTTCAAAAATTGATTCGAGGAGCCGTGTGCAATAATTTGGTGAGTTGTTTAGAAATGAATAATTAGATAGATGTGTTATAATAGAATGTGAAAGATATATCATGCACTAAACATTATACTAACTGCAAGTTATCATTGCCGTTGATATTGACAAATATTCCGATGTACACAGCCAGTATGGATAAGATGACACATGCAAGAGCAACTGTGGCAAATTTGTTGACAAACTTGACACCGATGAACACAATAATTCCCATCACCACGAGTAGACCGGATCCATACACCCGGAAATTGTTGTACATTGCATCTGCGTTTTTGGTGAAGTCCCCGAAAATTGATAAACTAGGGGCCATGTAAGTCTGGAAAACATGGGGCGAGGACGTGAAGACTTCTGCAAGTTCCGCTAATACTTACCAGGACAATTTCCACGGCACCAACGATGTACATGGCAGCTGCTAACGTGGTGCCCGTGTAAAACAGCATCCCAACCGCTCCACCAAATTCTGGACCAAGAGAACGAGAGATCATGAAGTAACTTCCACCGCCCGGTACTACCCCGTTGGTGGCGATTGCCGACATGGAAATAGCCGTCAACATGGTAACGCAACAACAGCACAACACGATGAGGAAACCTTGAATCGCTCCTGCGGTTCCAACCACCCATGTTAATCGAATGAAAAGAATTACGCCGAAAATGTTTTGGATGCAAGGAAGGTAAACGCCAATGAGGGTACCCATACGGGCGGCTGCTGGAGCTGGACGGGCATCGGGGTCGTTCGATGCCGGGGGTATGGTGTTTGAATAATTTGCCAATGAGCTAATAAGGGTGGATATTCTTGGCCGATCCTCCATCTCTTCCGAGTAAAGGTACAGGTTCGTTTCGTACCCGGACATCTTCTCCGAGACGAAAGGCTGATCCTCGGTGCCATCCCCTGAAACAAAAACAAAATCGTCAGTCGTCAGCCAACAACGACGAAGCGTTCAACTTTAAACGGAAACCATTAATCAGTCTCCAACAGCTTGCCGATACTTCAAATCAAATATCTACTCCACGTTCGAATTATCCCGGCGCCTCCGCCATTTCCGCGCAACCACTCGCAATTTATTGATTTCGAACATACGGTTGGAAATTATTGCACTCTTCAGTTCTCGATCTAACTGGCTGCCAGTTCCCGATGCAACAGCTTTAACCCAAATTTGATTGATTAAATCGCTCCCTCAAACTCGCAACAATCTAACTTTCAACAAGCAAAATAAATGGTTAGATTCATTGGATTCGTGACCCTTAAATTTTATGTTCGTCCAGAAGCTGTTCTTAACTCACTGAGAAGTCTTCTTTATATACGTGGAATTACCGATGTTGTCATTATCTTTGTCCAAGTTCGATCATTTTTACGAGGAGTGTTTTTTCACTTCAAAGAAATCAGCAATTTTTGCGAGTGCCTCCTTAATCATTTAGTAGTCGTTTTATGGTTTCATGGCAATACTTTGAGAGCACTCGACCAATAGCTAAAGGCCATACAGCATTACCTCCAATAAACATTTTTCATTTCTAGATATTTATCGGTAACTTTATTCGCTACCTTGGGTATCAAATAACAAAATTAATTGCGACTCAAAAATTATTTTAATGCCTTGTAAGAATCCCATCACTCGTATAAGCGATGTTAATTGTTGTGCTTCAGACTTTGCAATGATTTTAATTAAATTCACTAAATGGAACCAAATTCTGGCTTTTACAAAGAAAGTTGTCTCTTTTATTACTTGGGGTATTTAATTAACCCATTCAGTGTGAAAAGCAATTATTTGTCCATGCTAACACATTTGCATCGTTTAATTAGAACACGTCCATCCGAAAAAAGTAATTAAATTAGTTTCTGAAATTTTTATTTTTAGAATCTGTCCAATTTTATGTGGTCACCCGCAGTCAAGTCAACAAACACCGGTTCACGAGAGAGACAAATCTATAATTTCCGTCAATATCCCGATGCACACGGGGATTATAACGGTCCGTCCCTGCTTAATTTGACGGAAATACTCCAAAATATATCAATTTCCGTTTCCCAACCTCCTGCTCAGCTATGCTGGAAATTCGAGTTTGGAGAACGAATCACGAGAAAAATTGCTATTTTAGGGCGAATTTATCAGGTAAATTCTAGTGATTTGAGCATCTAATCTATAGACGATATATTTTTGATACGAGAAATTATGTAAAATCTGATTGAGGTAAATGTTGCGTAAGCGTAAATTCTGTTAATCCTTAATGTTACCTATTTGAAACAACACCGGCGTAGATTTTATAGGGGATTAGGGGATCTTTATTGGTGGATAAGCGCAATTCGATAAAGTCAATATTTGCCGAAGATTCACATCTGTCGGGTAGCACAGGGTTGGATCGAGGTCACATATTTCGGCACTAACCGAATAATAAAGTTGTCGTTATTTACATAAAAGATCAGTGAGGCTATAGCGGAACTGAAAATATGGCTAAATTTAAAATTATTTAATTATTTTGGCAATTATCCATTCACAACACCTGAAGATTGCCAAATACACTACTACTTTAATTCTTGATCTGAAATTAAATTTTGTTTGTTAGTCAGGAGATTATTGGATCTAAAATGTTTCTTATCACTGTAATCGCATTGGAGTGGCTTTGATCCTGTTTTCCACCACGTTGGTAATGTCACGTTATAATCTGCACTTTCAATTATTTATCCTCTCCGTCGGGATTTATGCAGTGGAAAATGCAGGCGGTTTCTATTATGAAAATTATAATCTCTTGACACTTCTACGGTAAAATCTTGGCCGATGCGACTACTTAAATGAAGCCTTTTAAAGGAGAGAAAATATTTGCGAAGCGCAAAAATAAATATTTATAAAACGACTTTGGCCAAATTCCGCGGTTTCTTTTCAACTTTAACAACAGGCTCTCAAATTAATCAAGAGAAAATCGCATTACTTTTAATGCTATATTTTGAAATAGGAAGACATAACAAACAGTTCATTCCTAAATAGCCAAATTCGAAGTCGTAGCATCAGGATCGATACCATTATATGTCCATCACTCAACTGTCACAATTTCGGATTAATTTATTCCATAAAACTTGGCCGAGACCGAAAAAAATTGAGGGAAAGACGTAATCAAGTTAAGAGCGATGGTATCATCTGCTAGAAACTTTCTTCGCCGCCTTCACAATAAAATAAATATTTATCAATAAATCATAAAGTATCGATGGTTATGCAGGCCTCCCTACAAAATTAACCCTATGCGTGTCTACTGTTTTTTTGATGCAAAGAAATAAATGTCTTGGAGTTTTGGCTTGTTAGCGCCAGCGATTTCGTAACCAGAAGACGTAGCTATATGACACCTTGATTTGTCTAGGGCATAAAGTTCGTGTTCCGGGAGCTGATATAAAGTGGGGTTTTACGGTATTCTTATGTGATATAAATAAACGACGTTCCTAAAGCTGCCGCCTCAGTTCCCGTTGGAATTGGCACATTCGTAATTTTGAAAAAATATGCAGTTTTTATGAGACACGGCGAGATGACGTCGTCCAATTGATTCATTGACAGTTAAATCCTCCTTGATTAATGGTTATCGATCTGGTAATAACTGGGCAAAACTACTGTTTTAAAACTCTCGATCGATCCAGGAGCGAAAGAGTTATTTGTGGAGACATCTTCGAATGCGAATGGTGCGATTTATCATTGGCATTATTCGCATTCAGTCAATGTCAGTGGCATGCATATATGATTCGTGCATGTTATAAAAAGATCATTCGAAATCGGGTGTTCTGTTGGTTGGCTTTTACCGCCTTACGCAGGCTCATCGATCCGATCCGGAACCCCAGAGAAGGATTAAGGAAGACCTAGGCAAACGTGTAGCAAAAGGGGCGACGCCAGGCCAAACCGACACTAATTGAGTAATTGCCGCTGTGAAAGATACGTCATTAATTATTCATCGATTCAAATCACCAAACAACCCCCAACAGATTCATTTTTGCAATGAAAGCAATTAAGAGGGCGACTAAAGCATTTAAAATCACATCACCATCCATGCACAACACGTAATTATATTAATTATTAACAGGAAGTTGTATACATAGTTCAAAATTTCCAACTAGACGTCCCTTACAAACAACCCCTAAATTAGCTAATAAATACTAATTTTTTATTATATGGATACCTTGTTGCTTAACTATCAAAATATCATCAATCAAATATTCAACAATCAAACAATTTCAATCAATGGGAGCTTTTCCCTATAGATCCGGCAAAAGTACCATTCTTTCATTATATAGAAAAAAACGGAAGGTTATTATTGAATTCGTTGAAAGTCGAGGTAAGCAAACAATTCGATAAAATGTTTATTTAAACACAATGAAGCTTTTAGGCAGACACTCAAATAATAATATAGAGAAAGTCAATCGGGGAGCTTTCATCAGTGATTTAATTTGATTTCACTTAATTTTATTAAAACTATCAAAATTCAAGACACGTAAGCACGACCGAGTTGGAATATAAATTCATTCCGGCAACCAATTCCAATTTCGGAGTGTATATTTTTAGTACAGGTACGTACCTAGTTTATTCAGGTTTTTTGCGTTGAGCTTGATGAGGCCTTAATATTGGGTGTGATATTTACAGGTTAACAACATATCCCAAAAAGCTCTGTACAGACGCAATCTAGATGTATTGATTTTCGCTGAATTTCGGTCAACAGTCACTTCTCGTTTGATGCCGCCTCCAAATAATTGAAGAATTCTCGTTTGCACCAGTTTCCGACGTTAACAACGCCATTCTAGTCGACAATCACTTTGACGCTTCGAATATAATGCAATTATCTCGACGTTCTGCTGTGCTTATTATCTACGGCTACGGTAGATAATTTCGAATAGTTTCAATAGTAAATTCTGAACAAGAATGTGTAGAAGCGCCTTTTTGTTAGGTGGAGTACCGACCGTAATCTGGTCACTGGGGGCCCGGCAAAGTAGATAAAACTGGTCTAAAACGAAAATTGCGATAACAAACTTATTATAAGAAACGACCATTTGTTAGGTTCTCAACTAATTCATTTGGTTCAAGTGAAGTGACCCAGAAATTAATTGTTTTAAGCGGTTTTTAACAGAATCACTTTGTTTTAATTACACAATAGGACCGCGAGAGTTGGCGTGGACGAAATTGAGTTTGTGATCAGCATCCCAATTATTGGATTACAAACATTTTACTTGAAAATGTTTGAAAGGAAAACCAAACTAAAACGTTTTTCGGCTAAAGCTGGGGCGTCCCTTTGTTAGGCGTATGTTTCAATCAACCCTTTCCATTCAAGTGGCGCTATCGAGCTTTATTAGATGTAGCTGAACGATCTTAGAATTCAATATGTCATCTAACTAAATAACATTTGACTTTCCTGCAACTAGGTCATGTTATCGACGGAAAACTTTAGGAAAAAAAATGGGCGTAGAGGAATAATTACATCATCAAATGTACCTAAATATAATAGAGAGGGAGAGAGATGCGGAGAAAATTAGGAAGATAATGATAATTCTGACCTATTTCGGCTATCCGCGCTAAAACACTTCCGACGGGTGAGGGTTAGAAGGGGATGATGTAGGTTTGGGTTCCGCTCGAAACAAAGGCCGGACATGGATCGGATAAAGTCCTTTACGTTGAGTTTTATTGTCTGGCACGATAAGTGAATGATGACTTTTGTCGGTGCTTGAGGTACTCGATAAATTCTTGACCTGTCAAAAATTGAAAATTGTTCATTATCATTGAACAACATACCGAGTCGTGTATATCTATTGAATCTGAATTGACCTCGATTTGTAAATGTGCATAAATCGGATGTTGTCAAGAGTCTCGCTAGAGCTGGGCCCTCCAGGGATGATCGTAACACGTTGGGAGTGTGCGGTAGTATTAAACGTAGATCGATAAGTTATTTATACAGTTGTAGGTATTTTCGTATAGCTGGAATTGAATCGGGTGGGTGGGTTGCGAATTTGTTGGAATGATTGGTGGTTATGAATTCGAAATTGGAATAAATCTTTGGATTTATGGGAAAGATAGGAGTGTTTCGTTGTTGTGTGTGGTGTGTCGTAGGGGACGTTGCACGCTATGTCGCTACGGGTTGTATTGTATAGGTAGGTCGCTAGGTGTGTAGCAGGTAAGGTATAAAAGATCACGCAAGGCGAAAGACGGTGTGGTGCGGTGCGCGTCGGTCGCTTTCCGTTAGCGTAGGTCGTATCGGCGAGCCCTGAGCGCCGCCGAGCCTCGACGCCGGCGTCCAGGTACTCGGGGACGCGGGGGGATCGATATCGAGGCCGGGGCCGGGGCGAATGTAGGTTAGCCGAGTGGCGGCAGAGCCGGCTGGGCGGCGGCAATCGATATACGCCGTGCCGCCACCGAAGCCGAAAGCCTCCTGGGGCGGCATACCTGTTCCTTTGGCTGGGGAGCAGTGGCCATCGACAATCGGTTTAGCAGCAGGGGAAGATGGGACCTTGCAGTCATCTTCGCCAGCGGGAGCGGACATGGTGAGGGGCCGGCATTCACCGGGTACGCTGAAGAGCCAAAGCCGACTCCACCACGGATTTGCGATTCCGGCCACCTCCGCCGCCGCCGAGTTACTAACTCCAGCGCAGCATCCCTGCTGCCGCCTTCAGCCCGGATTCCGACCCGTCCCGTCCCCGACCCCCGGACCATGATCTGGACCAATGGCGGTGTTCCCTCCCATCCCGTAGGACAGCTCCCGAACTCCACTTCCACTTCGCCACCTGACGGTGGTCGCTTCGGTGGCGATAGTGGTGGCGTCGTCGGTGGCGGCAGTAGCGCGACGCCCGAACACAAAGAACTATAACTTATACTCTCACAACCAAATCCTAGAAGCTTTCCAAGGGTTCCTCTCTAATTGAGATGGAACCAACTTGCTAAATCCTTCAAAGCGACAACGTTTCATTTATTGACCAACCCTCGCCAGTGAACAATTAGCACTCCTCTGTTAGGTCCAATTCTCAGTTATTACACAGGTGGTGTTAGGCCTCAAAAATGATCGTTTAATCGGTAATGGCATTTCTCTAATAAGCAATAGACACCACGTTCAGTGGTAACGAACCTATTACTTACTTAGTGTAATTGATGTAATTATTTCGCGTGCGAAGAGATACACGTTAATTTCTATCTATGATCAATAATGTAAAATCAAACAACCACAACTTCCTCACTTTCTAACTAGTAATTAAGGTATAGATGGATTTCTAGATTTGATGCGGATATTAATTTCGATTCCATCAAAATTAGGTCAGTCATATTAAAATATGGAAGCATAAACTTTCAGGAAATTTTGATTTTACTTGCAATTTCATTGTTTCTTCATTATTGGAATTCTAAAAGTACTAACACAATTTGGGTGAAATCGATATGTATCGACCGGACCAGATAAGATAGCAACTTGTGATTAATTCTCCAAACTCAGAATATACCTATGCAGATATATAGTAAATTTAGGGTTACCAACAAATACTGTTTGAATCTATACCTATACTTAGCTTTATAATTGGTGCCAACCCTTTTGATGTTAATCAATAGATTAAGTCTGATCTCGAATAGCTAAATCAACAATCAACAGTTTTGTTTCTGCGATATATATATTATGCATGAGTAACTTTCGACAAAACTTTTTCTTTCTGCATGACTGAGAAAAAGTGAGTGTTTTTGTGTACGAATCCTCTATAGAACAGAGTCCATATCATTTTGTTGACTGGCTACATCCTGATTCTTTAGCAATTCTCTACAACTTATTATAACAGTATGAGATCGTGGTTGTTACGGCCAGATTAATGAGGCGGGGCCAAATTGAGGGTTTTTGAATTCTCTTAACTTGATCACGGTTCGTTGAAGCAATTTCGGTTGTATTGCTATCAAAGGGTGGTTTTGACGTAGGTTTGATTCGAGACAGAGAATTGTTTTATGTAAATATTTAATTATGAAGTTGAGAACGGGTTGATGGTTCACTTTTAAGAAATTTTATTCTAAATTCGAGCCGAGCCGTACGGTCTAGCGGACTTTCACCCTACGGCTAACTTTAACCCCATTGTAATTGTTCAAGTTTTCGTTCTGTTTCGAAGATCAAAGCTTTGTGACATGAGCTTTTTTTATAAATTCGTTCGAAGAATATATACGCGAAATTCTATTTATTCCATTGTGGACGTTAAATGAGCAAAATAAGTAGTGGTGTCAAAGCGTACATAACGTATATTATTCTTTTTTGCCAAGAATTGGCAAGGGCTGCTGATGTTTTACTTAAGATAATGTGATGGAAGTCACATGAAATCTAGAATTTCAGCGAGCGTTCAAGCACCAGAGCAGTATGATGGAGAGGTGTGAAACAAATAGCACCAAATAATGACCATTGAATTTTCCAAGAAAATCAACTCACCCATAACTCATTTTCCTAATCAGTTTTCGTCTAGTCCTTAACCACACCTTCGTTAGGAAAATGCCGTATTTCCATTAAGAAGGTGGGGGTTGGGCGCGGATATTATGTGTAGGGAAAGTAATAAGAATTGGGCGTCCTCCGCCCGATGAACTGTCTACAAATGGCGGAGGCGCCGGGGGAGCGACTATGTAACCGCTTGGTTCTGATGATGCTGTAGCAAGCAGCGACAATTTAGGTAACCACGAGAACGTAAATGGTCATAAGGAACGTTACTTGTACCCTTCTGCAGGTATTTCACGCAAATTGGAATTATAAATAATTACATATATTGCTAACAGTATAAGTAAACACAATAAAGATATAAAAATTAACAATTTTTTTAATAATAGAACCATTACTAGTAATTGTCACAACACTGTCATGTTGTAAAGTCGCTTTCATTAAAAAACCGTTTTAGGGGTTTGTTTTGGCTGGTAACGGCTAACCTAACAACTTGCCATTATTTTGTAACGTGGCTTGTAGAACGCAATTTTAAAAAAGGTAAAGCAGCGAAAGTAGGGGATTTACGATTTTATGCATGATGGTAAACGACCTTTATCTAGATCTAGAAACATCAGTCGTGAGATTATACTTCTGCAATATAATGCGCTAGACAATGAAGAGTTTAGTTAAGCGCGCTTGGAAGAGCTCGCCATTTAGAAGACGTTTTCTGGGGTTTTGTTAACAGCTCGTGGAAAACTACCGTCTTTTTTTGGAATAATACCGCGACTAAGCCAGCGAGGAAAGTGGATGATTTATATATAAGTTGGTCTCGAGGCCATTGGTATTAACTTGGATTTTCGGTTGATAGGGATGAAAGCTTGAAGAACTTGACGACTTTGTTCCATCTCAATTAGAAACGAACCCTTTCATACCCTATTACAAACTCAATTATCTGCGTGAAGTTCACTTTTCCGATCGATTTGTAGTCACCAAAACTCTAATTGCATATTCCGGTTCAGCGTAAGCGAATCAAGTAATTACAAACAACTTCTATGTCGAGACTTCATAAGAAGGTAGGTAATATCAATTCAACTACGTCAAAAAGTTTTTTAGAAATATCGAATTATTGAATTGCCGGACATCTTTGTCAGAATTTTGCACAAAGTTTTCGTTAGCCCAATAACGATGCTGTAGTTTCGTTGACGCCATTCCAACTGTGTTTTGCGTTTGATAGACCGTTTAAGTTCCGTCATAAATCAGTGACTTTCATCCACTAATAAATGGCAACATGAGCGACGATGGTTGTTTTAGCTCTAAATTAAGTGCCTGTGCGTTTAGCACTCAAATAATCAAACATCACCTGTTGAGGGCAATCGTGGAAGTATTGCAGTTGCGTGTTTGCAATTATGCGACGGAAGGGAGATAAAGCAAACTGAATTAGTTAACTTTAATCCTCTTATTTTTAGAAAATTTGATAAGGGTGTAAAGTGAGAAATTTGATAATAAATATTACGACTATTTAAGCAATTAAAAAAAACAATATGGCGATAATTCTACATGTAATAGATACGCGATTAATTTATAGAGCTTTTAGAAAAACACAATTTTTCTTTCAAGTGAGCAGACTTGTTTTGACCATGCTTCAACGCAGTAATGCCTTCTTGGTCGGTTGATGAATCCAAATCTCGAAACGTTCACTTTAGCGCACTGTCAAACACGAACTTAATTGACGGATAGCTCTATTCTGTCATAAGAGAGTAGCCAGAAAATAATAGTAGGTAAGATAGATTCAGCCGTATCATATGTCTTAGGTCACGTATATAAATTTCAAAGTAATCCTCGCAGTTCGGATCTTGGGAATGACCATCGACTACGGTATTTGCCATGTTACATTGACTTCTTAAATCTTATCTATAAATCGATAAATAACAAAATAAAAATAAACTATACGCTTCGATGATCGTTCGTTCTTATAGAAAATATCCACTTACCGACTTCCTTAATAAACGCCATAAAAACTTGCTGGCTTTTTGTCCCTCAGATATTTTTCACTCACCCGTTAGTGATGAATAGCCATAGTAATAAGGCATAATTTGAATGACGTAAGGTAAAAGCCGTGTTTCAAAGATACACTAACGCAACTAATTTCGGAATTACAAGAAGTAAACTGCACCTAAATTAGTGTCCAAAGTCTATCTAAACAAACTCATCATTAGGAAGCACACAACTCAAATATGTATAGTAATTGATGTTCTTGCCCTTGCGCACTGTGAATTTTCTGGATTTGAGAACAAACTCAGACGGCACTAACAGAACGTTGAAATCAGCGTTAACATCTTGATGGATTTAATTATTAATGAATTACCCATGTAAGAGTTTCGACGTAATAATACACCATAAATCTGCATATTTCACAACGAGCTCAACTTTACTCAATACCGCAAAACTTTAAAGCATAAATTCCTCAAACTCTTTGAATAATTAATGACTGATTAGAAAAGAAAAATTCCCTAACTTTTCTTGGACCAAATAACCGCGTCGAAGGTCGAAGCTTATTAAAGTATGTACTATCGTAATGTCACGTTGCTCGCTTCGTAATAAACGCCAATTCATCTGACAATGCGACAAACATTAATATTTAACGAACGCGGCGAAGAATTAATTTGGCCGTTGCGATTACGAAAAGCGAAAAGGGGGACAATTTCGAATTGGAGCAATATGTATTTAAAGCCGGCTCCAGACTATGCGCAGGGCCGGCGCGACCCAATGTGCAAACGGTGCATTTGCACAGGGCGGCAAAATTCTGGGGCGGCAAATCGTTGGCTTGGCGCAGAAAATTTTAGTTTTATAAAAAAAATGGTTCTTTAAGATTCCCACAGCTAGGCATACACGTAGGGGATTTTTGAGAGTTTTGTCCCCTCACGGACCAAATCCGTTGCTCCGTACCTTGCATTAATGGGTGACTGAGGTCTTGGACTCTCAAGGGACAAATCTGCCATACCAGATCTTGAGAGTTTTTTTTGCGAGTCCTTTCCCGCTAATTAGTGGTCGTTGCACGATTTATCCTTTCGGCGACAAATCCGACAGGATAAGTTGCAAATTTACGTCCGTTCACCACTAACGTGCATTCCAGTCACTCAGACTTAGTGATGGGCAGTAGGGGTGGGCGATAATAGAATTGGATTATCGATAATCGGGGACCAAGAAATATCGATATTTTAAAAGATATGAGTCGAAATACTTGGAATACTGCAATAAATAAATAAATAAACGCGGCGTCCCGAGAATCCGATGGTGTCTCGGTATCTTAGGTTCTCGGGACGCGGCGTTCCGAGAATCCATGATACCGAACCACCATGAGAATAGCAGACAGCTTTTGAGAGTTCGTCTGTTCGTATACGGTTCGTGAATTAAAGCTAATCCGAAATTTTGTTTATTAATTTTTGTGCAGTGTGTGAAAATTTTTAATTATGCCGAAAGATAATCGTAAACGGTTGTCAGGTGCCGAGTATCGTAAAAAAAGGGCGGAAAAGGAGTCGAAATTAAAAAAACAGAGCGGCTCTTTGGTTAATTTTTTAAAAACTTCTAACATTCCTAGTGGTACTGTTAGTGTTAGTGATGACGCAGAAACTGCAATGCCATCGACTTCGACTTGTCAAGACAATAAATTGGAAAGTGGAGTGCCTCATGATGGTGGCGCATCTTTATCAATAATAAAGATTGCGAAAGAGCGAACCGAAGAAGCTACCTTAATTCCAGATTTCAAGACGGAAATTTCTACCGATCCTGCGGAATGGCCACCGGTCCTTACTGATGATATAAGGTTACTCATAATCAAAAAAGGGCCTGTACGTGAAAGAGAAATAGAAGGAAAATTTCCGAAAGATAATAGTGGACGTCGTTTCAAGGAATCCTATTATCAAAGGCGTATGTGCAATGGAGAAGTAATTTTAAGAACATGGCTTATTTACTCAAAAGCCAAAAATGCGGTGTTTTGTTTTTGTTGCAAACTTTTTACACAAAATGAAAATGCTCTAACTTCAGGAGGTTGCAACGATTGGACTCATATCGGTGAAAGGCTCAGCACACACGAAAAAGGTAAATCACATTTAACTGCACATAAACAATGGACTGAATTAGCAGTGAGACTGAAGACAAATAAGACTATAGACTCTACTCATCAAAGAGTGTTAGATGTTGAAACCCGACACTGGCAAAATGTTTTAGAGCGGCTTTTAGCAATAATACATTTTTTGGCCCAGCAGTGCTTGCCTTTCAGAGGGACCTCAGATAAATTATTCGTCCACAATAATGGAAACTTTTTGAAATTAGTTGAACTTATTTCTAAATTCGATACTGTCATGTCTGAACATATTTTAAGAATTAAAGATGGCCGCACTCAACAACATTATCTTGGAAAAGATATCCAAAATGAAATTATACATTTATTGGCAAATAAAATCCAACAAAACATACTTGCTACAATAAAAGATTCAAAATATTTTAGCATTATTGTTGATTGCACTCCAGATGTCAGTCATGTTGAACAAACCACGATCATAATACGTTGCGTAAAGCTAACAGACACTCTTGTGGAAATTCGGGAACATTTTCTGGGATATGTACCAGTCACTAGCACTACAGGTGCAGCGCTTACGCAAGTAATATTGGATAAACTAGAACAACATGGTTTGTCAATTGAGAATTTGAGAGGGCAAGGATACGACAATGGTTCTAATATGAGAGGAAAGCATTCTGGAGTTCAGCAACGCATCAGCCAGATAAATCCTCGTGCTTTCTTTGTTCCATGTAGTTGTCATTCACTTAATTTGGTAGTTAACGACGCAGCAAAGTCAACAAGAGATGCGGTTGCCTGCTTTGACATTGTTCAAAAACTCTACGTGTTTTTTTCGGCTTCAACTTTGCGATGGGATATTTTAAAGAAGCATGTAACTTCGTTAACTGTTAAACCCTTAAGTACAACCCGATGGGAAAGTAGAATTGATGCAGTTCGCCCTATAAGATACCAGATAGGCGAAATATATGATGCCCTATTCGAGATTTCAAGCGATTTATTAATTGATCCCATGGTTCGGCACGAAGCCGAGTGCTTAGCATGCAGTATTTGCGATTTTAAATTTTTGTGCTCTTTGATCGCTTGGCATAATATCTTGAACCATATAAATGTTGCCAGCAAACTGCTTCAAGGTGTGGATATGGACTTGTCAAATGCCATCACTGAATTGAAAGGAGTTTTAAATTATTTACAACAATATAGAAGTGACAGTGGGTTTGAAGGAACAGTAACTGATGCTAAAGAACTTGCAGAAGTATTAAGTGTTGAGCCCAATTTCAAGAACCTTCAAAATATCCGACCACGGCGACAGAAACGACAATTTGATTATGAGTCAGAAGATCAAGCAATACAAGATCCAAAAACAAAATTTAAAATCGACTTTTTTTTCCAAACACTAGACGTGGCAATAAATTCTATAAAGGAACGCTTTGACCAACTGGAATCCCACAACACTTATTTCTCTTTTCTTTACAACATCAATGCATTACAAGATATGCCAGCAACTACACTTTTAGAGAAATGTAAAAATTTGGAAACTATTTTAACATACGAAGATTCGAAGGACATTGATGCTTTGCAGTTGTCTGATGAGTTGCAGGTTTTATCACATTCCATAGAAAATAATACTTCACCATTCAATGTGTTAAAACGGTTGGTGGAAATTGGAATTGATTGCTACCCCAACATTGTAATTGCCCTTCGAATATTACTCACACTTCCAATCAGTGTCGCCAGTGGCGAACGAAGTTTTTCTAAATTAAAATTAATTAAAACTTATTTAAGATCTACAATGACTGAAATGCGTTTAGTGGACTTGGCAATCATTTCGATTGAACACAAAGTTGGTGAAAGTATTAGTTCGAACTACAAGGACCTTGTGCGTGAGTTTGCTGCAATCAAAGCTCGTAAAGTAACTTTCTGTTAACAAATACCTTCCGACATTTTCTCGGATCCACAAAAAGCTCGGACGTTACAAAATCATCAATTTTACCAGGTATGTAGATAGGTATACCTATTTGCCTTAATCTAAATTGCAGGTATTTGTCATTTGTCGCTGTTATAATAATGATTAATAAAATAGAATGGAAAAATAAATGGTAGGGGTAATTTTTATGTAAATTCATTAATTTACTTCTCTTGAATATAAAGTGCAAATACATAATGGGCGGCATAACTTAAATTTGCACAGGGCGGCAAACTGAGTCGCGCCGGCCCTGACTATGCGTCAAATTTCTTTCAACGTTGAACGGTTGATGGTTTGACACTATAGTGTGGATGACGTTCGTCGAGTGTTGATCCTTCAACGTTGGGGTGTGAGGTTTATCACATTCGGACGTCATTCAGACTATGCGTTCGACGTTGCTTTAGCAAATCAGCAGTAAATCAACTCTAATGATTTAATTGCAAACATTCTGCATTTGCATCATCAGTATTTGACAATCAGTCCTATAGCGTATCCAAGATGTTTGGCCTAACATGGGTGTTTGCCATTAGAATGTGACCGGTAGTGTCTACATTTGAAGTGACGGTTACATTCTAATGGCAAACACCCATATTATGCCAAACATCTTGGATACGCAATAGGGCTGATTGTCAAATACTGATGATGCCCGGTTTCTCGAACGTTGACATACTGCTAATAGTATGACGAGATTTGACAAAGAACTCATTGCAACAGATCAACAAAATCATTATCAATATTTTGGCTAGCACAAACGTAAATTAAGCATTAATTATTCATCAATGACTTATCAATTAAGATAATAATGCGTTGATGAACAATTAATGACTTTCGCACTACCCAAAATATCGATAATGATTTAGTTGATCCATTGCTATGGGATTTCTGTAAATTTGCATGTTTCAAATTGATATTTTGAATAAAATTTGGCTCAATAACGTTTGCTATAGTCCGAAACAAATATGCATCATTACTGGACAGTCTCAACCGCGTAGTTATATTATTTATAGACTGTTTATTAGTGCATGTGCACGAATGCAATATTGCTTTGTAGGCACCATTCATCGTTCCAATGTTAGACTAACGGTTCGACACATAGTCTGAAGTGCAGTTAGGCGAATGTACTCATTGACCAACATATGCAACCAATATTGGAGCTAACGCTGGACGCATAGTCTGGAGCCGGCTTTAACAAAATGACAATGTTGCAACGAGAATCTATCAGCGAACCCGAATATCGTTACGTTAGCGATTTCATCTACTATACCGAGTACAAATACTACAAATCGATTTTAAAAAGAAAATAGTACATTAAAGAACGCGTGATATAAGACGTTTTATGAAAAAACGAGCCGCACAGCAACGAGTTTTGTAATGGGCGAGTTCCATTAACGAGTTCTTTATACTATTTTTGCTACCTTGGACCAATTTTAAATAGAAATTCGCAATTTTAAAATTTGGGGAATTTGATCGTGGTTGGTATGTACATGCATACTATGTACTACTAAGATTAGTTAAGTGTCAGATTCAAAATTACTTATCAATCGTTTCGTTTTGATGTTTATTTGTTGTTTTAATGACATTTCAAATCACAACTACCAACCTGAAAAAAGCAAATTGCGCTATCGCTATTACAAAACCCAAAAAGCTATTACAGCACTGTTTTAGGTGTCGTATTACTTACAGGGTGGGACAATAGTGCGTCCGACTTCGATAGGTCGAGTTGTATGATAGCTAGAAATTTGATTAAAAACACAAATAAACTAGAAAAAAAATGTATAAACGGATTTTTTTTTAACATATAGGGTGAGCCAAGACGATTATACAGGGAGAAGTAACATTTTTATAAATGGAATGTTGTGCAGAAAAAAAGATTTTTTGGAGCATTTTCCTAGTCTCTTTTCACTCCAATATTATTACTGACTATTATCAAACCGCTTCGATGTGGTGATTTTTTTTTGTTCAAATGATGGCATTTAAAAAAAATCATTACAGTCACAATTACGTGTTTTAAGAAAAAATTATTCTAATTTTTTAGAATTATTCTTCAATTTTGTGAATATTGATCAATAAATCGAAAATGGTTACAAATAGCCATACATAGGTACTAAAAATGTTTGTTTTTAGATTTTACATCATATCGTTAAAAAATATACATAAAGTTCTATTTGAAAAAATTGAAGAAATTAAATTCAAAAAATTCTAAATTGAGAAATTAAATTGAGCCACCCTGTATAATTTTTCAAAAGTAAAAACGATTCAAAAACATCCGAGAGATGTTTTCTAACTAGTACTTAGATAATTTTTTCTTAAAACTTGTAATTATGACTGTAGTGATTTATCTAACTTGCATGTGCAAATGCCATTATTTGAACAACAAAAAAAAACACGACCTCCAAGTGGTTTGGAAATAGTCAGTAATAAAATTAGAGTGAAAGAGTCTAGAAAAAGGCTCCAAAAAATCTTCTTTTACGCATAACATTCCATTTAAAAAAAGGTCACTTGCCCCTGTATAATCGTCTTGACTTACCCTGTATGTTCAAAAATAATTTCCGGTTATATATATTTTTTCTAGTTTATTTGTGTTCTTAAATCAAATTTCTAGCTATCATAGAACTCGAGCTATCGAAGTCGGATGCACTATTGACCCACCCTGTAGAACCAAAGTAGAAAAGAGTTTACGTTTCACCAATAACAAGTGGATAAAACAACCACAACAAACTCTAAGTTTTGACAATACTCCGGATAACTAATTTTCTTCATAGTGTTTAAAGTGTCTGGGTCAAAACTCTACTACATAGCTATACTATGTTCAAGTACAATGATGGATATCTTATACAACATGGCAGCAAACACTTTTAAGTATATCTATACTAACTGTAGTATATAAAAACAACATTCACTGTGTATACAATGCACATTTTTCGCTAATAAAAATTTATGAGTATCTTAACTATTTGACGGAAGCTGCAATTGTTACTTTATGTGTGACAGTCCAACGCCAAACAATATGACATAAACTAGTTGCGTATTTGTTATATCACAAAGCCCTAAACAGATGCGTGATGCATTCCGCATTTAATTAATTTATGAAGAGAAAATTATGAAGGTTTTGTTGATAATCCCCTGCATATTAACTCGTAATGAGTTTTGGCGCATTCACCAATAGTCGTAATATGCAATGTCAATAATATAAGTACATTGTATTATCGATTATCTAAATTTAGACCAAAAAACTGATCCTAGTTTATTTGTAAAATAATAAATATCGATAACATAAAAAGATCGGTAAACTAATTGAAATAGTTCGGAGGTGACGCGACAAATGCCAAAATTTTGAACCATACGGACAGAAAAAAAGAAAACACGTACCTGTTCCACAAAATTCAAGTAGAGGCACATTTGAAATCAGCACACACGCCACTAATTCTGTATTGACCCGGAAGAAAAAATTTGTTCAACTCGCTCTGTTTTAATTAAATCGGGATCGCGCTCTATTCCTTCCTATTATTATTACTTCACTTCGCTGTCGCTGTTGGCGACGTGGTATAATTGAAAACGGGACTTGCACAGAAGTGGGCAATAAAGGACAATAATTGCCTTTTTCACATTATTTTCGAGACAAATTTTGATTGAGAAAAGTTCAGAAATCTTTGCAATACGCGTTAATATTAATTTGCGGTTTGCGTAAAACGATAAACTGGCTCGAATTTTAATTAATAACCGTAAAGCTTTTAGGTTTTATTGAAAAATCCCACACGCGTTACAATCACGTAATCTCTGAAATCGATTCGAATTAATTAATTGATACTCGAATCGAGAAGGTGGCGGCCGATTTGTAGTCACATTAGTCTTATAAATGAGTCTAGCTTCATTGTAGTGGGTGACTCTTAAAATTATACGGCAAAAGCCGAGGCAATTCGCTAACTTCGCATTATTTCATGAGCCATCAAAGCGCCGGTATGTGTACTGGACGAGTATCTTTTTATAGTCTTGTTTCGCGGGTAATAAATGTACTTGCCCCAGCGTCCTCACAATTCCCAAAAAATGTTAAAACAAAGATTCCCCAGGGCGGATCGAGTTTCAGTCCGGCTCTGTCGGCGAATTATTTCAAGGGAACGTGCTGAACGAAATGCTATAAATTATTTCTAAGGTATATGGCCCTAACGCAATGTCAATGTTACTGTTTTACGAATGGAAAATTATGCACATAATTTTCGTTGTTTAGCAATTCTATTTGGGTTAATTTTTCTCGATAAGTGGTCGGCCGGAAATTTAGTTTGTACACCGACACTGACGACAACTACGTTGCAGGTAATTGAACAGGGTTGTAAGTAAGTGGTACAATTAACTCTACTCAAACGAATCAATACCTAAATGGCGTCGGACGCCACACAAACAAAACTAGACGCACACACATGCATATTTATAACAGCAATTATTGCTTATCAAAGCGTTAGCACTCATCAGACCATCGTCTACAGTGAATTTTTCCGTTACTGCTGCCACCAATGAACATACGAAGCTCTATAGGCAATCGATATTTTTTATGAAAAAGTCGACACACCCCAAAAATCATCTACCATTAAATCACCCCCTTCGCGTTATCATGCTAGACCAACAAACCGTTTATGACAGCTAGTAAAAGTACGCAACAACTGAGCGACAAAATCAGGGAGAAGCAGCTCACTTGGCAAAGAAAAAAGTGCTTCTCCAAGATGCATTAAAAACCTGCGATCACCATGGCCAAAAGTCGTGAATTGGAATAACTTATTATTCATGCGGTCAGGGTTTAAAGCCCTTATTATTTACATACTACTATATATACCTCAAAGAGTGTTTCGGCAATGACAAATTCTCACTGCTACAAATTTACAACTATCTATTTTCATTGTTAACGAACTTTCTAAGATGAAAACGTTATTGTTGGAATAAATGTTATACCAGCAGAAAACTATACAGGGTTAGTTAAAAGTGTAAAACCAAAAATGACACTTGGCTCCTAAGCCCCGCCCACTCCAAGTTACCTGGAACAGGGGCACAGTACACAGTCAACAACACCATTAAAATGTGACCGGTAGGGTTAACAGTGTATTGTGTTGGAATCGAGGCTCCTGTTTCAGGTAATTCGAGATGGACGAAGCTTAGAAGCAAAATGTCACATTTACTTAGCTCCAACGCAAATTTTGTTTATTTATTTAAAAATAAACGGCTTGACGTAGAATAAAAAATTTTAAGCTTCTGTGGAGAATAATTCTCTACGTCAGGCTAATTAAAAATATTACACTACGTTGCCATTTAAAAGAAAAGCTGCCGCAGGCAAAAATAGCAGGCGCCATTAAAAAAAAAAATATATGCCCTAATACTTATGCCTTTCGACAATAGTTTTAATTTTTTTTTCTAAATCTAATCGTTTAGGCAGGAAAAGCTTAGTTCCACACTTACGACTAATCCGGCATAAAAGATATGTTTTCTTAGAAAAGAAATGTGCTTTCTGGATTGATTCACTGCCCAGTGGCTAGTGGTTAGCATACTGCTCTGAAATATAAAATAGCTTGCAGTTTTTGCAAATTTTCCGCCTTGATTGTGCCGAATTATGACATTCCAACTTCCGACGGTGAAAATGAGAATGAAAGCAAATGTTTGCTCCTTGTGGATTTCGCAGAAAGACCAAGAAAGCTTCTTAAAAATTCGTAACAATTAAGGAGTAAGTGTTAATTAATTTAGCTTCTCTTCTGTAAAACTCGACCTTGTGCCAGAGCTCTCGTTTCATTTAGAGAAATATAAAATAATTAAACAAGCAGGTTTCGCTTCAGATTTCCTTAATTAACCGGGAGTAAATATTTGTGACAGGTTCATTCTTACGAAAAGTTCAGGGATGGCTAACTGCGCGCTTAATTAATTGATGATGGGATCAACTGTCAATATCTAACCAGCAAGTACTGGATTTTTAATTATGTATAATAGTAATTATTTTTTGCCTTTTTGTGTCAAATTTCTCAAGCATCAGCACTTAAAATATCACTTAATGATAACGAGAGCAACTTGATATCGGAGAGTGTTTTTGGCGTAATTAGGAAAAATTGATGAAGTTAGAATTCTTTGTTAACCGAAGCTAGAGCAGAAAATTCTTGAATCACGTCAATAGAACTTATAAATACTTAATGGAACGTCTTGGAAGTTAAGCTCATTTCATTTATCAATTCGGCGCATTGAACCGAAGCTATCCTAACTTATTTCGACATGAGATGAGATTGGCTAAAATAGAAGAAATTACATCAGCCTAAAAAAATTGGATTTGGAAAATATCAAATATTTATTATTTGTTTAGTAAGGTATCGCGATGACGAATGAAAACAACGACTTTAAAGGTGTTTGCCAAAAAATTGTTGAAAATTTGACAATCATAGTCAGATAAGTTTACGAAGATGAAGAACAGAGCGCAAATAAAGCTCTGGGAAACCCACAATGTTCCAATTCCATAAAAGCTTAACCTTCTTATTTTCTGAAAGTATCGCAACCATTATTTATAAGCTTACATCAGGCCACAAAACGTTTTTGGCCTGATGCATCTATTTTATTCAATGGCAAAAACCATAAACGGAAAGAAATAATTTAATAAGAAAAGATTTTTAATCAAGAGAGTTAGCTCGTTTTGAGGAATTGAAGAAAAAGCTGGCAATGTTGAGATATTTGGCAGTAAATATACTCGCATTGGCACATGTCCGAATAACTAACAAAACAGTAAAAAAATTAATCCTAATTTAGCATAAAGAAATAAACAACTTGATTTATAGCTAGGCTCTAAGATGGTCTAAGGTAGGTGGCCCGATTTGGTCGTTTCAGTCCTGAAAATCCTGCGAATAAAACAATGGTTACAGCCACTGTAGTTTTCTGAGAGATTTTTTGTTCGGGGAGGGCGACTTCAATAATAAACGCGAATTTTAGGCTACACATTATTTATGGTTCTTGGATTGTAGCGGAACGGATGGAAGCGCGCTATATTTTGCGAATGGATAAATAATTTCTTGGCAACATCATCTGCGCGAAAACGTGTCATAAATGGATACCTGGCGCTCTTATTGCATTTACGTCAATATCTCGTTATGATAAGGCTGTCGCGGAAGCGGATTCTTGAAGTGGAAAGAAGTCGATCAACTTTCATAACAAGACGACGCGAATCTTCACGTCTTGAAAAATAAACCTGGCAAATTGAAACGAATTTATGAGGGTTATATTAATTTGCGCCATGTTATTTTGATGTTGGCTCTAAATAATAACAGAATTTGTCGCCAAAAGCGCATGCAAATACATAAAAAGAAGCTTTTGCTTCTAAATCCAATTAAGGTCGAAAAAACCTTACGATTGACGAATATATATTTATTATTCAGTTTGGATTAGTTAAAGAAGTCAAACGATCCAATAACTGTAAGCAGGTCGTTAATGGGGTATTATACAAGCGTAAAATTGGAAAGCTGGGCTTTTATACCAAGTTAAACTTGATTATTTGCCGTTTGAAAAACAAATTTGCGGTGAAATTTCTTAACGAACAGAACGAAATAAGAAAACGTGACAAGTTTAAGATCGTTTTGAAACGGAATTAATCAATGACGGTAGAGTGGGCTACCCCTTTTATCATCCCTTTGAGGATGCGGGTCTAATAAACTCCTCCGGCCAACGAATAATTTATGATTGATGTTAGGCTAATAAGTCGCTACGGGCCATGTTTGCGTTTATCCTCCGCCCCCACTTAGAGCTTGAGATAATTCCATTCTTTCGCGAATCGGAAGTGCTCTTTACGCAACCTTTCTTTGGTAAGGTGCCAAGAAAGCATGACACCACGCCAATTCGCCAATTTCTTAATTTTACTTATCTTTACATTTGTTGTTGTAGGTAATAACGATTGTCGTTACACATGACAACTAAAACGCTCGCCAGTTATCAGGAAAACGACACTTTTTGCGTTAAAGATAAATGTAGAAACGTATCTAATACAGTTGTTTTTGTTGCATATGTTATTTCAAACGACAACGGACAACAAAGGAAACGTTGGACGTTTATATATGTATGTAATTACAAACTCGATATACGAATTGAAACTGAACGGGATCAAATGATCGCTTTCCCAAAGTACTGGCGTTTCAAGTCGCAGTTATCGCCCTTTACTCAATTCCGATAAAAGTGTGGAAAGCCTCTTCGGCCGAAGTGAATTAGGGACGCTTGTTAGTTTCGCGCTCTCTGGCCGCCACTTGAAAAACATTCGGAAAATCTTTGACGGGGAATGTTGGAGTAAACGTCTAGTATTTAAAGGGGGTGTGGTTTCGGTTTTGCAACATTACTACTGGTGTAGGTGCAGGTGATGTTGTACCTTCTTCATCGCCGTTATTGTCGATTGTTCTTCTTACCAGTCGAATACCAATTCCGTTCATGGTCCGGCGGTGGTTTTCGACGATCTGTGAAGAGATCCCGGTTTGGGCGGCGCGCACGATTCCCCTCCGGTGAAAATTCGCGACTGACTCGGCAAGGTTACCATCTATTATGTTAATATATAGGGGTAAATTGATCGATAAAAAATGTAACAAGTGCTCATCAGATGGGGGTGTAGACTCTACTGTTCCGGTCTTCCGGTGATTTGATTTGGCGCTTCCCTTTAATTAGGTAAGCTTTAGCGGCCATGAACTACATGTATGGTTGGAGTCGATACAGTGTTTCTTTATAGATTTATTCACAGCAACGGCAATAGGAAATTCGTTGGAGCACACCACACGTGACCAACAACAGGTTGATAGGAGAAGGGTGAACACGCGTCACAACTCGCTAACAACCCTTCTTGACAACGAAATTTGGGGGATTAAACCGCATGCCAGACGCGGAGACGCGCTTCCAGGAACGTTGTAAATCAGGAAAATGATATCGCAAATTTTCTGCGACAGAAATAGAACAACTGGATTTTACCTTCATGTGGCGGACTCCTATAGCTGTCGTTATTTGTCGGCGTCGGGGGTAACAATTTTTCTGTAGGCCGGTCTTCATCCTCGGAAATGTGCGAATCACTGTATTTACCGAATAAGTTATTGGTGTCTTCCGATTTTGATACCCTAAATCGTTCTGGCATTTTGAAAAAAAGACAACGCAAGAGATTGTTAAAACTGACTGTGTGCACACAATTCGCCGATAAATGTCTTTTCTGTTTTCCACAACACAAATTACAATTAAACTTGCACTAATTCATATTCAAATTAAATTGACAAACTAATGCCAATTTATTAAGCCAAAGACATAGTGTCGGCAAACAACCAGACAACACGCTTACTGCTTACTGTCAAAGCGCGCACAATTTCTGAAACTGACAGCTGTCACTATTTATAACAAAACACGCTTATGTTTATCTTCCATGGTGCCATCTGCACGTGCATTGGTTGGGAGTCACAGCCGCAAGCGCCCTCTTGCATGCGGTAGTAGCACTTAGTACATACATCTATTTATCTCAGGGCCGTAGCCAGGGGGTGCCCAGGGGAGGCATAGCCTTCTCTAAAAAGCTGAGCCTCTCCTACAAAATTTTCAAAATATCTTTTTCAAATTTTTTATTCTCCAAATGGAAAAAAATTAAAATATCTATTTATTAGACTCAAATACAAAAAACCATAATATGTACTGATATTCTTAGAACTTTAAAAATCTCAAAATTGTCATTAATATAAATTAATTACTAAGATTTTAACCGATACGCCGGAGTTAGAAAAGATAAAAGAAGTTGCAATTCAACGTGACTTAAAAACAGTTAGAATGGTGAAAAATAAATGTTTCTCCAAAATATTAGAAGCAAATAAAAGAAGTGGCATGCAAAATCCAACAAGAAAACAGGAAAAAGGCCGAAATCAAAAAAACGTAAACAACAAGAAGAAATATTATCTGATACAAAACCTGACGACATAAACTTATAGGATTCATCGGATTATGAACCAAAAACGGAGTGTCCTCAAAATGATCAAGATGCGAAATGTTGCTATTGTAATATGAAATTTTCTGGGAGAACAATGGATTCAATAACAAATTCATGTATTACCGAATAGTTGCGATAAAACGTATTTTAGTATTTTTATTGTTTATATACTTCTTGTAACATTTTTATTGGATAATAAAAACTTTCACTAAAATTCAAAATTTCTTAAAAATTGTGTGCGCAGAATGCTGTGTGTGACCAGTAACCACTGTAGCCCACTGTCTTGACCACTGTACCCCGTATGTGGGGCACAGTGGATAGTTTTGCATATATTATGTATTTTTTGCGAGACTATTGAGACACGATAATAAAAACACAATCTAAAAATGTTTAAGCACACCACAATCTTACTAGAAGTATAAAAAAATGTAAAAAATTATCAATTCTGAAAGAAAAAAAAAATTGTAAAAAAGTTACCACTGTGTCCCGGTCTCTCGTATACATTTTAATGCCCTTATTTTACATGTTTCATAACTAATCATCTTAATTTGTCTATTTACTTAGGGGTATCCCAGAAATTTTGTGAGCGTCCTCTTCGATTGTATTCTGGCTACGGTCCTGATTCATCTGTATGATCGTCAATCACCATCGGCCTCTTACCATATCGGCCTATGCTGCTATCCACAGCTACCATCATTCAGCTCTATTGCATCTATGTTTGGCCTAACATGGGTGTTTGCCATTAGAATCTGACCGTCACACTTCAAATGTAGACACTACCAGTCATATTCTAATGGCAGAAGTCCATGCTATGCCAAACATCTTGGATACGCAATAGGGTTGTTGAATGTTACCGGTCTTCGGATCTGTGTTATCTGGATGCATGCTAGGAACTACTAGGAAGCTATCATGTTGTACAGCCGGGAAATTAAGTAATGCACCAAAGGTTGCGGTTAATATCAAGTGTAACGAGAAAAAATTTGTAGAAGACGTTAAAAGCACAAGGAATCACAAATTGTCAACTTTTTCCCCGTTATACTTGATGATAATGTGGCAAAAAAGATTATTTACGCGCTTCCTGTGCATTACTTATTCCCCTGCCTACATTTCATTTGATACATACAATTCTCTTGATCTCCCTAAAACCTGGAACAAGTTCAATATCACTTCACTTGTTAAAGGAAAAAAAAATAATTGAACAATATTAATTCTTTGAAAAAAAAACCTACATCTTTAGGACTTCTTCTTGAGGGTGAAGGCATTATCCACAGTCGATCGCCCGGCCCGGAAGCCTGCCGGTTCCTCTGGTTGCTTATCTTTGATTTCTCCTTCCATTAGATTTTTTAGTATTCTGGAATATATTCTACCGCAATGCCTCTGTAGTTTCTCGGATGTTCTTGGGCTTTTCTTATGTATAGGGGAGATGTAAGACTGTCCCTAATCCTCGGAAATGCTTTTTCCATTCAAACATTGTGCAAAAAGCTTTCGAATCATTTCCAAGAGTTTCGGTGGGCCATACTTAAGTAACTTAAGTTGTATTTCTCCTGGGATTGGAGACTTCTTCAATTTTGTTTCTTTAACTTGGTTCAGAGTTAGATCTATTTCTTCTTCGGCTTCCACGGGCTCGCCTTGTGTCATAAAGTTTGCTCTTGTTTCTGTTAATAGGTCTTTAAAGCGCCGTATCCATTGTGTGTCTTGTATATTATTTAATGTATTGCCAGTTTTTCCAGTTGTTCTTATTGATTTTATCGTCTTCCAAGCTTCAGAGCTTCTAGCACCTCCTATTTGGCTGTTTATGTATCGGAATTTTCCTCCCAAGAATCGTTTTTTTTTTTGTTACCTTATTTTCAGCTTGCCTATTTACTACTCTGTACTCCGCTCTAGTTTTGCTGTCCTGATTTTGCAGTAATTTTTTATAATTTCTCTACTTTTGCTCAATTATTTCCTCGATTTCTGTGTCCCACCAGTATGGCTTACCTATCTTCAGAGTTTCCATTCCCAGCGCTTCTTCCACTGCTGCCTTAATACAAGATTTTATATGTTCGTATTCTTCTTCAGTGGATCTTTTGGTTTCAATTAGTTTTTCTTCTAAGCTCCATAAGTTAAGTATATAGTTCTTTTAATTTTTGAAATATTGTCGCTTCCGATTATACAAGCGACAAAGGCAGTTGCAGTCAGGCAGTCCTGACAGATAGATGACTGACAATGTCGATTTAATTTTGTATGTTTATTCGCGTAAATTGTTAAAAATGTTTAATGAAAGAGGTCGCTATGGCACCAACCACAAATTTTTGTGGCTTATGCGTTAGATTAAATAATTTCTTTCTATTGCGAGGTTCAGATATGATTAAACAGGATAGTGAAAAAAAAAGATAATCTGCAACTTTTATTTCAATGTCACGTATTAGTTTTTACACATACTTGACATTTCTACTTGTGATTTTTATAACACAATATTAGAGAATAATCAACAAAATACAATGTTACAAAAACAGAAACAACGCTTTTATGAAGTGTTAAAATAGTGTTTTTCTTCCTAAACTTCAATACGCATGCAGGTGATCACAGGAAAAGTATTTGTAACATATCATAGAACTATATTTCGATAAACTTTGTACACAAGTCTAAAAGTACAACAACAATAAACATGTCCTTTAAGAAACAGCACTTAATACAACCCTATAACCACAACGAAAACAAGAAATGTAAACCGATCTTGCAGCTATAACGTTTAATAACCAGTTATATTTGAGAATCTATTGAGTTCTAACTACAAAAGATTTTGAGCATTAATGAGCCATCGTTTTAAAAGAACGCAATAACTTGTATGTCAAACATTTTATAACAGAGAGTTTTAAGCTCGAGACTAGCACAAGTTATCAACAATACATTCCTTTAGGGGAGATTTGGCGTCTGCAAGTAAGCAGATGCTGAATTGAGCAAACCGATCCTCTGCTTTTGTTTCCGTTGTTCTGCCATTTGGTCTTTCAAATCCATTAACTGTTGAGATAAATTCGTGACGAGTACTTGAGTTGTTTCCAATTGAGCTTGCAAACTTCTCAATTCAATTTGTTCACCTTCACCCTCGACCGCAGCCAAAGACATTGCACGTAGTCGCGGAAACCAGTCCAAGTTTGAAGCTTTCACCATTGCGTAAACGTAACTTTCCGGGCCCGTAAATTCCGTTGGATCTTTCACTTTTGTCAGAACAATGAAGTAGAGGTAATGCCACATGTTATGTTCGCATTTGATGTGCTCTTCAAAACTTACGGTTTTGTTGTCAAAAGCCGATCGATTCAAACCTGCAAAATAAAACAATCAAACAACGTAAAAACTATCCAAAGTATTACCGCAAATAAAACAAGTGTTCTTCAAAATCAACTCCTTTTGTTGCTTCTCGGACCTCAAATCGGCGAAAGTGTCGATGATAACACCAAAAATGAGATTAAGTACTATAATAATTACAACAAAGAAGAACAGTAGATCATAAACGACTCTTGCAACAAAGAGGGCTTCCTAAAAACCATAAGATTCGTTCAAAATACTAAATAATAATTCTGAAAAAAACTTACTTCACTACTTGGAGCCCTTAGTATATCACCAATTCCGCCGCCATTGCGGAGTCCTTGATTCAGGGTGGTAACAATGCACATTATCAACGAATCGCAAGCTCTTTCCTTTTTTTCTTCGCCGGGATCTACTGCTTTACAATACTGAGCATCTTCTTCTGTATATTTACTTCCGGTAGAGTCAGAAATGGTTTCGCAGATCGTTTCATCTAAGGGCAGTTAATTATTGGGGCACTTACTAAACTTGGGAAAGAACTTACCGCTTTTCTTTTTAACGCTAACAATAAAATCATCTTTAAAGAACATGTAAGCGATAATTGAGAACATGTAAACAAGAATTAAAGCCAACACTGCTGTTAATATGATGGAACGACCGTTTCTTGTAACAGACCGAATAACATTCAGCAAAGTTTCCTCTCTGTAAACAACATCAAACAACTGAAAAAAATTGTTTCAATAACGTATATGATAGAGAATCGTTTGCATTACCAAAACTGAATAGAAGAACGGGTGCATTAATAATCCTAACATGCAGAACACAAGATAAGCCAAATGATAAACAAGCTCTGCATCAGTGAGTATTTGCTGGTAAGTTTTGGTGAGTGTACCATGATTGCCCATTATACTGACTAGATGGATTCCTTTGAGTAAAATTGTAACGGTGCCCAAGAGCCACAAGGTCGGTTCCGGACCTAGAGAGAATATCAGTCGGAGAATAGTAGAGGCCACTAACGTTCTTATTCCTGTTTCCCTGGGTAACGTAACGACAATCGCTGAAGACGCTAACATAGCAACCCAAATAAGTACAGAAATGCTTGAACTAATTTCTGAAAAAAAAGTTTCAATTTAGTAACTCCTGTGTCTTCTACAACTTCATATTGAACAAAAAGCCTCTACTTCAATTTCAGAGTGAAATTTGAAACTGTGCAAACTTACTGGGTAGAGTGTCTTCAAACGGGTAGAAGAACGCTACTATTAAGTTGATGAGTACGGCACAATTGAAGAGAATATTACTCCATAGTGACATGTAACTGCTGACCCAAAAGAGAACAGGTTGCGCTAAAACAAGTATCGTTCACTAACTTTACTTTAAACTAAAAAAAAGTCACCTCTCAACTTTTTCTGCCATTTCATTTCATTGAACATTGAGTCGGTGCGTTCAAAAAAATCGACGACTTTTGTGCCTTGGTCGTCTCTTTCGGCAGTGTTCAACACCCGAATTTTCGTATCGCTTGTAATGTACTCGCATATTTCAGGTATTGGAAACACGATTTGCTCCAAAGTGCGGTCGTGTCTAACAATTTCAATTTGTGCTGTGTGAGAAGCATAGTAAATAAGTGCTTTTTGAATTTTTGGATCAGAGCCAAATTCAGCTGGCTTTAGCAACGCGGCTAGTTCCTTATTATGCTGCGCCAACTGATGACAAAGGATGTAAATGTTATGACCAACTTCTTTCGGTGAAACCGCGTCTTCGCCACTACCGTCATCAACTTCATCGTCGTCTTCGGCGGTTTCTTGATGAAAAGCTCGGCAAGCAACTTCCACAAGTTGTTTGGGATTCATGTTATACAAAATTCTCTCTGCATTTTCGCTATCCCCACGACTCTCCATGATGGCCAGCAACAACTTAGACGCATTGTTCTTCAATTCTAGTACCAAATCCATGCGAGTTTTACCTAGCGGATTAATGTCGTTCAAAATTAGAGCTGTGATGATATCTAAACCATTCGACTCGTGGGTTGCTATACAATTCTGATTTTCGTGACAAGGTCCCTGACAGTATTCCGTTAGCGTTTCCAGTGTTTGGTTGATTAGAGCGACGTTGTTTTCGTTAATATAAAGACCTAGCAAACCTAAACCTCCAGTGGTTGAACCGCAAATGCAGTCCAAAAACATTAATGTTTCCGAAACCAGGTTGTAGTTGGTTTTGTTATTTTGGTTACGTAACAGATTTTGCAGAGCAGGATTGTGATTTTCACACAACAACTGCAAGAACCTAAGAATTGGTTGCATTATCAGGACTTTGATAGATAAACCGTTTTGGTCATCTCGATCTCGGTGTTTTTCCAATTTTTCCGCTAATAAATCCTCAAAAGCTGAAGCCGTGCCTGAAGTTACAGTACCATCTTCACCTACAGCCATATTACGTATGTGCGCGTAAGCTTGCGATGTTGATTCCGCGGCTCTACTTAATTCTTCTCGTAATTCGTCGCTAATAAGAATCCCGTTCGATTTACTGCCTTGTTTTTTAGAAACTTTGTCCAAATCCTTGCCATCTTGTTTGTCTTCGTGAGCTTTGGCAGCAATATCTGATGTATTTACGCTAACTGTTGACTTAATTTCATGCTGGGAACCTTTCATTTTGTCATAAAACACCTAGAATATGCAATGGTTAAGAACTGAATCAGCAAGAATAAAGCGGATGTACCCGGAAAAAAGCTTGGCTTAAGTCCCCACCTAACAACTTATTAAACATACTCTTCTGGATGATGGGGTTGCCACCTTCAAGGAGCGCGATTCCTAATTCCACCACCTCTCCGAAAATCGACGGCGAATTTACAGAATTAATTACCAATTCTACAACTAAGTCTGACGCTCCTTCTCTGTCTAAGTGGGTTTGAACCTCGTGCAAAGTTCGACCCGCGCGGCTCAAAACTTTCGCTAAAACCGAGACAATTTAATTGCAATGATAATATTATTAGATCTGAGACCATAGCGATGTCAAATCAGTCTGGTTAATAAATAAAAATAAAAAAAATTATTTAGGATTACCTCCTGGACCATGCATGACAGACGATAACTGGTAACTTCCCAATTCCACTGTGTCGTGCTTTTGGACAAATGCTTTGCCAAAGTACCTGGCCAATAAGCTGTTTCTTAAAACGTCGCCCTATAAACATTTCCATTAATATAAAACATCCCAAAAAATGTTTAATACCAATAAGCAAGCAAACCTTCAAGGCCTGGATTTAAGAGACAAGGATGAAGATAGCGCATCCTTGTCGCTCTCAATGAGCAGTATAAAGATGTTAATCTATGATTGCGTCGAGCCAGGCTTGAAAAGTAAAGCAAATTTTCAAGATTTTGTTAGATTCTCAGAATCTGTAAACATCAGCCTCGAAGGTGATCCATTTTTGAAGTCGATCGGTCAAGTACTATTAAAAATACAGTCGTTTGAATTTGATGATAAATCAATGATCAAATTCAAATGACTGTATTTTTAAAGGTAATTAAAAAATAAATCACCTCGGAAGCTGATGTTTACAGATTCTAAAAATTGAACAAAATCCTAAAAATTCTCTTTACTTTTCGAGCCTGACTCAACGCAATCATGTGGATTAACATCCCCATATCGCCCATTGGGAGTGACAAGGATACGCTATCTTCACCCGTGTGGCTTAAATCCAAGCCTTAATAGTGGTGAGAAAATGGCAAAGGTTGACTTATTTTACTGATATTGTGAACACCAAACAAAAACTGTTATGTTTTTACATAAATTGGGAAAAGGGCTCACATAACAAAACAAAGATTTAACACACCCATACCATATCATTTTCAGTATTTTCACTTTTATCATTCTGAGCAGCATGTTAAGATAGATAAATAAATCAATATATGAACCCAAAAGAAATAACAGAACAAAATTTAACCTTCTCTCCATATTCGGGGTCAATGGCCATCATTTCACGCAGCGTTTTCAGAACTTTAACGCACAATTTCTCCTCCTTCTCCTCCAATAAAGTTTCAGTATGTTTGATAAGACTGAAAAAAGTAATAACGTAATGATTATAATTTAATAGCGGTACTTACCGTCTGATGAAGCCTCCACTTTCACACTTTTTTCTAGATTCGGTACCAGGAGGAAACAACAATTCCGGTCGATATAACACATCAACCAAAAGGGATAATTCGGACTGAACGAGCGGCTTCAGTTGATCTTCGAGAAGCGAAACTATGTCTTGTAAACCTTCAATTATACTTCTATCCAAACGAACAAGCTGCAAAATTATCGAATTCAATGTAAGTTCGCCAATAATTCAAGCAATAACCTGAGATTGCGACCTCTCAATTTTTGGAGTCTTTGAGGCCTGCAGCCACTTGCTTGTTTGTCTTGTTAAAATCGTTGCTTTGTTGAACATTGCCGCCACTTGACTTTCCAGATCGAGAGGAATGGCAATTCCTCTATTTTTTGCTAAAATCGAATGTGAAATATTTGAGCAGTGAACAAGTGAGATGAACTTGAAGGACTTACCCACTTCAGACAATGTACGAATACAATTTTCAACATTGAAACGTTGCGAAGCTGCTAACCAAGAACACTGCGAGACTCTAAACGCCGACTGTAGTAATTGGACAAAGATGGGTTGTCTCGTCTACAATAGAAACGTGTTAGAGAAATGTAAAAACTCACTCATAATTGATGTTAAGAAAATTAAAAATCTAGTAGAAAAGACTAACTTGCTTTACACCTCCCAAAGAAGTTACGCGCGCACCATGCATGAAACCGTATTAAGTGCAGTTGCAAACTGTTAACTTAACCTATTCCAGCACCTTAAGCCACTGATCAAGAAATAATCATCAGTGTATTAATAGAGATAATAGAAGAACATTTATTGGTCATTTCTTGATTAAAAGCAAAAACCATACTTACGTTCGATGAGAATGGCGAGTGTTTGAGCGGAACGTTAACAGAGAACGGATCATAATCATCCATTGTAGAATCGCTCCAGAAAACCCTTGCTTCATGCAGATGTTTCTAATAGAATCCCCATTAAAATGCACCATAGAATACGCCCGTAGTTATATTGATAGTTTTTGTAGAATCAGTGAATCTATCATTTCTAAGACGTATAGTAATAAAAACTATCAATACGAGTATCGAATTTATTTAAGATAAGCACCAAAAGTATTCAAGGAACAAATGAAAGCGCATGCAACTAAATAATTGTGATCTTAATTGTAAGGTTAATTATATACCTGTACTGTAGTGCTCTGATCTGAAAACGGACTACTGAAGAAAGTTGATATGATGTTCATGACACAATTAGTGACGTAATTTTCTAGAGCTTTATCTGGGTGCTTGCGGTCAGTAGGAGCAGTTGCTATGTCAGCCATGTCAACAAGAAATGATTTTTCAAACAACGTCCACATGTGATTGGATGTATATATCTCCTTCATTTCAACTTCAGTATCTATGTAACAATGGTTTAGAAACCCTACATATGCTTCTTTAACTTCTGGGATACAATCAGGGTGAGTTACCATTGCGACAATATCATCCAAAGGTAACAAACTATGGCACTTGATCTCAGTATAAACGTTTTTACCCATGGTGCAGCAAGCGAGAAGCTTCACCAATTCTACATGGTACTTTAACGGGCTACCTTCATCCATGCAATGACGCTCTGAACGCATCATCTCAATAAAGTGATTAAATGATGCCTTATCGTTGTAGAAAACTAAAACGTCTTCGCCCGCGTTAATTAACTAAAAATAGTAAAGTAGTCAAACCTAGTCAATCGACATTTAAAAAAATACAACGCATTTTAGTTACAGCCGTGATGTAAATGATAAATAAACTGAAGCTACTTAACACTTGTTCTGTACCAAAATGCGTTTGCTTAAATCTTTAAATTACTTCTTGCATGACCATGTCTTGGCTCTTTCTGATGAATTGATTCTCCGCTTTGACTATAGTTTGGAGGAACTTCAAGTATTGCACGTGTCTCCCGTGACTTTCGATGCAATGGACAAAATGTTGTATAACTTTTTCGTTTACTTCATTGCACAAAGTTGAGTTATCTTGGAATATTGCACAAACCGTCTGGGCTTCACGAATCTGAAAATCGTGGCATTAGTAAAAATCAAATGATAATCAACGGAAATTACGCCTGGATTTAGAAACAAATCTAAATGTTTAAAGAGCAAAACTTGATTTTGCTGATTGCCTAGACAGAAGTTTTGCAGGAATTCGTGTGCGAGCCTCATTAACTCGTTCATTCGAATGTCTTCTTTTTCATCATAGGGCACTTGGAGTAAATCCAGAACAACAGTGTGAACCCCTACGTTTCGCAACAACCGTTGTTCGTGTTTTCTTGGTTTTACTATTCCACTTGGGGAACCTTGCGTGCATAGTTTATTCATTCGAATCAAGATTTGCTGAATCTTCTTATACTCGTCTGCTTGTTCAGGATGCAAAGGTGGTCCAACATCTAGATTTATTGCAGAACCTTTCTTCTCAAGAACGCTTAAAGTCGACGTTTTTGTAGAAGTTACCTCTTCATCTTCTTCCTTGTTTTTCTTACTAGTAGTGCTGTGCTCTTCAATACATTTAGATTTATAAACCCACAATTCAGACTTTTCAACTGATTGTCTTAAAACGTCTAAATCAGCCTTGATTTGTTTGTACGATTCAACATCGCTATCAGACACCAACAGTTGCACCTGAAATTAGCTCGGTGAAAGTTGGGATCTAAACACAAGTTTACTAACAACACAATGGCCGAATTTAAAGTCGCCGACAGCAACGTTACGTTGCTAATGTCATGTATGCAAAATAATTTAGTTCGAAGTTATGTATATCTAATTGTACTGCAAGTTCAAAAAACAAGCCTCCGCTTTGACAAACCCGGACTTCGCGAGTAATTTAAACTCTACACATGCATGCTGACTTTTAACCGGCAATTACTAGATTAGTTAGCACTTATTAAGGACGAGAAACGGGCGCTAGTGGGTTAAAGTATTGTAACATACTTCAAAAAATTCTGTTGATTATGCAGGTGAACGAAAATTTGAGGAAAATATTGGCAATTATTGTGAGGTAGTTTTAGGTAACACGCCATGCGGATCTCGTACTCGCCAACACATTTTACCTGCCGAAATGCCTGTAACACTTCTTGCCTTTGACTGAAGTGTCTAAAGAGTAAATGTAGCGCGCCCGATACTAAAGGAGGATAATCATGCATGGTAAGATGCAAGAGAACTCTTAAAAACGTTCTGCCACCATGCCCATCCAAATCCAAAACTGCGCATTCCTCGCTGCTTCCGAAGATCCCTTCCGCTTGACTACCGATTAGTTCTAGATCGATATTTTTTTGACCTAAATTTAAAGAATCGCCGCTACTGTTCTTTTCGGATTCGTCGAATTCTTGCTTAAAAATGCTTAAGAGACAACTAATTCGATAGTCCAGACGCACGTCAAGGATGAACTGTAAATAGTAAATGGTGAAAATATAGAGGTAAATTTTCAAGTTACTTGTAGAATCTCAATGATTTTCAGTTTAGTGTCCATGACAAGAGGATATTCTTTCATGTACTGAGCACCTTTCACATGTGGTCCAGCGTTATTGCTAACAACGGACCTTCCAACAGGGCCAAGAGCTAAGGACGTCATGACCGCTCCCATATCGCCGATTGTTCTCAAAACGCCTCCTTCGGCTGTTTGGAAGGAAAACAAAAATATTACACCACTTAAATAATGTTTATGACAATTGACCATTAATTACGTTGTATTTAGCTCGGTCTAACAAGGCTTCCAGCTAGTTTCAATCAATGGGTCTCTTGAAGACTAAAATAAAATAACGCCACGCACCACTTGGTTAAGCAAATATATATGACAAATCGTAGTGAAAAAACACAAATTGCGTGAATTAAGAAAAAAAAAATTGTGTTTCTATTTTTTACTTTCTAAATTGATTGAAGATGGGAAGGAGGAGTCCGACTAGAAGCCTTGACAAAACATGGAGAAGGTACAAACATTCATGAGTTAATAAACGTCATTGTTTAGTAAGCAACAATCACACACAAAAATTGGTACCTCTCTCATCCAGCAAGTCTCCAGCTGTGTAAAAAAATGATTACTGTGTTGATAAAAATAATATAGCTACACTTACAGTCAATATCTCCTGTAGGTAATCGACCATCAACAAAATCATTTTCAGAAACACAATCCAAAATACTGAGCAAAGTTTTTGTTAATCTAAGCAAGTCAGAGAAACTATAAAAGCCAAAATAGATTAATTCTCTAGCTAGTTTCACAACCTAAAATGGAAAGGTCAATGCACACCACTCAAAAAAAAATGGTCAGTACCAACCTCAAAAGTCAATTTGTTTTGCTCTTGATCCGCAAACGACCACATCTTTGCGACTACATTGCACAGATAATCTTCAACGAAACCTATCGTAGAACAAAACCTCGCACGGACTGCTTCCTTGTTAGGGTCAGGTGTCTTGTTGGAATCGTAACTAAAAATCAGTTGATAGAATTTTGATAACCGCCATCAGGGGATTTACTCATGAATCGACATTTTTGACGGTATTTCTGACCACAATCGGGCGTATTTGACAGGAGTAACAGGTTCCTGAGGATCTCGATCGACATGTAGATGCAGCATTAATCGACAAAACGAAGCTCTCAGATCAAAATTGACGGTTTCATCTGCCATGCATTTGAGTATTAACTCGATATCTAAATGAGGTGATAAATTATTTAAGGCTAAATACTGCCGATTTAAACACATATTCGAAAATAAATCTAACTGGTGGCGGTAGTAATCCAAAATAGCTTGATCATCTTTACTTCCTAATTTGGCGTTTCTGCAGAGTTCAGTTAAGGACATTGATTTTTGGCGATTGTTCCATAACAAAACGATTTGGCACTCTTCGACGACAGTGATCATTTGTTCCATTTCAGAATCATCACTTTCTAAAATATGCTCATCGTTGACTTCTTGAACTTCCACCTGAGTTTTCATCATTCGAGTTTCTATTAAAATATCGGAGTTCTTTTGACTTAGAACACTTTTACAGATCAATTCTTGGGTCACTGGAATTGCTTTCTTATTCGAAATACAGAGATCCGACAGATAGTCGAGAAAACGAGATTCCCAATTGCTCATGTTTTTCCTCACTAAACCGACAAAAGTTTCGATTTCCGCCGGAGTTATGTGCTTTTCCAACAGTTTTCTGTTGTTGTGTAAGAGAGCTGTGATCGTGTCTTCCGCTAAAATATCGTAACCAATTTGTTTTTGCATAAAACCAAAATGTTTAGCGATATATTCCTAGAATTGTACCAATAATTTGATGATATTACAGCAATTGCAACAAAACCTGATTTTTTCGATAGTCTTGCTGACTTAATCGCAATATTCGATAGCAAAGTCTAAAGATGTATTTATACGAGGCATGACGAGGATCGTTTAATTCTTCAATTTTCAAAAACGGTCCTTCACCAGTAGAATCCAGAAATGGTCCCTAATAACCATACATAAAACAAAGTGAAACCCAATGATTACAGCCCAAACCTGTAAAATTTTGAAGAGTTGTTTAAGTATTGCTTGTTCCCTCAACAACTTTTGCCTATCTCTATTAGGGTTAGTAACAACTAACTCCAACGCTTCAGTTTTGTTTTGCTCATTCTCCAACTCCGCTACGAAATAAACAATGTCTTGTAGCAGCGTTGTTAGAGATCTACAAAAATTAATTAAGTCCGACACTATTGCGCTCATGACTTGAAACCTACCTCCTTTCGTTATGAGATATGGTCCCGTTTTCGAGTTTGACAGATAAGGATGACAATAATTTGCACGCGTCATTGGCGAAATCTAAATCCCGAACTTCCACAGGAGAAACGGAAATTAACGCGAAAGCTTCCTTGTCCTCTTTCATGACGGCGCAGCCGACTTTTGACATGACGGGTTTTTCTTCGTCCTTATCGATGGGAATTGACGTTGAGTGCACCCAGCTATTAGTGAAGAGATGATGTAGCCTCACATAACTAGATTGGGGAACTAAGGAATCGCCTCGAGTTAAGCTGGTTGGGTCTAATTCGAATAATGAAGCGATTTCATTGGGATAAGCTACAGGAACTAAATGATAAGCAGTGGAATCTGCTGAATCAACTCTGAGTTTGTTCCTCATCAATTCGTTGGTTTGATCAGCATCAATGTCAGCGGCTAAATATTGTCCTGTAGCCAAGTGCTTGAAGCGAAAAAGCGAATCCCAATGTCCAGCGCCTCCTTTACATGGATCATGTTGAACTACCTCAATTTCCCACAATGCTTTACTACTAGTTGCGGCTGTGGCGCTAGTTCGACCTGTAGTTCTCAAAAATACATGATGCGTTTTTTTGTATTCATCCATGGTAAGAAATTTTTCTTGTTCAGCGTGAAACAAACGAACCACGTCTCCTCCTTTAAGTATCTCATCTGAATTTTCGCGATGCTCCATGAACAAAGTAACTTTCCACGAAGTGCTACCATTAACGACGTTAACTTCCTTACAACCTGGGTTATCGGGTAATTCGTGGTTGGCGGCCACATGCAACACTTGTTGACCAGCGTTGACGGGGTTTAAAATAACTTTGTCACCCAAAACGATATTATCACCAGTGGCCCGTAATTTATAGAATGGCAAAATGTAAAACCACGACCCTTCATTTCCGTTGCCGTCTAAGTACACTCGCATTGCGTTCTTTTCCAACAGAGCTGGCAGTCTTTTGTTGACAGTTAAGTACTTGTTGGATTTCAAATGAAGAAGCTAAAGTTAAGCCAATAAATTACGCGACTCAGTTTAATCGTGAATAAGCTAACCTGCACCACGCTGCCGTATTGCACGTTGGTTCCAAGTAGTTTCTTGTTTTCAGTTTCGTTTTGCTTTTTCTCGATCTCTGCGGCGTGCTGTAAACGATTCAAAGTCTAAATTCGAGAAAAAAAATTGATTCACAAGCCTCTCCTGCCTAAATTATCAGACCAGACTTACAGAAAAAATAAAATGACTAATTTGAGAGTATATTAAAGCATATTTTCTTACAAAAAGACGGTGATCTTTTTTACCTAGGACCTAGAGCAACTTTTTTTTTAATAGCAACTCACTAATATTTTTATTTAGTCTGACGTAGAAAATTATTGTCCACAGAAGCGTGGATTTTCTTTCCTACATTAAGTCGTCTATATTTAAATAAATAAAATTCGCGTTATAGCTAAGCAAAAATAACGTTTTGTTTGCTTTTAAGCTCCACCCACTGCGAGTTACCTAGAACACACTCAACAATACCATTGGATTCTGACCAATGGGTTGTGTTGGAATCCAGTCTCTTGTTACAGGTAACAGTCTCTTGTTACAGGTAACTCGGGGTGGGCGGGACTAAAAGCAAAGTGTCAGATTTATTTAACTACAACGTTCAGTAAATTTCATAAACGGTTGGTAAAATAAACTACGGTTAATTTCAATTAGTAATCGGTCAGTAAAGTTAATAACATTAATAATTTGTCCCAAAATAAGCCATAATCAATAAAATTAATTAATAATTGGCCAATAACATTAATAAATGGTGTGTAGAAATTTAACAATCAGTAAAAGGATTACTCAAATGTTGAGCAGTACAGAGTGGTTCATTAAAGCTTTATTAAAGCTTCATTAAAGTTGCAATACAATTAATTCCCGTCAGGTAAACATTTAACAAAAACAAGCAAAACAAGTGCAGCGGTTGTGTAGACACTCCCTTATTGCCGGCTATTGCATACTGATATTTCATCAATTTTTACTGCTCATTATAATAAAAACACTGAACAAAAAAATACTGGCCAAATAAATTATTTTACTGACCGAAAAATTTTGTTTCAACCGATCGAATTTTATAAATGTACTAATTCTTTTGCAATATCTTACTAATCATTTATAATTATACAGGGTGTTTCAACGAGAACCGTGGGTCCAAATTGTGTATTTCCAATAGAGTTAAAAATTTAAAATTTGTCAGAAATAAACTATAATTAATGCACTACAAGATGACATTATCGTTTTTTTCTTTTTTTAAACGGTGTAAGTTTTCACTTTTGATCGCGATTTCATATCGAAATATTCACTTCATCTCTTTGATTTTCTTCAAGCTCAGGATAACGACCTCTAAGATTGATAACGAGTAATTGAAATATTTTTATATCAAACCGTTATTGAATTACATGGATTTTTAAATTTCAGCGCTGAAGAGATTTTTGATTGACAGCATGACAGCTTTGTGGCCCTTTACCTAGTCATCAGTTTGCCGGTAACCACATTAGATTTTATGATGGTCTCTGTACTGCAAAGATCTTTAAGTAGGTACCGCTTTTAAGTCATAAATAACCGAACCGTTTAGGCGGTCTTTGTTATGAAAATTGACTGCTTCAATAAAGCAGTCAAATAAATTCGTCAAAATCCCGCAAACTTCTTAAAAACTCAATTAGCAATACTTCAACTATAAATTTCAAATTTTTAACAACAGGCACGTATACCTAGCGGTATTACAAACATAATAATAATAATAAAAAATTATATTGAAAATTTCTGAAAAACCACTTTATGGCATCCCGATAGCGCATGGAATTAATTATGGACCAAACAATGACGCCACATTGTAGCGCATTCATTAAAGTTTATTTCTGCCAAATTTCAAATTTTTAACTTAATTGGAAATACGCAATTTGGCACCGACGGTTCTCGTTGAAACACCCGGTATACTGTGCATAATGGATTCAATACTGATCAGTTTATTACGACCCATTTAAAAATAAACGACTTGATGTAGAAAAAATATGCTCTGAGCTATTTTGTAAAAAAATATGCCCTCAAATTAGTTATTTGCCAAAAAGTTTTAATTTTTCTCTCTAAGTCTAATAATTTAAGGAAGAAAAGCTTGGTCTCGCACTTTTGACTAACCCTGCACTTAATCTTATGAGTAACTACGACTCGTAACAACTATACCTAACTATACCAATGTTCAGGGTCACCTCACATTTTATAAATTGATCACCTTTTTACCTAAACATTTGAGTAAGAATATGATTCAACTTGCAAATAAGCCAAAGTGGCAGATAAACAAATTTATTTGAGATAAATACATTATTCTTTAGGTAAGCACTTCATAATTACCTGTTAATAAAATTAGCTTTTTTCCAACAAAATGAAAGCTACAACTTTGTTTTCCCTCATTATTATCTACTTATTATTTTAATAGAGTAATAGAGTTTTCCATCAAATTAAGAATTGCCTTGATAATGCAGGTGCCTATCTTTTTTTGGCAGACGACAGACGTCATTACAGGCGTTTATGTAGGTTCAACTAATTATTCTTAGATGACTTCTGATTAAATGGACATTGTTGCTTCAGATTAATAAAAAGTAAATTGCAGACCGCTTCCTATTCCATATTATATAAGAAATCAATCAATCAGCTAATTAACTATTCATTATATGGCCAAGGTTAATAGCATCTTCTGTTCTATCAATAATATCAAAATGTGACTCACATGAAGCCTCTTTAACAAACTGGTATCGGTGTTGGAGCCCATGCTTTGTTTTGCAGCCTTCCAAAATTGTTTCTGGGCTGAGTATCGGTTCATAGGGCATATTTTGAACAGGCAATCTGGAGTAAAACATGATAGAGTTGTAATATTTTGTTTTTCTTGACACTCACCTCTGAATTTCTTTGGCGGATTTGAAAGGTCCCCAGCTTCTGGACAAACCACAGAACGATCATCCACCAATCTAAAAAATAGATTTCGAGTTATGTCTTCAAGTGTGACAATACAAATATGTTGTACTCACCCTAAAGTACTGAGGAATCCACTTACTGTACCTTCTGCATATAAGGAAACAATGTCCCCCAAATGCAGAAGGCTGGATGAGCCCATTTCGTTCATTTTGACGCTTAGATTTGCTTTGTTAACGCTGCATAGTTGGAGGCGACGTACATTCTAATAATAAAAATGAATGAATTAAAATATGGAAAACATTTTTAAATTGCAAAGAAAATAGCGAAAGCATAGGAGTGAAATTATCTAGATGCGAGGGATCGAATCTGTGATCAAAACAAACCTATTATTGGCATAATTTATCAAATAACGATAATTTGTATGGTAAAAAACAATAAAAAAATAAGTCGAAAATTAGGTTATGTTGCAAAAGTATCAACTTACAGAATATATTGGCGGAACTTTTCGAGTTTCTCGAACGTTCAGGTAGCAAGAAACATATCAAAAGCAGCTTCGATCAGAATTGAGCGCAAGTAAATACAAAATTCCACATAACACACAATTTGCTTACACTACACAGCAAAGAAACAAACCTTCAGAAACAGATATTGATGAATTAGTTGCTTATTGCTTAGATAGTCAATCGAGCGTCAGACAAGGACAGGACATGAACTCTACCTTCTCTTCCGCATCATTGTTATACACATACACAATAACACCACATTTATCTGTGATACACAGTGATTCTATACAGAATGATTGCGCTATTGATGTATCATGATAAGAATTTGCTTTCTCTTTGTGGGTCCTCAAATACAACAATGAATCTGTAGCGCAAAATTTGGTTTGTATCAGCGGCTATTGGTTAAATTATTGATCTTATTATGTCGAGACAGGGGTAAAAAAGAGAGCAGATTAATAAATTTAGTTTTATTACTGTTAAATGCTACCAAATGACCTACACTTAATATCTTAGTAATCATGAAAATTACAAACAGTTGTGATGCAATGGTGTATGGACAGTGGTTGAGTTTGCAACTAAAGATAAGACAACAAAATTAGGTACTTGACAATTTTAAATAAATTGTGCAGAAACTTGAATTAATCTAATCATTACACTTAATAAAAATATATTAAGATTAATTAGAACGGCATAATAGTTTGTATATACAAAATCCACCCATATTAATGGTGCAATTCAATAATCGTGAATACAAGTGATAAAACTCATACTTCTATTGCACTAACTAAACAAGTAGAGTCGTTAAAATTATGTATGTACATAATAGCCTGGTTGTAAAAATTTGGTGTCCCAGTATACGTAAATAATCAAAATAATTAAAACTTGTTCTTGGCGCCACCTGCACCTAAAAATGTATAAAGAAAATCTGTTAATTTAAGTGAAGGTGGGCAAGCAGTCACTACACAATAGGAAAATCTGAGAGGTCTCCCCTACTCCAGAACTAAACAATAAAATAAATAGTGCTACGCTCATCACATAATTAACTGAAAACACTAAATTAAAAACAATAACTATAAATACAAAGGGTTGAAATCAGAACAAAGCCAAATGGCTTTTTAGAGTCGATTGTGCAACCAAATAAAATAAAAAATGCAAAACATAATAATAGAACTTAAAGCACGTCACATGTAACACTAAACAGAATTCATCCATAGCAAAGAAAGAATTGAGCGAGCTTTTGACAGTGGACAGCCTGCGTTATAATTCCATATCTTCAGCTTCATTTTCTGAAAAGTCCGACATTGTCGATTCGCTATCTGAACTGACATTTTCTTGCCCCCTTAACGCTTCCTCAGTCGCGTATTTACGTACATATTCTGAAAAAATAAAAACAAATAAAATATTACAACTCACTACTAAACTTACCAGAAACTTTCTTCTTGTACTCTTCAGGTTTGTGTAGGTACATAGCTGCTGCATCTCCATTTAATGGATCAATTGGATTAGGATAAGTAAGTAGTTGTGGAAGAAATGATTCAAATATATTTGAGAGATCTGGAATTAAAAAATAAACGGAATAATTTTTACGGGTCGGTTTTATGGAAATTGTCTTACCATAAAGGGCTGTCCACGCTTGGTTGATGACATCTAAGCAAACAGTGCCAGATACTTCATCTATATTTGGGTGGTACACTCTATTCATGAAGCCTATACTGGGTGACTTGAACGGGTAGTGTTCTGGTAAATGGACACGCACCTTCCAAACTCCACCTTCGTATGGAGCTGTGGAAATTGGTTTTTACTAGTGTTTTTAGTTAGAGGGTACATACTTCCTCGAGGTCCGTAGAATTTAACACAAAATTCGTTGAGCCCTCCAAGGATCGTGACTTCGTGCTTGCTTTCAATTCTGCAGTTAATTAAGGCAAATTGAAAACATATTGTTAAATAGTTTGATTTTATAAATATTTAGGGGTTTGGCGAAATGGTGGTAGTGGTGAGTGGTGCAGTGGAGGTGTTTTGGCAGTTGCACGGCCAAGATGAAATGCAGTTTGTCAATCAGCTGATACAAAGGACGATGTTGTTGTTTACATTATTGAGACGACACAAAGAAAGGATACAGTTTGATGACATCCGTGTCCATACGTCGCTTTCCTGCACTTGGAGACGACATCGTGATATTGTCATAAAAATACTATCATGAATTCTTTATCCGCACCAAACACTTTTCGCTTGAGTTGAGACGTAACCACTTCGACAACAATGGCCGTGGCCCAAACCCAGCCAATCCAAATCCGACTCAGGGAACCTTCACGTTTACCAACAAACTCGTCTCTGGTCATCTATGGGACAACAAGCGCATGCCCGATGACACAGAAAGAGGGGAGACCCGAATTTGAAAAATAAGAGGCCCCTTTACCTTCATGGCCCCCATTTTTGGCAGATTCTCCAACAATAGGCTTGAGACTCAAAAATGTTAACAGGATTTCGGACACAAAACAGCCATTTAGACAACAGTCCTTAGTTTCAAACATCAAAGAACCAAATTGCAAACCAGCATTTTTATTTGTCCTTAGTACAATGGGGTACTTGCCTAAAAAAAATATTGCAGTTTTTATTCTCTAGATGCATGCAAATAACTAAAAGAGGCTTAAATATTTTTTCCCCATTTTTTTACTTCATATTATTGTAAATATTTGCAATTTTTGTTTTTGATGACGTATTGGACCCCCGTATCCAAGACTCAAACCTATATTGAATAGACTCTTGTTTTTGGCTACTATTCTGTGCTGCTAACAGAGGGCGCGACATGTGTACCGCAAATTGGCATTTGATTTATAAATAGAACGCAAGGAAATTGAGTAAAGCGCCATCATACGATTTTTTTTTAGAACTACGTTGTGCAGGAGTCGGCTACGTCATAAATCTCTCACTGTAAAAATTAATTCTGGGCGTAATATTGACCATAGAACCAAATAAAAAAATACGGGTCTAATGAAATTGCGTACATTTTCTAAATATTATATTTTCCAAACATGAGGCAAGTACCCTATTATACAGGGTGGGGCAATAGTGCGTCCGACTTCGATAGCTCGAGTTCTATGATAACTAGAAATTTAATTTAAAAACACAAATAAACTAGAGAAAAAAGTCTATAACAGGAAATTCTTTCTGAACATACAGGGTTAGCCAAGACAATTATACAGGGGCAAGTGGTATTTTTTTAAATAGAATGTAGTGTCCAAAAGAAGATTTTTCGGATCCTTTTTTTAGGCTCTTTTCAATCCAATATTATTGCTAACTATTTCGAAACTACTTGGATGTAGCGATTTTTTTTGTTCAAATAATGGCATCTGCAGATGTATGTTAAAAAAATCACTACCGTCACAACTATGAGTTGTAAGAAAAAATTATGTAAAGACTAGTTGTAAAACATCTGTGGAATGTTTTTGAATCGTTTTAACTTTTAGAAAATTATACAGGGTGGCTAAATTTAATTTTTTAATTTAGAACTTTTTGAATTTAATTTTCTCCATTTTTTCAAATAGAACACGCTGTATATTTTTTAACGGTATAATGTAGAAACTAAATACAAACATTTTTTGTACGCTATTGTGGCTATTTGTAACCATTTTCAATTTATCGCTCAATAATTACAAAAATCAAGAATAATCCTAAATAATTAGATTGTTTTTCAAATTACTCGACAGATAAAATTGTAATAAGTGCTCCAGATGTTCTGTTTATAAAAACAGCATAAGTTTTTTTAGTAAGTTTAGTTTATGTTTGTATCTTGATCATTTTTTGCATTTTATATTATCTGACAAGAAATACACATTTATCGCAGTTACCTGATGTCAGTTGTCATTTTTGTGTCTATTTTGAAACATTAAACATTTGAAGTTTTTTGTCGAGTTATTTGAAAAACGATCTAATTTTTTAGGATTATTCTTGAATTTTGTAATTATTGGGCGATAAATCGAAAATGGTTGCCAATAGCCATAAGGGTGTATGTACATACAAAAAATATTTGTTTTTAGTTTCTACATCATATCGTTAAAAAATATACTGGCTGTTCCATTTGATAAAATGGAGAAAATTAAATTCAAAAAGTTCTAAATTGAAAAATTAAATTTAGCCACCCTGTATAATTTTTCAAATGTTAAAATGGATCAAAGACCTTCCACAGATGTTTCCTAAGTAGACTTTACATATTTTTTTTTAGAAGTCGTAATTGTGACAGTAGTGATTTTTTTAACATGCATCTGCAGATGCTATTATTTGAACAAAAAAAATCACTACATCCAAGTGGTTTGGAAATAGTCAGCAATAATATTGGATTGAAAAGAGTCTAGGAAAAGGCTCCGAAAAATCTTCTTTTACACACCACATTCTATTTAAAAAACTCTCACTTGTCTCTGTATAATTGTCTTAGCTCGTCCTGTATGTTCAAAAATAATTTTCGGTTATAGACTTCTTTCTCTAGTTTATCTGTGTTTTGAAATCAAATTCTTACCTATCATAGAACTCGAGCTATCGAACTCGGACGCACTATTGCCCCACCCTGTATAACAACTAAAAACGCTAAGAGATGTGAAGAACATAAACTTATTAGTCTTAGGAGTCACACTTTAAAGTTGTTTCTCAAAATAATTCATCAATGCTTATACAGGGTGGGACAAAGTTATTTCTCAAAATAATTTATCAAAGATTATACAGACTGGGGCAATAGTGCGTCCGACTTCGATAGCGCAAGTTCTACGATAGCTAGAAATTTGATTTATAAACACAAATAAACTAGAAAATAAATCTATAACCGAAAATTATTTTTGAACGTACAGGGTGAGTCAAGACGATTATACAGTGGCAAGTGCATTTTTTAAATGGAATGTTGTATGTAAAAAAGATTTTTTAGATCTTTTTTACTTTAATATTATTACTGACTATTTCCAAAATACTTGGATGTAGTGATTTTCTATTGTTCAAATAATTGCATTTGCAGATGCATATTAAGAAAATTAATACAGTCACAATAACGAGTTTAAAAAAAATATATGTAAGTACTAGATAGGAAACATCCGTGGAATGTCTTCGAATTGTTTTGCTTTTAATAAATTGTACACGGTGACTGGTGGCTAAACTAAATTTTTCAATTTAGAACTTTTTTAATTCATACAAAAAAATTTTGTTTTTAGATTTTACATCATATCGTTAAAAAATATACAGGATTTGAAACAATTGAGAAAATTAAGTTTAAAAAGTTCTAAATTGAAAAATTAAGTTTACTCACCTGTATAATTTAGTAAAGTAAAAACGATTCAAAGACATTCCACAGTTGTTTCCCAACTAGTACTTGCGTATTTTTTTCTTAAAACTCGTACTTGAGGCGTTTACTGCTATAGTGGCCTAAGTAACATTTTTAAATTTTTGCAATAGTGGCCTAACAATTTATTTTTTGAAAAACTCACATTTTGAAATATATTTTTTTTCTTATAAATAGAGTCAACATTAGTGTAAGAGACAGGACAAGGTAGACATTGACGATGCAACCCCGAAGGCACCCCATCCTGGAACCGCACCCGCTCCCTGCTGATGACGGTACTCCAGGCACCACACCCCGCCACTGGAGAGTACCGCGAGAGCGCGCCGGTACAGCCGGATATCATCGGGACTGGACGAACACGGAGACGAGAGCAAAGGGAGACCAAGGGAACGGAGTCAGTCGATTAGTAGCTTTCCGAATGTTCTTTACAAAGACTAATGTGATGTAATTCTGGTGCACCCCCAATTAAATATTGTAAAGACACTCGTGCCTCAATTCAACCCTTACAAACGCTTACATTAGTTAAGTACATACAAAAAGCGCAATATCTTAAGAAAAAATTAAATTTACGTAACAAATTTGAAAATGATACAATTAATTAATTCATTATCTTCATTCCATATTTTTGCCGGTTAGGCCACTCTAGCTGTAAACGCCTCAATTGTGACTTTACTGATTTTTTTAAGATCCATCTGCAAATGCCATTATTTAAACAAAAAAAAATCACTACATTTAAGTGGTTTGGAAATTGTCAGTAATAATATTGGAGTGAAAAGAGTCTAGGAAAATGGTCCAAAAAATCTTCTTTAACACACAACATTCTATTTATAAAAATGTCACTTGCTACTGTATAATCGTCTTGGCTCACCTGTATGTGCAAAAATAATTTTCGCTTATAGATTTTTTTCTAGTTTATTTGTGTTTTTAAATTAAATTTCTAGCTGTCACAGAACTCGAGCTATTAAAGTCGGACGCACTATTGCTCCACCATGTATAAAAAATGTAAAAGCACAATTAGTAATACCTACACAGTTTGGATTCAAAAAAGGGTTGGGAACGAGAGAGGCAATTGTTGCAACACAAGTGCTAGTACAAAATTGCTATGACCAGAGGAAACTCGTATACTTGTGCTTCATGTACTATACTAAAAGGGTTTTCACAAAAGTACGACACTACAAACTCATTGATATCCTCAAACAATCGGACATTGACCAGAAAGACATACGATGTATCAAAAACTTTTACTGGAATCAAACAGTTCAAGTAAAAATTGGAAACAAGACAACCCAGTGCTGTAAAGATCTGCAAAGGGGTAAGACCGGATTGTGTTCTACCACCTCTCTTATTCAACCTTTATTCAAAAAATATATTTCTATATAGAAGCACTTAGATTAGATATTAGATTAGATTGCAGAGGGGTTGCTTGGCTTTCTAGCCTTTCCGAACTGTGACCAATAAGATCTTTTGTTCAAACCCTGCTCTAATTTTCGTCCCAAAGGCATAAACTTTTTGCAAAGTTTGCAATGATCTTGGGAGAGTTTTTCTTCACTTCGTTAGGCGATAGACTCACACTGCCGAAGTGAGTTAGGTTGCGGCTTGCTAAGGCGTTACATTGACATAGTATGTGTTCTGAAGTTTCTTCTTCCGATCCCCATAATCTGCATATCTCACTGTCCGTCTTTTCCATTTTCTTGAGATGGTACACCTCAGTGGGCAGTGTCCAGTGAGAAGAGCGGTGACGAGTCTCATTTCGTTCGTTGTTAGGTCGAGAAGCTTTGTGGCCTTCTTTGGCAAATAGTCTATAAACTTTTTTGCTTGTCTTTGTCCTGGAACTTGTTCTTAGTATGGTATTTTAACATTTCTTTCACACCTATGGATTTCAGCTTTTCTATGGCTTTTACTCAGTCCACAGAACAGCTTCGGTCCTATGGGTGGGGCCTCCGTGCCTCGTTTGGCTAACTCGTCGGCTGTTTCATTTTCTTCAATACCCCGATGCCCTGGCACCCACATGAGGGTGAGTTTATTGCCTCTTGCCAGTTGCTTCAAGGATTGTTTGCATTCCCAGGCAGTTTTGGACTCAAAGCTGTAGGCTTTTAGAGTTTTAATTGTTGTCTGGCTATCTGTTAGAATATAGATTTCCGCTCCTTTGAAGTTCTTTTGTCGGCACTCTCTTACGCAGAAATCTATGGCAAGCATCTCAGCTTGCATAATTGTAGGGACACTGCCTAAGGCCATGGCTTCTTTCTACCCAGGCCCACAAATTCCTATGCCTGTCCCTTGATCGCTTTTTAAGCCGTCTGTGTACCAGACGGATGAGTGTCTGCTCAGTTGTGCGATTGTTCTCTGCGTTGTCACAGGATCGTCGATGACTACTCGCTACGGCGTCTCAAAGTCAAATACAACCGGCATGTCATCTAGTGGTTTGTTTAAAAATCCTGGCTCTAGAACATCCAGGATCTTTAAATAGGCTTTGATGTCCCCTAGTTTTAGGTTTATAGTCTAGGACAGCTTCATGGCATCTTGCAGAGCGACCCCTTGTACATAAAGATGTAACGGGGTCAAGTCTAACATTGCCTCTAAGGCCGCTGTTGGGGTAGTGCACATAGCCCCTGTGATTCCCAGATACGCAAGTCTTTGTAACTTCTGCAGCTGTCCTTGCGCGGTTTTCTGCAGAGCACTTACGGACCTGGAACTTGTCAACAAGGTAGGTGCTCAAAACCAACTCATAGTATTGAACAAAAACAAAATTTATGGTTGTTTCCCCAATCAAGGAACGCTGTATTAACGTTTGGTAACCCACTAATAGAAAAAGTTTAAGTATCTGGGAACATGGTTATCAGAAAATTAGACATCAAAAACTGAGATTGCATGCAGAATTGAAAATGCACGAAGTCCATTTATCAAACAAAAAAGTCCTTGTCAACACTGAATTTGATCTGAACCTGTGTGGTCAGTGCTCCTTTGCGGTGTGGAGGTATGGACGCTAAAGGTAGCATCTATGAACAGGAGCCCCATTTCTGTGGCCAAGTGATGTGATGTAAACAGATCACACGCAAGCGCAGAGCTGTGATCTGATTATTTGCGTTCGAATGCAAGCTAGTGGTCGAACGGCCCTGATGTGATCTGTTCACATCACATTACTTGGTCACAGAAATAGGGCCTCTAGGAAGAGGCCTTCAAAATGTGCCTTTATTGCAGGAAGCTCAGTAGCCGGATCCTGGAAAAAGCGATTGCGACCGAGTCGCTTCTAAGCAACCGAAAACGGTTGCTTTGGATCGATATCAGCCGAGTCGCAATCGGTTAAACAGAGAGTTCCGAGAGGCTATCGCATTTTTTGGTGTGCCGAAGGTGCATCCCTATCAATGGCATTGGTAGATGACGGCTTAGGGGCTGGATTTTCAAATATTTTCAGGTACAAGTGGAAGGGTTATAGCCTCCGGCACCCAAGTTTACCTGTGCTTGGTAGAAACCGTTTCTACAACTCCAAAGGTGCTGCTTTAAAAGCGATTCTTCGGATATTGCATATTTATCGTTATTTGGAGATTAACAAGGGGTTTTTAAATAATCTTTATCTTGTTGTTCATAATATGTACCAATATTATTACTTTTGTAGGTAAAAAATAACAATTTTCATTTCCGAAACCACTTTTAAATGATCTCTAGATTATTTGAATTTCTTCTTCAAAACGTGCTTGCAAATTTTACAAAATCTTAATCTCGACAAACATTTTAATTATTTTCTTGAATAAACGTTATATCCCAGTCAACTTGGACATTTGTAATTACATTCAGAAAAAATATCTGTAAACAAAAGTCCTAGGTACAATCGTACCATAAAGTATGTTTCTATACCAAAATAATATCCTCCACAAATTTTGTTACATTTATAATAATTTGTTGGATTCATAATATACAGTAGCTTATATTCTAACTCTGTCAGATTGAAACGCAAGTTTGAATTCATACGCATATCTCAATTTTTGTATACATAGTGTCCCGGAATAACTGTTACAAACTTAAGAGGCGGATATAAAATCAAAAAATTAAACGGCTTTTCTTAATAAACATGTTCTCGAAAACGGTTGATAACGGAGGAAGAGTTCTTGAAAATTGTCGTAACTCTTGACTCTTATGATCAATTTTTCCGAATGTTTGCACATGTACTACTTATCATGTATCGTTGGTATCCATTTTGATGAAAATCGCAAGACACCGAAAAGTAGCCAATAGAAAAATAGAATTCGATGTCGTTTCTATGACAATGTAAAAATTTCCTGGAAATGTTTGCACCTTGCATGAAATTAATAAGTGGAAATTATTTCAGCCAATCAAAATCATTTATTTATTAATAATGACATCATAATGATATAATGGACCAATGTCTCTGTCGTTGCGATTTTCACTTATAATATCCCTAGTGCGTTGATTATTTCCGGAAATTTTATTCTCATGCATGTTCCACTCGAGCTAATTAATACGTTTTAAAAATGCATTCGAAAAAATAAGACTTGTGGTCCACGAGGTTTACGTTCACGATACTTAGGTTAGGTAGTTTGAAAATTCAGTCTTTTCACCTTAACAAATTGCTGAAAAGTGATTGGTTTCGCATTTTTGAAAAGATCCTCCCCTAAACCCCTTCCCTCCAAAGCGACCGAAATCGTAAAGATATCGACTCGATCGCAATCGCTTTTTCCAGGATCCCTACACAGAATGTCTTGGACGGCACAAATAACAAACGAGGAAGTCTTGCGGCGAGGGGATAGAAGTCGAAGGAAAAAGATGTCTCGATTTGACTAAAGATCATCGAAAGTCTAATTCATACAGCCAGAAATCGCGATGAAATAAATCGTATTTTCGCAAACATCCATTAATGGATAAAAACAGAAAAAACAATGCCAATAAAACATTTCCACCCCACTTACAGGGTTGCTTGTGCAACACCTCAAACCATGCAGCACGTGAATTTGCAGATGTCTGTCTATGTAATGAACTAAATAACGTCATGCCAAGATTCAATATGACAGAATATTGGCAACTCAGATTGTTATAAGAAATGGTTAATTTACCTCTCCACTTTGATCATGAATGGGTCATAAAATGGGTATATGCATCATTTAAATCAAGGGTGATTTATTGTAAATAGTGTGAACTATCATGTATTTTCAGGTAACATTATACAATCACATAAGTGTACAAGAATACTAAAAACAACCAGTACAAATACTACAAAAAAAGTTATTGAGTGCGCAGTAACTGCTGGGCAATACCATCAGTTTTGGGAGTTGGAGGCGTATTCAAAACATATTCAGAAACAGAAATGTAGATAGCAACAGCAATACCAATAAGAGCAGCTAGACCAGTATTTTTGTTAAACACGATAAATGTAGCGATGCAAAGTCCCAAATAGGTCAAATATCGCGTTAGGAATACGTGTTGTTTTCGGCTCTCTTGTTCAGCATCTGAAAAAGTTCATTATACAGAAATTGTTAATTTCGCCATAGAGCACAGTATAGTAGAATTTTTCTAATAACTCCACGATTCCATAAAACTGTTAGAATGTTGAGGATAACTCGAATAAACTTGTCGTTCTCTGTGATCGTAGAATTGTTAAAAAAATTCTACTATAACAATTAATTACGCAAACCACTTTTGTAACTATTAAGTGACTGCATAAGAAACTTGTCATTTTTTAGTGTTATAGTAAAGTAGATAAATTGCCGCTATAACTTTAATTAGTAAGAACAAGCAACTATTACCTATACACATGCCGTCAACCAAAACATAACCAGGAGCGCAATCTGTGCACATGTCGGGGCCATCTCCTGTACAACTGACGCAGGCCCTATCACAGTCTAAGCATCGAAATGACCCGTCATTATTAACACAGAATTGGTTCTGACTGCAAGGAGATGTGGAAGCAGCACATTCATTAACATCTAAACAACCTCTATCATCGGTCATTATCCAGCCAGTGTTACATTTAGCGCAACCTGAAAGAGTCAGTTTTACTTGAGTCGTATTAATAAAACTTGAGTTTGTACCAGTCGGTCCAGCTTTAGTGCAGGCGCCTTCACAGGAAGAATGACATTTTGAACAAAGTAACTTCTTGTCGTCTTTGTAAGCTTCATAGTGGGATGGTGAGCATTTCTGGCAATTTTCGCCAGTATATCCTGCATCGCAATTGCATTGACCATTACCTTTCCTAGTGCCAGCGCCTTTACACTTTCCATTACCACTACATATGTTACCAGGAAACCCATCACAAGGGGTACAATTGGCACCATAATGGAAATCAGGACAGCAATGTCGCACGGTTTCTATGCAGAAATATTTGTACAAATCAAGTTCTTCGTCTTGCTTATTGAACCACCAGTTTTCTATTTCGGCGTCATACTGTTCATGAAGAGAGTAGCATTGGTCTTTACCTTCTTCAACATCTGAGCAAACTTTTTCTTGAATTTCGATCAGTCTTATTTCGCTAGTGGCATAGCTGCCGAGTTTCTTTTCTTCCCAATCGGTATCGCCGCCCTCAAACTTGCCCTTTCTCGTTCTTTCAATTCCCTATAAATCAGCGTTTTACTATTTTAGGGAAAAACCTCAAAAACAAAACACAAACCCTTTTAAATGATTCTATGAATACTTTGCATGCCCTGCACGGAGGTAATACTGATGGCTTCACTGGGTTGTCCTTTAAGGTGCTGGACACGAAACAAATGTTTAAGGTTATGTTTAAAATAAAACAAATGATAATGAACTTGTTTATCATTGTTAAGACCACACGGATTCAAACTGGAAGTACTTGAGATTTTGTTTTAAAAAACGTTGTTCTATTCCCATTCATTTAATAAAATTAACATTTTTCACCCTGTTCCTAAGCACACAACACTTTGCTTTAAACTGGTATAACCGCACATGCTACATGCTGACGATCTATCAACAAATTTTAATTTCCTTAGCCCATTAGCACGTGGAACTCGCAGATTGGTCGTCTATTCTTATCGCCCCTTATTATTGTTGATTTGCTAGTCGTTATTGCTAGAATTTAACAACTTACAGACAAATAAATTCATTTGAGTGTATAGTTGGTTATCTACATCACTTTCTAGATTTTAGAAACGTCAATAATTAAAGTTATTCATAAAGTAGATCGCAATAGCAATGATCGCTACCCTCTCATAGATGGCGCTTATTAAAAACTATTTTAGCTTACTGTATGCTTGAATTTTTAATTGAAGCCAGTCGTAAAAAAGAAATGTTGGTTTCGTTTATTATTATTTTAATTACATACAATTAAGCATCATTTTTTGTTTTAACTTCTATGTATACATATCACCTAAATTAATTAGCTCCATTTGTAATAATCGAATTTCTCGCCTACTGCTACTGTACACTACTTCGTAACATCGGAGATTGAGCAAGACTTACGTAGGGTGTAGGGTTGTTAAGCAATTTTAGGTTCATCGACTAAACAATATTTTAATTGTTTAATCAAATTTTTTGCCCAGTACATTACATACTAATATTGTTACTAATAAATATGCAAACAGAACGAAATTAATTGATACCAACTTTTTTCTACATTTATGAAATAGAAACGCCTTTAATTTTTTTTATTCCTTTATTCATACAATCTCTTCTAATCTACTTCAAGTTTGTATTAAAAAAATTAAATTTCCTACTTTTATATTTCATTTTGTCAATTAAAATGGATAAAATTTGTGGGTAAAACTTTATAGTTATCGGACTGATAAAGTTAGAAGAATACGTAATTTCTTAGCGCTCTCCAGTAATTGTGTCCAAATTAAAGAAAATTTTTTTGACGAACAGTGTGCAATTGCGTTTACTTTACTGGACAAAGACTGGGCAATGTTGGTTTTTACTGTTTTGTTTTATTAAGGCAATTATAAAAGTGGCAAAAAGGGCGTTATTCAATGATCCAGAGGCACGTGGTGCGCGAACTTAGGGGTGGGAGTACAACGTGGGCTTTTTGGAGAGGGAAATCGCTCCTGTCAGTCGTATTCGGATAGTCGTTCATGATGCATATGCCGTTTTCGAGTAAGTTACAGTAACGTAAACAAAATTTATTTTCCACGATCATTCAGGTAAGCGCAATTATTTTTTTGTTGAAAAGAAGCAAGATCTGCAACTTATAAATTTTTAATAAAAAAACAAAATTGTTATGTTTTGACAATATACTTGTATAAACAATTGTTTTTCACAAAATCTCTTTTTCAGTTATGGAAAATTCAGCATATGTACCTAGTTCCGGTCATCTGAATTCTCCAGCTCTTGTAGTGTTTTCGCAAGCTGCTGGTGGTTTGCAAGATGCACTTAGAATTCAACGGCCCTTTAACCCACAGGTTAGTCAACATTAATTAATTATTGTTTACGTCGTCAAATAACATTCAGAGTCAATTGACAAAATTGCCTGGCCAATGGCTTTGGAGTTCAGAAAGTTAAGAATAAAGTTTATAAAAAAATTAATAAATTACTTTCAGATTTAATAGTGTTTTTGGCAAATTTGAAAGTTTTTTAGATAGATGTAAAAATTTTTTTTACCTAAGCAATAAATAAATTTATTACTTAACGATGTCATTTATTTATATTGGAAAACAATGGCGCAATGGAAAAACAGTAGTTTCTACCGGAGAAACATTGTATGGTAATTTCTAATTAGCAGACTCGTTTCAAGTGTTAATAAATTAATTTTTAGTAGGTAAACTTGCCGTGTAACATAAATAATATGGATTCGGTTTACGGCTTTTTGACAAGTGTATTTACGACTGGAAGAATTTTTGCAGACAACGATCAATTAGGTTTTAACTTGAAAGCTTCCTTGAAGGTGAAACGACCATGACAATCATGAGACAGGCGTAAATCATGTCGATCTAATTCATAGATGGCGCAATTTATCAACATTATAACCCGTCTTAACAAATTGGAGCTTGCATGATATTCGATAATAGTCCAGGTTTTGTTGCTTTTTAGTTCGCCATGTCGGAGGCGTCCAAGGAGCTGCACAGACCTTTCACGTCAGGCTTTGGTCTCCGTCACATGGAGGCTTACAGCGGACTTCCTGCACATATACTAAACCACCTGCAGCCGCAATTTTTGCATCCCGGTTTGTCACTCGGCTCTGGCGCGTTTCGTCCTTTGGCCGACTTGAAAGCGTTTCCGTCTCCGTCGGCTTTCGCGCCTCCAAAGTGTTTAAAAATTGAAACGAACAGTGATTCGGTTCACCACGGTCATGGAATTTTTTCCCCATCAGAGGAACGGTTTTTGGGGCCAAGCCCCAGAACGGACTCCTGCTCGCCGGCCAGCGCTTCCATGTCCCCCCAACCCCAAACCACCGTCAAGGAGGAGAGTTTGGATGCCCACATGTCCGAGGACGGGGACGGGGCTCACGGCCCCAACACCGACAACGACTCACCCGGAATTCACGATGACACCAGAGGGTTCCGGAGTAAGTGGCTTTTTATTTCTTCCTCTATAGATCTGCGAATTGGGTGACGAGAAACGGAAATATCATTTGTTGCCGTTGACGGGATTCAATGGTTGTTCTCTTATTTATTGCAAATTCGTTATCTGATGGGGTTGATAGCGACACGACGGCTGCCGTCGCAGGGAAGCGATTTTAAGTGGGAAAGCGCCGGTCTCTCCGGCTCTTCGGACCTGGCCGTATAATTTCTTCATTTGCAAAAACATAGACTTTTTTCCTTCTTCTCATCTCAATTAAGAGAGGCTGAATCACCGAAAATATAATGTTATTTTTTTCACTAAAATCTATTTATGTCATTTTATAATGACAAAATTGATAGTTTGTCGAGAATGGTAATTTTTTGACAACGTAATCGGGTATTTTGGAGTTTTGTTCGATGTCGATGTGATCGAATCGAAAGAATTTTTATGGTTTAGCGGCCTTCCTCTGAGGATATATTACTTTCATTTCGAATCAATTGCAATCCATTTGTGGGGTACAAGGGCCTGAACGGAGAAATCATTCTCACCCGCAATTAATGGCAATCGAAATTAAAAACGTTGAAGACCGTTATTGGCTGCAGTTTCGCAACAAATCAACTCAGATTTATTTCGGAATTCTTAACGCCGCAGAATATTCCAATTTCAGTTTTAATTCTTCTTTCGTGTTTATTGGGGGCTGGTTCAGGCGTATAAGAACAGGAATAGGCCAATCTGGGTGCGATATTGGATGTTATTGTGTTTTGCGGTTGGAAAAGCCGCAATAACAAATCATATGTAAGCTTTTACTAACAGATTTTAACTGTCCATGTAATGCTAACATAATGCGCGGTGTTACGAGGGAAATTGGGTTTACGCCTGATTTTAACGACCATGGTGGTTTGTGTGTTTTGTGGCTTTTAGTTTTTACTTTCACACACTAGATACCTACTTATTTTACAATAATCTCTCGCCTCCAAACACCAATTATCCACGACTTCAAACCGCAGTTAATTCTAGAAAATATTTTAATTTTTTAATGTAGTGCGGCGATAATAACGAAATTTATTGGTAACGGTACGATAATTTCTAGCTTTAAATTAGTCGGGGTTGGAATGAAAATGTATCCACTTTTAAAACAGTAAACGCGGTTTGTAGTTAACGGCAGCAATTTGTTAGCAAGCTGATGATTTATTAATTGGCAAGTTACTAAATTTGTTATTGACCGTTAAAATTGTTGGAAACTAGAAAAGTGAGTCAGAGCACCGTTTCAGATCCGACGTTTTCACAAATATCAAATGTGTAAACGATTTGTAACATTTCCAGGTGGCCACAAGCCACTTTAGCGGAAGAACAATAGTTAACATTATCTGTTTATTTAGCCTAAGCAGTTGGGTCCCATCTCGATGTATAAACAAAACCGAGCGGTCTTAGACAAACAAATAAAAAGCCATCTCATGCCTCTATGATATATTTATGTTATGGTGAAACTAGCGTGGTCTCGTAATTTTGGCAACCACTCGGACAACTGAAACCTACACCTAATTAAGGGCCTTTGATTGATACTATTTTTTTAAGCAAATTAATTTATACTCACAAATATGTACTATAACGTTTCACTAAACAGTTAAAATATTTGTTTTCATTATTATTATCGGCTTTCATATTAAGAGTTTAATAAATAAACAGAAAAGAATGCTCTCTTTACATGAGCACGGTAAAAATTTTATTTCAGGTACAGAGTGTTTCTTAGAAACACCTCAAGCCATATATCCGTTATTCATTATCCGATTTGATTAATTAAAAAACTGTACAAAACCATTCTTTCAGGACTAAGCGGGTCTAACTTTTTTAAGTGTTAACTTCATTGTCAAACAATGGTGAACATTTCTTTTTTAAATTGAAACGCATTTTTTAATTTTCAAGTGGTGGAAAACAGACAGAAAATACAATTTGAACAACATTTGTAAATAATTTTATAACTATGTATGTTCAAATATTTTATGTTATTTGAATAAAATATTTGTTTACTAGGGCACACTTGAAACATCAACGTAATTCTGACAAACATTTTAATTATTTTGTTGAATGAATATTATACCAAATTCAACTTTTTGACATCACTGCATTCAGAAAAAAATGCTTTATCAAACCAAGGTTGAGCATAGTTTGACATTAAACTTTAAAAAATTACAATTAGGGCCACTTTGTAGTCCTTAAAGTTGTTTGTTTATTCAAATCGGATAATAAATAACGGAGTTATATGAGATTAAAGCGATTTTTAGCCAAATTGCAAAAAAGTTACCCCAGTTAGAGCCTATTTTAATAAGATAACAACATATTTTTTAATAGCAACTCAAGCATGTTCTTCAAATCTTTTTACACCTTCAAATTCTTGCGAATGTAATACAATCTTTGGTTTTTCTTATGGATCATGATAAGTTTATTAGTGAATTTTGAAAGTAGTTTTGTTCCTCTTTATTGCAATGTATCATATATGATTGTTTACATCATTTTGCTTTAATGAAATGGCACTCTTCTGATTTTCTGCAGTAGACTGTGGAATTAAGTTTGTGTAGCAGACTGTGTATTGTGTAGTATTTCAGTAATAAACTTATCACGACCCATAAGAAAAACCAAGATTTGTATTATTTTTGCAAGAAACTGAAAGTGCAGAAAAATTTGAAGAGCATGCTCTTGAAAAGTGTTCTAACACTATGGCAATATCTTTCTAACCAGTTGAGCTATTAAATAAAAACAAAATCAGAAATTTTAGTTTTTATTTAATATCAAGTAAACCGTGGCAAGTAGGTATGTTAAATGTTACTATCACATTGAACTTTTTGTATCTTGTAATTTGACCAAAGCCGTCACGTTCATCAACATAGATAATGCATCTACCTACACTTATGGGTCGCTAGGTCGCTATTTTAAGCTTCACAAATTTTATTGTTGCAGTTTTTGAAAGTCACTGAAACACTGATTAGATACATTAATATACTTTTCCGGCGTCATTTAATGCATGATTTTCTATTAATGAACGATTTTAATTACCATAGATACAACTAATGTATTTAAGAAGAAACATTTAAAAAATCAATGCCAACTTTAAAAAGTCAAATAAATTGTGGCATTAATACACGACAACTTTTGAAACCAGAAATGTAGATGTCTCAATGAGTATTATTTCTATAATAATATACGATTAACTAAAAAATATTGTAAGTATTGTAACTAACTCGTGCGTTAATCGGCGATTAATAATCTCTACAATTAACTCAATCGTTTTTGCTCGCGCGTTAAAATGTTTCGATTATTAATCGCTGTCCTTAACACACTTGTTTGTTAAATAACTATTAATTCAATATATCTAACTTTGTCCGTTCAAAAGTTACAAGAGTTCGAAATTTGAGAAAAATCGTAGTTTTTAGTTTTTGGAAATTTGTAAGAAATCTATCGATTCTAGGCTCAAATTAGAAATCAAGAAGGTTGATTCAAGAAGGTGATTCGCATAATAACCGACACAGAGCAGGGGCATGTCGCAAAACCTAAAATATGGTGATTTAATACAACTTATTCTTATACTAAGTTACACCCCTGCAAAGTTATAGGCCTTCAAAGTCGAATTTAGAATTTCGAAAAGAATCAGTATCGCAATAATACTTGCTTACTTAGAAAAAACAAATAAGAAGATTAATTGATAGTAAGTAGAGATCAATTAAACCATTTTAAAGGGTTGAATAGAGATAATAACACTTTTAAAACGTGACAGAACTTTTTAACTTGTTGACGAATTTAAAAAACTATTATTTCTTTTTATGGAAAATTTAATTCTAAAACCCTTTCTACTTTTGTAATTTTTTAAAAAACTTCGTCGTTTTTAAGAAAAATCCGAATAACTAAACACATAATATATTTTCTAGAATCATCGAATATTTAATAGTTGACAATGAACATACCTATACGGAATCGGTATTATGGATAATTGTAACTTTATAATAAATAACACTTAGAACGTGTACAAAATTTGGTTTTTCTATGTTAAAGAACTAATGAAATATCAAATTTTTTCGAAATTTTAAACCCCACCTATAACTATATATAACTTCTATATAACTATAACTTCTCAGGAGTCCAAAACCAAGTGTAAGGGTAAGCTGCGTTAAATTACCATATTTTATGTTTTCTTACATGCTTCTGCCCTGTGTCGGTTCTTATACGAATCACCCTATATAGTAAAACGTTGATTTCCTGGCGTTTGGACGATTTTGGAAATTTTTTAATTTTCTGTCAATTGAAGTAGAAGAAAAATTGAACATATTGAAATTTTTGACGTCAATTTTGTAACCTGTTCTCGTAAATATCAGGGCACTAAACACGAATCTGCCACTAGTTTTTATCTACGAGACGTAATTTTAAACATGACAATTTCCCCAATTTTACGCGAAATTTTTGTCAAAATTGAAAAAATCAACTGTGTATTCTAGGTTTCAAAATTTTCATTACCTATTGCAGCTTTCGATAGCCACAAAAGCATTGATTACATTGATACAAGCATTGATGTAATTTAATTTAATGTAACTTTGTCCGTTTAAAAGTTACACGAGTTATAAAGTTTAAAAACTGGTAATTTGCAATTTTTAGAAATTTATAAGAAATCTATCGATTCTCTGACAAAATTGAGTTCAAATTTAAAATCAGGAAGGTCGGATACACAATGTAACATTGATTTCATCGCGTTTGGACTTACGATAGCGTTTTTTGAACATGATTCGATTTTCCAGCGATTGAGGTAAAAGAAAAAAATCGAAAATATATTTTCAAACTTTTGACATAATTTTATGATTTATTTTCGTAGATTTTGGGCGAATCTGACAGTAGTTTTTTACGAGGTGTAGTTTTTAAGATATGACCATATGAACTATTTCATTCAAAGTTTTAGTCAAAATTAAAAAAATCAACTTTTTTATTTTAAGCTATCCATTTCATTGTTGCAACTTTCGATAGCCGCTGAAACACTGATTACATTGATGTGGGGTACTTTAATTCGATATAACTTTGCCCATTCAAAATTTACGAAAGTTGGAAAATTGAAAAAAATTGTAATTTTACAGTTTTTTTAAATTTATTGATCTATTGATTATTGATTAAGGCAAAATTGAGTTCAAATTTAAAATCAGTAAGATTGAACATATGATCTTATGTCGAGTTTGGATAAACGATAGCGATTTTGGAAATTTGTCGACTTTCTATCGATTGAGTTAGAAATAAAATCGAAAATATTTGATATCAATTGGACTCATCCTTTCGAGCCATTTAACACGAATCTGAATCTGGCACTTGTTCTTTGTACATACTTACAAGTAGGCTTAATTCCATGGTCGAATCCGTGTTAAGATGATGATGGTTCTCTCAGGCAGCACGCAAAGAAATCGTAGATTTCCAACCAGTTTCTTTTTTTTTTTGATAGATATGTATTTATATTTTCCTAAATATTCAGTTTTTGGTTGTATCTCTAATATTTTGTTTTAATTGTTCTCAATTTTTTCATGTTGTGTGAGATTGATCTTTGATATTTTGGTATCAGTTGGGTTGGGAGGTGTTGCAGCGTTGTTAAATTTGTGTTTTTGCTCGGGGAGTTGCCAGTGGCGTAGATGGGAAGTCCGAGGGCGGCGCGGGTGAGGTAATTGCATAAAGGCGGCTATCATTGCTCGGTCGAGAGGGGCATTCATTACGGCGACCGCGGGAGCGTCCCGCCGCCGACGCCAGCGCTAACCGCCGTCGATTATCAAGCCAGTCGGGGTCGTCTTATTACATGTTCGCCGGTTTTTAAACTGAAATATGCCTTTATCTCCCGCGAAGTGGCTTTCATTACGAGCGCGCCCAACATTTTACTAACACAATCAATTATGGAATTTCACGAAGCATAAATGACGAGCTAATGTTTGCACATTTTTAATTGAAATGCAGAAACGGTCGTAACTTTTTGCAAAACGAATGCCGCGGTTTGTTAGGTATGCATTTTTGTGACAAATGATAAATCCTACCAGTGTTTTGTCAACTTACCGCTTCTACAGATTGTATAATTTAACAGGTCTGGTTTCAATTACATTCGTCAATCTCGTCAAGCTAGTTCTCGCTCCCTGCTGAATGTATTAAAACGTGAAACGCCCAACCCGCACCTAGGTGCTAATTAATACGATTTAACACGTGATCAACCCGGAGTGATTACAAAAATCATAAATACCGCATCTTCCAAGGTGATTTGCAAGTGCGCTTTGCCAGTCGTAGTTTGTAGTTGCCCAACTTATGCTGCTAAGCTTTGAACATAAATCAGTACTATAATCTCGCTTCGCCTGGATGGTAGTTTGTTTTATTATCGCTTCACCCGTCATAGAGTTGGCCGGTTAACGCCATAAATAAACATGGCCGATCACCCAATAAATAGTAAAATGCGGTTTATGGTGCGCATTAGGATCTGATTGTGGACTTTTTCGAAAATCTTAGTACACCCCTGCCCTAGCGGCAATGCATTAACAATTCAGATTGCGATGAGCAGCCGACGCTCCCGCTCAGCGGAGGCGGCGACTTCAACTCAGATGAATAAGTCAGCTCTTTAAACACGGTCATAACATGCAGAATCCCCTTTTTACATTCGACAACTTTTTTGTCATGTAAAAATGTTAACACGTTCCCAGTCAATCTCGGATTTAAAATCCCCAAGATTCTACTTGTCACTTTTCAAGATATGTGTATCATCTTAATTGAATTTGTAATGACAATCTCTAGAGGGATATTGATATCTATCTCAACGTTCGTTTTGACAACCAATTTAACACTTCCATTTACCGCACACCCTTCGTGCATGTAATTTTTAAATCTACACCGCCACCCGCCATAATCCCCAAATAATTTGGCCCGAAGGAAATTTCCAAAACCGCCGGCTGCTATCGCATTCTAAGCTTAATCCATTCTACACACTTGCTAGTTTTTACTTTCTGATTGAACTGATTGAGCAAAAAGGTTCTACTAAAACCTGTTAAAGGGTGTAAAATATTTTCATTTAAAAATCAATTAACCCTATTGTCGCTTCTTTGATTCAAATTTTTCCTTAATTATATTTTTTCCAACTTAAATCTTTAACAATATTTCTTCAGTTTTACCTGTTGTAACGGTTAGGTTTTGACTTAAGATCGATAGGATGACGCGAAGTGTACTCAATAACAAGTTAAACTGTGAAATCAGGCAGGCGTCGGTTTGGGTGAACCCCTCGACGCCAGCCGTAGCAGTTACCACATAGCGTCGACCGAGAACGGACATGCACCCAACATTCAAATTGAAATGTCAGTGTCATTTTCACCAGTGTGATATCCTACATGCCCTGTTTACACAGACAAATCACTGTGTTTACGTCCGTCTGGCAAAAGAAATCGTGTTCATTGGCACCATCGTACTCGATTACACAGCACAGAATTAGCTGAAACTATTTGAAGTTGTTTGTGTTGAGTTTTCAGTTTCTCGTCCAGCCAGATGCAATATTTCTTAAGGATGAGACGAGAAAGACTCATTACAGCTCTTCGGCATTTTCGACCGGTTCATAAATACATAATTTTGAGTAACATCAAAGTCAAATCGTTACCACTTTGGCAACCTCGGATCCTATAGGGTGAACCCGACCTCTGCAACACTTCTACTAAATGTTTGGCCGTAAAGTCATCGTAAAATACCAACGATTGATGTAATGGTATAATTTATTGGCGCTGGACTTCAAAACTGGCTACACAAAGCACAAAGCCGTCTTGACCATCTCTTAAGACTGCTGCGGGCAGAAGAAAAAAAACTAGTCATTTGCCATGACCGAACTGTTAACCGTCGGTTCATCCGATATAGAACCGTCGAGTGTTTAATTGCGACGTAACAAGTGTGATTGTGGACTAGAACTCCAGTACCAAAGAGTAAAACGCACGTTCTCATCAGTGCGCAATTAGTGTGTACGTGTTGGTGGGAGTTCGGCGTCGCGATGCGTCGGCGATTGCCCAACCACTAACAAGTAGGACACCTCCTGCATACCAAATCACGTTTTGCTCCCTGTAAAATGCGTAATTGCATCATTTCGTTTTAAACAGTTGTTCCGTTCATTTTATTTCGACCGTAACACATTTCAATAACAGCCCGCCAATAATATTTCGATTTTAACGAAAAATGACTTTTTGCTCGAGTGGAAAAGTTGAGCTTTGCGCGATTTGGGGGCGTGGGACTCGAGTTGGGTTGTTGTCCGCGAATCGATTCGAGATTGGTGTCGTAAACCATCCGAGTGCAGGATTGTTCGTTTTATGAGATGCAAGGAAAACACAAATGAAAAAAGAAAGCTCACGTCAGAGCTAGCTTGTATGTGAAAGCTAAAGTCCGATGAATAAATCCGCAAAGTCTGAGCTTTGAGTGAGTTGACAGTCGGCAGATGCGAAGGGTCCTGCATGGAGCGAGACCAAGGTATCATTGATGACTGAATGATAAGGTAATAAGCAGACCGATATTTAAATACATGAATTATGTAGATGCGTACTTATTCGATTGGACATATTGATACCCCACTCGCTGTTATTAATAGGCACAATTTACACACAATACAATACCAAACTCTGAAGCTACGTTTGAATACAATTTATATTCAGATGCAACTTTCATTTGTAATTGCAAGAATTTTCACAAAACACAAGTTGTAGCGGAAACCAGACACATATCACTCCAATCAAAGATAAACTCCCCAAAGACCCGAAACAATCTGAAGAGAAAAAATCATAACCAGCATAAAAATTTTACTACCGAATAATTTTGTTAGTGACAAATTTTAAAGTATGAATACGGCGAAGCAACATAAAAAGCCATGTTTGTAGTAAATATAATAACAATAAAATGTAAATTGATTTCTCACGGGGCATGGGGTGATCCAGAGGGGACACGCCGGGATTCACAGCTGGATAGGTAATATGGGACGACACAAGGTCGCCCTATACACTAACACTAGTTCACGCACAGAACTCTGAATCAAAGTTGTTGCAACTTCAGCTACTTAAAATTTAAAATTTTGTTTTTATCATTTCGTTTGATGACGAGACTGTAATGCAGAAAATATCGGTGGTCGCAGTGTGACGATTATCAATTTAAAAGATAATAAACGGCACCAGCAAGGTTCAGAGGGAATCAATTAGGGTGCTATTTGTCAAACGGCACAACATATAAGTGACTTCTGGACACCTGCTTTACGGTCCAGTGCGCTAAATAGCCGTTTGCAATGCTCATTTTAAGTGTGCCACCGAGTCATTGAATAGGTATGGGTCCTCGACGGGGTAACTTCCCCTCGCCGCTTTTGCTTACTAACACAACCCAGTGTCATTCCACCGAGATTAATCCTATTACCACTCTCGTATTTGACCGATAATTCAGGCGTAACCGTTATAAACACCACTATTTAGACGGATGTATTTCATGTTCTACAAAAGCTAACAATTTGTCAGTGATGAAATACGGTCGAATTTTAAATAAAACCGTCCCAATTGGCTCCATTTCTTTGCCAATTTTCAATCAATTTCGTTGGCGATGAATTTTGGATAGATTTTGCTGAACTGTTTTCTTTTTGGTGAAACATTTGAGGGGTCATGGCACCAGCAAAATATAGGATTATCGAAAATAACAATCCAAAATTGGTGGGTGATATTTATAATCCGAGTTAATGTCACAAATCAAACGGTAGAAGTTGAATGGCTTTTGAAACGTCGCTGCACTATTATTATATGGCCAACTCCGGAAGTCCAAAGAAATAGCCAAATGTCATTACCTTTAGAAATTCTTTAGGATCGTTGGAATTTGACCGACTATTTTATGTACTTCCTCTCTTCACCCGGGAATCGACACTACACCCCTTTGGAGATTAAAAAGCTAACAAGCGGCATCGGTGTTTGCACACGTATTTAGAGCGATCAAATAAAAACGTTGTAAGCTGTGCAAAATCCCTTAATAAATTAGCCTAGTCGTTGGGAGATTTTATTTCAAAACGGCTTTCATAAGGTAGCAACGCGGGCAATTAGCACTCGACGTTCTTAATTAAATAACAAAATTCAACGTTGGAGCGTTACAAAATCGAACGTAGGATACATAATTAGAAGAGACAGTTCGTTTTTTAGGGGTGGGGGGATAGTTTTTGATGTTGGTGGCGAATGGCGGTGAATGTGGTGGTAATTTATTTCCATATACATCTACGACGGTTGTTCACGTGTACGGCAACAAGCGGCAACGTGTATCTCGCGCATTCTGTAGACCGAAAACCTGCAGACAACTTATTTATGTTTGAATTGTTTTCAAAATGCCGACGTTTTCCCACTACTGTTGGTTGTAGAGCGGACTCATCGCTGTAGGAAATGAAAAAAGTTCAAACGATTTCGCGGAATCTTGTATGGTCACGAAACCGCGAACCAAGTGGCTTATTTAGCGGTAAGGCCTTGTGGAAGACACCGTCCCTGTGTGGATTTCCTGCTTTACATACAAGAGGAAGCTCTTGGGCCGATCTATGCCCGGTATGCGGTTCGGCTGACCGGTCGGTTTAATTGATTTATGGAAAGGAATTGTGTGATTTGTCGACGGCCTCGTGGTTGATGTGGCTCCGTTTCAGTTTCACTGTCTATTTTTTACTGTAACGTCACGTGTCGGGTTGAGTTGAGTTGAGTTGAGCGAAAGAATTGCATCATGTTCATGTGTTTGTTCCTTTGTTGCAGTAGGACCTTTGTTTGGGGGTGGCTTCAGTGCGAGCAACGGCGCTTATACGTTCTCGGTGCCTGGCCTTCCTCCCGCCGCCCATGCTCTCGCCAAAACCAGCTTCCTCTTCGACCACGGTAATTATGCCATTATTACTCTCATTGTCGTCAATCACGAGACGCCTCCCTCTTCGTTCTACGACGCGCTTTTATGTTTTTATTTTCGCGGGAGACGAGATAAGGGTAAATGTCCATCTGTTCAGGGACGTAACTCCTATACAATCACAATCTGACAAGGCAGCGAAACGAGCTCACCGTCTCTTCTTTTTATGGTCAAAAATCTCCTCTTAGATCTCTGATGAAATTAAATGCCGAGTTTTAATGTTCATCGGGTGGAAAAAGTTCATATCGTCTCCCTGCCGTGTGGCGCTCGCTCTGTCGTCCGCCCAAAGAAGGGAATTTAATTAAGTAAAATTACACTGCTTGTACTTTAATTATGTTAGTATCAGACTTTTTACGGCGGCTGCCCCCTCAACGTTTACACCATCGGGCTCGAGAGCAGATCGGCTCGGCTCACCGATCAAAAGGTGTCGCTCAAAGGAAGATCGCGGAGCATCTCGACTCTCGCTCCGGGTGACAAATCTCCTCACCTTATACCCCATTTCCACCCAACGCGATAACCAGAAAACCAAGTAGTCTTTTAACAGAATACCATGCGCCCGACGAATTACGTCTTCACCATCTCGCTCCATGCCGCTTAAAATATGGTAATTGCCGCGTTAACATGCCTATTACTTTTACAGCCTCGCGCTATGCCTCTATACCTCTTAACGATTCCGAACCTGCTTCCGGAACCCACCACAAAAATACTATTGGCTATTGCTTACAATCCAACCAAACACCTGATTAAATTCTCAATCTGTTCTTCTTCTTATTGAATAAGAAGAAAACCAATTCGGTTGACACTTTTTAAAACTCAGATTGCTACAATTTGATATAGTCGGAGAGAGATCTTAAAGTTTTAGCAATTTTTTTGATTTTCTAAATCCATAGGTAGGTACCTACACCCGGCCAATTATGTAATGCACAGGTGGTACGCAAATAATTTACTTTTCTCAAGTTATCATCAAGTGTAACATAGAGAAACTTGTAGGAGACATTAGAAAAGCACAGGAGATCACAAATTGTCAACTTTTTCTACGTTATCCTGGATGATAATGTGGTAAACGTAGATTATTTGTGCACCCTCCGTTCATTACTTAATTGGCCGAGTGTACATATAGGACTTAGGTATTCTAAGTTGGGTCATTGTTTACTTTACCCATTCTTAGATTTTCAAAAAACTAAGTACACCACCGTATTCGTCAGCATGTATATGTCGTAGTCATTGGGCGTAATGCGTCATTGCACGGAAAGCCTAGTCATTGGCCGTACTGCCGTCAAAGGCAAATGAATATTCCTCTGTTTGACTGAAATTTTACGCCATTTCAGGGATTGCCGCTTGAATTCTTGTCAAATAGAGTAAACGGTTAAGCGATTACACGTTACAGCGTTTGACAAACGTTTATTTAGTCATTTGCTGAAAAATCTTGAAATTTGAAATGTTTGAAACTACCTGTAGAAATCAAATTTTTTGATAGAAAAAAGCAAGCAAACAAAATATTTTCATGTTGATGTTAGTTCCGTTTATTTGGTACAATTCAAACACATATTATAAAATCAAACACACATGGGTAACTTCGTAGGGCGTAACATAAATAATGTTATCATTCTCTTCCAACCTCTTCTTAATGACGATCTGTTTTTTTCCTAACTGCGTTGTATCATATAGGGACAAAAAACTGCCTCCGAGTTTTCTTGCCACTAATGTGCTTGGCGAGTAAAATATCTTTCGCAACCTAAAATGTTCAACTACAACCAACTGGTTTATTTTGAGATTAGGATTTTCTTACCTCCTTCATTTCTTCACAATTCCACGGTTTTTTCGCATCCTGTAGTGGGATCCTGGAAAAAGCGATTGCGACCGAGTCGCTTCTAAGCAACCGAAAACGGTTGCTTTGGATAGATATCAGCCGAGTCGCAATGGATTTTCTTCGGTTAAACAGAGAGCATCCCTATGAATGGCATTGGTAGATGACGGCTTAGGGGCTGGATTTTCAGATATTTTCAGGTACAAGTGGAAGGGTTATAGCCTCCGGCACCCAAGTTTACCCGTTTTTGGTAGAAACCGTTTCTACAACTCCAAAGGTGCTGCTTTAAAAGCGATTCTTCGGATATTGCATATTTATCGTTATTTGGAGATTAACAAGGGGTTTTTAAATAATCTTTATCTTGTTGTTTATAATATGTACCAATATTATTACTTTTGTAGGTAAAAAATAACAATTTTTATTTCCGAAACCACTTTTAAATGATCTCTAGATTATTTGAATTTCTTCTTCAAAACGTGCTTGCAAATTTTACAAAATTTTAATCTCGACAAACATTTTAATTATTTCCTTGAATAAACGTTATATCCCAGTCAACTTGGACATTTGTAATTACATTCAGAAAAAATATCTGTAAACAAAAGTCCTAGGTAAGTACAATCGTACCATAAAGTATGTTTCTATACAAAATAATATCCTCTACAAATTTTGTTACATTTATAATAATTTGTTGGATTCATAATATACAGTAGCTTATATTCTAACTCTATCAGATTGAAACGCAAGTTTGAATCCATACGCATATCTCAATTTTTGTATACAGAGTGTCCCGGAATAACTGTTACAAACTTGAGAGGCGGATATAAAATCAAAAAATTAAACGGCTTTTCTTAATAAACATGTTCTCGAAAACGGTTGATAACGGAAGAAGAGTTCTTGAAAATTGTGGTAACTCTTGACTCTTATGATCAATTTTTCCGAATGTTTGCACATGTACTACTGAATTAAGTTATCATGTATCGTTGGTATCTATTTTGATGAAAATCGCACGACACTGAAAAGTAGCCAATAGAAAAATAGAATTCGATGTCGTTTCTATGACAATGTAAAAATTTCCTGAAAATTTTTTTTTCCGGAAATTTTATTTTTATGCATGTTCCACTCGGGCTAATTAATACGTTTTAGAAATGCATTCGAAAAAATTTCCGGAAATAATCAATGCACTAGGAATATTATAAGTGACAATTGTTTAGTATATTAAAGTACACGAGGTTTACGTTCACGATACTTAGGTTAGGTAGTTTGAAAACTTTTCATCTTAACAAATTGCTGAAAAATGATTGGTTTCGCATTTTTGAAAAGATCCTCCCCTAAACCCCTTCCCTCCAAAGCGACCGAAATCGTAAAGATAGCGACTCGATCGCAATCGCTTTTTCCAGGATCCCACTACTGGTTTGCAAAATAATATTCACTTAGTTTTTTATAAAACAAACTCTTTTGGTTATCCATTTTTAATCAAAAGAAGTACAATTATTAAGGTCCGAACCGAAGTTCTACACAACTTATTTCAAGTCTTCAGCAAATGACTAAACAAACGTTCGTCAAACGCTGTAACGTGTAGTCGCTTAACCGTTTACTTTGTTTGACGAGAATTAAAGCGGCAGTCCCTGAAATGACGTAAAATTTCAGTCAAACAAAGGAATATTTATTTGATTACAGCCTTTGCCGGCAGTACGGCCAATGACTAGGTTTTCCGTGAAATGCCCAATGACTACGACATATACATTACGAAAATCAATATCTTTTTTTGTGCAAACTACTTCTATTTTTACTCTTATTTTTCTTGCTCTAGCACATCTTTATCTATAAATTTTGCATAAAATTATTTATCATTTGCACAACATTTCATTGCTTAAAATGGCATTATAATGACGTTTCACGATGGTTTCCAAAAAAAACACCGCAAAAAGCGAGAAGTGGGCATTGTAAACAATTGGATATACAAATATACAAATGTATATTTTTCTTTAAATTTTTGAACGCATGAACAAATATGACTGGTGCCTTGGACATATTAAAAGAAATCTGTCCGATCGGCATGTGCATCGAATATTATGCCAGCCACATATCACCCAATTACCAGAAATTTATTGCTAGTCAGCTGGAAGTCGTCGCGGCTTGAGCCGCAAATACTTGCTTTTATTTTGAAATGTGGCCTTTCCTATTGTCGTGTCTGAGACAATAAATACTTAGGTAATTGTGGGGACCGAGCTGCGATTTGTGACAATGGATAAAGTGGTGGCAATGCGCGGAATGTGATCTCACTAAATGCCGCCATAAAAACTAAACGCGTGTATGAGTGTCTCTCATCTCGACCGACCCTTGCTGACAACTCAACCGAAACGGTCAACGCGTCCAACTCCGGTCTAATCAAATAACGAAACGCATTAGCAAACATGCACTACTGATCCAATTCCCCAATTGCCATCGCTGCAACCATTAAAATATCTCTATGCTGGTATAGATTAAAAAAAAATCGGTTCAGCAGTACGAACTAAAAGTCATGTCGTCATTGGCGTGGTCATCGGTTAAAAGAAATTAAAGAAATATTTTACAACACTGTTTAGTAGGGATTAAGGGCATCAGTGAGATTGGTTGGGAATGGGATGTCTCTACCCTTCCGTCGGTGATGGGAACGTACCCTGTTATTTTTTAGCGCACGACAACGGGAACCATAAATAATTTGTCGACAAATGGATCGAGTTAATTTACATGTTTTAAATGATAACCCCCGAGAGGTGATGCATCTTGAGAGACGTTGTAATAAGGCTCTCAATACCCTATTATGTTTTAATGGGTCTTGGAAAGTACCCTCGCGGCCTCCCTATTATCCGGGTTAGGTACATAAGATATGCAAAGAACGCAGTGTTTGTTTATATCGCATCTTCTTAGCGGCATGTGTAGCCATATGTCAGAGCCCTAGTGTTATCGGACCACTTTGCAGCAAATTGCCACGATCTACAGCAATCTCGCAACAGGGATGGTGTTATAGGGATGCGGTATGAGTTTGAGAGGGAAGAGGAAAATATCGTCAACCACGAACTAACCTGGAAATTGCTTTCGCGAAATACGTTGCTCAAGCTTACGGCAGTTCAAGGGTTACTTGGGTGCCTATTCTTTAATATAATCGGGATGAAAGTATGCTTCCGGAGTGATAACATTTGCGATGTGAGACGGCCAGCGCGAAACTATCAAAACGGGGGTCGTATTGTTCCGTCACAAATTAGTTCCATCGAACGAGAAAAGTGACAAAAGCTAACAAGTTATTACATGAAATAAGGGGGACGCATTAGGCAGGGGACTTTCATGTATCTAATGCAGTTTCTGACAGTTGCTTCGACCCTATTCGTATTGCACTTTTGCTATGTTTATAATTTCGATATTACTCTCTTAATTCGGTGATTCACCCTTTTCTCTTGAATTATGAGGTTAAAGAGGTCATCTTGGTAAAATGGCGGGGGTCGCTTGTGTTTTAGCGCAAATTCGCGAAAAGTTCAACGGGCGTCTTTACGTTCCGATCGGACGTCCCGACGCCGGCGTCTGCTTCCACATTCGACCGTCTTTGGAAGCTCCGCCTTGCGCCGCCTTCCCTGCTAGGCTAACAAGTATATCTAGACAGCATACCCAACATGTTACGTACATTGTAGCACTACGTCCGATACTTCCAATCCAGATAACATTCTAAAATATCGCCGCATTCTTTCGACCCTCTCTTTGTACTTTTAAATTTAAACTATCCCGGCTGCAAACTCTCTGAAAATCTAAATAAGGCTTCACATGGAGATCCTCCTTTGTTTCGCGGGGATTCCGATAAATTGCTACCAATAAATTCAGGCGACTTAACATGCGTCACCCTACGTTTGACGTTTAGTTTTTTTTTACCTAATCGTACATATCTATATAGTTAAGTTCATAATTTTTCTAATCAAAATCAGTACATTTGTTTTTCCTTCGATAACATTGAAAGATCGTCGGATGATGGATGGATTAATTAGTTGTTACGGGGCAAAACAAACGGTTTGTGATTGCGGAATAAGTGCAAAATTAAGCGAGGTAATGAGCAACGGGGTAGGGGTGAAGAGCTTTGAAGTAGTAAGGAGCAGTCACAAAGTATAAAAATAAATGAAAAGTTAGCTCATTCAGGCACTGATTAAATTAAAAAAGGAGGGGAGTGTCGTGTTGTCACTTTGCCGGCTTAAAATTGTGTAAAGCTCCTTGAAATAAGGGAACTGTTTACCCTCGATTCTGATGTCTGATCTGGCGATTTTGCTGGGTGATACTGGAATTGGTGGCGTGTTGGTACGAACTTTATGGGATTGGGTGGTGACACTAATTGGGTTGTACGTTGATATTTGTGGTATGAGAATGAAAAGTGGAGGGCGCCCCTCTGGCAATAATAATCCCGTTTAAATCATTGACATTTATTTAGGAAAGTAAGACAGCGGTTATTGCAGAAACCGCAAAGGAAATATACCTCCGCCACCGCGCTGTCACAAACACGACCTAATATTCGGGGACATAAATTTACAAAACATTACTGAAATGAGTGAAATGAAATGATACAGAGGCAGGGATTGTTATACGGCCTATAAATATATTGCAGTGATAACATTTGTAAAATGGATCTTTTATTTGGAAGAAGATATTGCGGCAGCCAGTATTTATCATCGCCCAGGAATGCGATTTCCACCAGATTATTACTGTATGTTATAGGGGTTATTCCGCATCAACGGTCTCCGATTTCATATGCCTAACCGCTGCACACGAAACTCAAAAGCTCCAGCGATTTATAATTAATTTTAACCACGGCAACCATAAACCATTCCCTCAATAATCATCATCCAACAAATATTACTATGTCGTTAAAAATTACGGGCATCTCATAGCAACGTCAGAAGCAAATGTCTTTATTTATATCATGAGTTGACAGCTATAATTCATATCAGAAGATGCTGCCAAAAACGTAACTTACCTAAGACCATTTATAAACTTTTCCATCAATTTTTAACAATATCTCAGTTTAATGCAATATCTATGTGTACAGGGTGTTTTCTAAAAAATGCCTCAAACCGTAAGTCCGTTTTTAATATCTGATTTTAATAAATAAAAAACATTTGGAAATTATCCTTCAAACACTACGAAGTGGGCTTAATCGTAATTTCTTTAAATATTAACTTTAATGTCAAATGGAAACGCATTTCTTTAGATCTTTAGCTGGATAAGTACTTTAGTTTGACGGAGTATTTTCTTCTTCTTAAAGAAATGATATTTAAAATGTTAACTTTGGTCTTATAGTATTTATTCAACAAGATAATTAAAATATTTGTCAAAATTACGTCGGATTTTTTGTAAAATTTTCAAGTGCACGGTGGAAAACCCTCTGAAAATATAATTTGAACAACAATTATAGTTTTGTTCAAATATTTGTCGTTACCGAACGTAATTTTGGTAAATGTTTTAATTATTTTGTTAAATGAATATTATAACAAATTTCTTTTTTGAGACATCATTGCATTCAGAAAAAATACTTTATCAAACCAGTATTAAAAAAAAAAACGTTTATATCTGAAAGAATTTAAACATCTTTTGACATTAAAGTTAATATTTAAAAAAATCTTACAAGTCCTACCTAAGGTTACTATTTAGTGTTTAAAGAATAATTTCCAAAAGTTTTTGTAATTATTTAAATCAGATAATAAATAACGAAGTTACAGCTTGGAGCGTCTTTTAAGAAGGATTCTGTATGTATGTACGTGTATATACAGGGTGTTTTAGTGATTTTACAACACACTTCAGGACGTGATTTCTTTCCTAAAAGTATTCTTAATTTTTTACATAATTTTTTCAAACTTAGTATGTAGTACAAATGTATCTATCTGTCAAACCTTTAAAATAAGGCAAGAAAAATTATGGCACTCTAGGTTAAAACTATAATTTGTTTGTCAATTGAAATTTTACTTATTGTATGCTAGGTAGGTATGTCGTTGGATTAAAAAAACTATGAAATTCTAAAAATGCAATAATATTGCAGGTTTTTCAATTTACATTTTGAAAAATAATGTCACTATTGCCAAAACAAAAAGCAAAACAAAAATATTATTATGCCAAGAAGTGGCAATTGACAGATATTTGACAGAACAAAAGTTGCTTATTTTGGTGTTCCTTATAACATTGTACCTATAAGGTCTCTATCGCTCATCATTTTTATTATTAACAAGTTTTTTGAGAATATAGAAGCTTTTACTACGCAATGACTCATAAGCTTGAAGGCTTTATATTTAATTATATCTACAAGTTTACATGCATGAAACTCAAAATTGAAGATGGTTGTCAATTTCTTTGTGTTTGTACATAAAAATCTAATGGGGTAAGGTAAATTGTTGCAATTGTCTTTTGTTTCCATCGCATCCTTGAAAAACCTAAAAATCTCTCGGCAAGAATGATGGAATTTCTGGATTTTAATTTTTAATTTGATAGGGGATGAAGTTAGGTACAGAGAATGCTTAAGTAACTCATCCTAAAATACAATTTTCTATCGAATAGTGCAAAAAAATTAGTAGGTGCTATTTGAAAAAAATGACATTTTGACCATTTTTGGTTGCGATATTTGAAAATTGTCTGCGCCCATATGGTACAAAATGGAACCACCATTAAGATATCAAAAGTTAGTCTGGACTTTGAACTAACTACTTTGCAAATTGACTTTCATAAATTCTAAATCGCCTGCCAGATATAAATTTCTTCGTAAGTTACCACATCGCCCATTTTTTTCATATAAATTAACATAATGTCAAAAATTGTCAGATAAGTTCACATAACAAGTGTTATGAAAACTCAACGTTGGAAAACCAATCGAACCAAGTAGAAAAAATGGTACGTTTCCATTTAAAATAAGAAAGTTGATGCTGACTTTTGGCACATTCTGTATAGCTAGAGAGCTCAAATAATTTTAGATAATTTTAGATGAGCATGACTGATTATGACTGCGTTCCAAGATTCAAATTTTTAATCCAACTGGAAGTTGAGAAACTTCTAATGCACGGGCTATGTGAATCACCCTGTATAGGTTCAATGTAGGTATATCGAAGACGAGGAGCATTACCTATATACCTATATACCTATAATTTTAAAACAACATAACGTATCTAATTAATTTTTCCATATTTTTCTACTGAAAGGCTAATATAGGTACATACCTACATGCCTATAATTAATAAATTTAACTTATATTTAGCATTTTTAATCTAGACTACTAGTAGGTATATAGCTTTAAATCTAAGAAATCTTGTCCGTTTACTTAAAGTTTACAAATTCCAGAAATGCGTTTTAATTTTGTGGCGGTTAAATTTTTTGGGGTGTTTTATGCGTTAGTTATCCTGGGGGATTTAAATCACTAAATCTCCGCTGGTCTTTTGTTGTTAAGACGCCAAAGTTTAATAAAAGTGAAAAAACCCGGTGGCGAGCTGATGAACAAAATAACCTAATAAATTTGAGTTCAGGGCAAAAAACGTCACCGTGCCAGTGTACAATAAAAGGTTTGCTGGGCGAGAGCGCGCTCCCCATCACTTTTCTATTCTATAAGCGTTTGTTGTCTAAGTTCCATCAATCACGACAAATTTTAATATCGCCCAGAACGTATTATGGAACAGTAAATTGTACACAATATTGGTGACAGCTTGTCGGTTTTTAGAGTTTAAGCGTGCATGGACACCTATAAGCTTTCATCATCAGCTCGCCACTAAATCGAAAATTGCACCAAGGATGCTGTCGGTGATGTTGGGGATAAAAAATTCCCCTTAGGAGCGGTTTATGAATAGCAAATTGCAATTGAAAACACGAGTGGCAATCTAAAATGTAGATGTACGGGTTGCACCTGTGATATGATTTCTTAGCTTGAATTATGCCCCACTAATACTTAATACCATATTTTTCTCGTATTCCCTCCTCGGTATAATGTATTCAAGATAAAATATTCTGGTCTCATTTCCCCTCTAAAGTGAGCGTTACCCTATTATTACAATCGGATGACCCCTTTGCACAGCAATAGATTACCCCTGGCAATCTTTAGCTCTTCTCGCGACGATCCTTTCACATCCTGCAACTTCGCAGGTGCTAATGCAGGTGATGCGCAATTAAGCTCGCTAAAACAGTCGCCTTTGACCATTGATTTTTTTTGCTTACCATTAGCAGAAAACTGGTGCGGTGTAAATGTAAAACAAGCTTTTAAACAAATAACAGTTAAATGTTATGGTTCAGGTGCAAGTTGGATAGCAGGAAGGCGTGGTTTCTGCTGGCCACGCCGGCAGGATTGCGCTACACGCCTTCCTATCCCCGCTCAAATACGTACCTAACTAAAAACTAGCTGCAACATTTTGCAAAACACTTATGATATATTGCTAGCAGGGAAAAAGCGTGTCAAGTCGTCAGCAGGATTGTCCGGGCAGAGAAACTCCCAAATTACTGATTAAACAACGGAATTTGACCGCGACGCTCGATTGTTCCTGCACGATCAACGAGCTTTGTTGCTGGAACAAAACACAGTGCGCGAGGCCCCGACCGCAGGAGCTGCGCCCAACTCAACTTTTACAAGACCAATCGCAAGCAATAGACAATTATCTGCAATATTATTCAATAATTATACAACAAAATTATTATGAGGGGAGCTCTAAGTAATTGCTTAAAATATAATTTCTAGTTATTAAATGCGTCAACTCTTTTTCTTAACATTATTCTCCCGGCGCATCCACCATCTGTGCATGTAACGTTAAAATAGTGAGAATAAAATTAATCAAGTAGCAAATCTCTAAAAAGTTTTATAGTTGCTGCAACATTGATAAGTAAGTCAACACAATTCTTCTATCAGCGCCCTCGCCTGTTTGTATAGGAATAGGTACCGTACATAACCAGATACGCAAATGCATGTTGGAAGGAAAGTAAGAAAAGCTGATAAGTAGGTATGCCAAGAACGCTTTTATGACACAATTCTGCCATAATAACTGTAGGTATCACTAATGGCACTCCAACAACTTTTATACTTGATTTCATCTGCGGGTAAATTATTAACACTTTAAGCCGCAAACCGATACGGCACTGAAATCAAATCTCTAAGAGGATGTAGGTGTCAAGAATATTTTTTATTCGCGATCATATAGGTAATATGTCCATTCCTAACCTCATCATTTCTGACAATCTATTCCTGACCTTACTTTCCCTCCCTAGGTTAAAAATGGGCACATTTTTAACCTGCTGTGAGTATGAAAATCGCTCGGCAGATGGCGCAGAGGGAAATTTGAGAAATTAATTTTGGTTTATTTGCCAATAATGAATGATTGCGAATAAAATAGTATACAAACCTCGGTGGAAATTTCCTTCTGTCTCGAGCATTAACTCACCTCGGCCCTACGGTAAGCTAAGAAACATTTTCCACCTCGGTGTGTAATCTACTATTTTTCGTCAACGTGCTACAGTTCCTGCAATACTGATTAAGTCAACGTAATTCTCCCGGCGCCTCCGCCATTTGTATACTTTGTGCTGCTAAACCTGGAATATATTTCGTTTTCTGCTTTACCTGTTACAAAAAATCTTGGCTTCCATGCTTATTGACATCTTGTCTGAATTTTGTGTTTTCAGATTCCATTGCACATATACCTGCAGGGTGGGCGCTTAAGAATGAAGAACAGATTTACCTCAGATTTTATTTGTATTGAGGAAATTGACCATGAAAAAATTATCGAAAATATTTTTGGTCTGCAATTTTTTTGGGGCGGCGCAATCGGGGGCAATAACATAAAAAAATTCAAAAATTTTAAGTGGTAAGGTAAACCTATGTAGAAATGTGTTTAAATAAAAACTCGTCCAATTTTGCGTAGAGGCATTTATTAAAAGTCAATAACATCAAAAAAAATTCAAAAATTTTAAGTGGCAAAGTACCTATGTAGAAATGTGTTGCGTCCAATTTTGCATAAATGTATTTATTAAAAGTTTAAAAAACCTTGTTGTCAGATCAGCAAAGATACATCTTCCAAGAATAAAATTAGTAGTACTTTTGTCTTGAACAATCCGCAATCAATTTTAGTGAGAACTTTTTATTTTCACGATTTTTTAAATGCAAATATGAACGTATACATACAGCCATTTCATTCATCAGAAAAAAGATATAAGAGGATAAAGCAAATGTAAAAAATCTGAAGTCTCTAACTTAAGGACTAACAAACGCAGGTACAGACCAAAATGTGATAATGGAAAACTGGTTGATTTAATTTATTATCAATTGTTTGTGTAATCTTTTTTGACAATCGGCAAGTATTCTCTATAAAAAACAGAAACAATGAACGCAATAAAAAAGATTATCAGAATTTTAAATCTTGCATAAATTATAATAAATTTGACAAGACACATCAAAATTTGACGTAAAACAATTGAAAATAATGTCAATTAACTTAGTTAATTTTTCATTTTAGTCCATATGTTCGTTTATATTGAGGATAGAGATTTTAAATTTGCATTTGCTTTATCTTTTCATCTTCTTGATGATGATAGTAAAATTGCTAACTATACGTTACTACCTATTGAAATTTATTGAAAAAATTGTATAAATAAATAGTACATTTTAAAGAACGAAACATTTTATGACGCGAGTTTAAATTTAAAAAACAAGCGGCATAAAGAGCGAGTTTTGTAATGGACGAGTTCCATAGTTGCTTTATAAACGAGTTCATTATGGTATTTTTTCTACTTTAGATTAATTTTAAATAAAAATTCGCAATTTTAAAATTTGGGGAATTTGATTGTGGTTGCTACTACCAAGGAGTAAAGTTCCAGATTCGAAATTACTTATAAATCGATTCGTTTGGACGTTTATTTTATGTTTTAGTAACATTTAAAATCATATCTACCAACCTGAAAAAAACAAATTGCACTATCTTTATTACAAAACCCAAAAAGCTATTACAGCACTGTTTTGGGTGTTGTAATAGCTTTATTATAGAACCAAAATAAAAGATTAAAGAACGAGTGACATAAGACACATTTTATGGCACGAGTCCAAGTTTAGAGAACGAGCTGCATAGTCACAAGTTTTGTAATTTTTTGAGTGCCATAATTGTCTCATGAACGAGTTTTTTATACTATTTTCATTTAAATTTATTTTAAATTTTGGGATATTGGTCGTGGTTTGTACTATCAAGGTTAGTTAAATGTCAGATTTGAAATTACTAGTGAATCGTTTTGTTTTGACGTTTACTTGATGCTTAATTGACAATTAAAATCACAACTCCCAACTTGAAAAAAGAAAATTGCACTAGCATTATTACGAAGCCCAAAAAGCTATTACAGGACTGGATTGCGGATTTAATAATGTTTGTGCCGACTAGTGTTTTCAGCTGGAGTACCTACATTCAAGACCTTCATAGAACTATCGATATTTTTTTTAAAACGCTTTTTAAAACAAAAATACGATTATTTTTATTTCTGGAGGGTATAGGTAGCTTTGCTTAACAGTTGGCCATGACTTTTAATAAATCCACCTTATGTAAAACTGGGAGAGATTTCCATTTAAGTACATTTTCATATACATACCTTAGGTACCATTTGAAATTTTTGAAAAAAAGTTTATTTTGTATTACTGCCTCCTAATTGTGGCGCTCTTCAAAAAAATTGTTTACTTAAAATATTTTCGGTGGTATTCTCGTGGACGATTTCCTTAATAAATTTTTTTCCCCGTTGATGTGGGACAAACGGGTCTGAGATAAATCCGGTCTTTATTTTTAAGGGTTCACTCTGTATATTATCTATACCTAATCAATCTAAACCAAAAGTCGTAAATGGGTTTTTATTATAAAAAATACTCCCTTAAAAAATTATTTCTATTGCTAAAATGGATAAGGCATTATAATTATACGTTGTGTGATGGAGGTGACATACCAATAAATTAATGAATGTCACAAAAGTTTAGTAAGAAAGCTACATTCGAGGTGACTACTTTTTAGAGTGAACGTCGGCTTTGTACATATATAAAATGCAAGGTAATCTCTACATTGTGTTATCCCTGCATTTATTAAACATGCAATTGCCATTCTGTGCGATATCAAGCTTCGTTTTTTGTTGCCACTGATTATCCGACCACAATGCCATAATTAGCCGTGAATTACAGGCAATAAATGTAAATTTATTATAACTTTTTCACCAAATTACTTAAATTCCTTTTAAACGGTTTTGGAGCAAAGAATCTAATACACACATAATAAAATCGTAACAAATTGCGTGCAATGCCTTAACGTAATTATAGGTAATTGAGAGTTCCGAATGTAAAACGCGACAATTGTTGGAGATATTGGATATTTTTATCCCCCGATAATTCAACCCTCTTTAGGCGTTAAGTTTAAAGCGTCAGGATTTATACGCTTAAAAGGAGAGGGGTGAAGTTTTAATTAGTTTTATCTTACAAAATAGTGCTGTCACTTTACAGTTAACAGTTACTGTAAAAGAGTGTCTGTTGAATTTTTGACCATGCAATCAATAATTCTTTTCGGTTGATAGGTAGGTTATAGCGGGTGATTGGCACTTTGGTTGCTCGCATGGTCGGTGGCTTTTTGAAGTTTCTTTCGTGGGTAATTGGCGAATAAAGATCAATAAAACTCGAGGCAATAAGGAAATGGAATATTTGGCGTAAGTTCAGCGATGCGTACGAACGTTCGACACGGCGGCGGAGGGTTTGGGTGATAAATGAAAATGACTTGTTGCTTTCCAGCTCGTTTTCATATAACCGTCAACCATTATTGTTTATAGTAAGTAAATAAATCAAACCGATTCCCACTATTAAAACAATCGAAAACTGATAAAAAATTACACTGTTTCAATTGAGAGAACGATAGGTTATTTGGCGATGAGGCATGTCGCGTCAGTGGCGTCGCGGTGACATGGAAGATAAATCATCCTGCGGGAGCTGTCGCGGATCCTGATAGATGCGGAGTGTTCGCACAGCCCCGGCGGCGGCGGCGCCTCCACGCAAATTTTGGCTTGACACCCAAAACACCGGCAACTAAATTCAATTCAACAACAAAATAATTATGAGAGTTTCTACCCTTATTTTCAATTTCCATCAATTTTCTCAATTTTAGCATCAAAATTTTGGTGTTGATTCCTAAAATAAACTTTTGTTATTAGCGGTGTGGACAAGTCGAAAATTTGTGTGACATTCGTTGAAATTCGATGTCACCGTGTGCTGGATTCGGATCTCCCCTGCCTCGTTCGTCCGGCAATGGCAATTGGGTTGCGAGGGATGACACCGGGAAAGGAATGCAAAGACTAGCGCATTCCGCGCGCTTTCATATTGTTTTATATCGGTAATTTATTGTATTGCTTTGTTGTAGATGTCAGGAGATTAAATTTCGACGGGAGGGACTTTTAGAGCGGGCGCTTGCCGTAAAATGGTGTAATTCAGTGTATATTTGTTGTTAAATCTTGCCGTAATTGATTTGATGAGAGCGGTTATGCCGGCTAATTCCCTATTAAAATGATCGCGTGCTTAAACGTTGCCGCCGCCGGCACGGCAACTGCGGTGAATATTAAATCCCAATGAGAGGAACACGTGTTAAGGCAATTAAAGTAATAGAATAGGTATATGCGGTCAGATTAGGCGATGACATGTGGCTACAGAGTGTAGGGTTACAATTTCCATCAATAACAAGTTGCTTTCAGTTTTGCAGAGCTTAATCCTCCAGGCTGCGAAGCTTAGATTTTGAAAACCGATTGACGAGTCCTGCCCTGACGGTGCAGCCGCAGGGTTTAATGCTTGAGTGCAGAGCAAAGGTAGCTTCTCGCTGAACGAATTTGCTCCACTTCGCCACGGAGCGGCGTGGAAATTGCTATGATAACCGGATTTAGCTTTTCATTTTTCTGCCACGTTGGCTTGATGATCGGCGGCAGTTGCATCTACGATTCTCATTTCCCCTTTCTCAGTTCGCTTTCTAGCAGCAGCAGCACGCAACGTCTACTGCACTTTAACATCCGATTAAAAACAATTCGACAACAATTCAGTTATCCAGTTATCGGCCTTAAAGCTCGGAAAACTGGGATGCAGACGCAATTCTGTATTATGCAATTTTATTTTTCAGTGGCATGACAACAATAAAGATATTCGCATCGTACAGTCATTAATTTAATTGAAATCCAAACCATCACATGGACTAATATTTGAAAAGGAATTAAACTGGGACGATGGCAAAGCTTCAGGCGTTTTAATAAATCGGCCCCCGTATAGAGGTTTGTTGTCGTTCTAGTGTCGCCAGAGATGATACCCCATGTCACTGCTAAGACGATGTCGCTCGCTTTTATTATTATATTTCCAATGTATTCAAAGCTGGGAAAAATTTGAATGTCAACGCGGATCATTCGGTCAACTCGACTGACGGGCCTGAGATAAACTGATCCCTCAACGCAGGGGGGCTTTTCTTACATTGTCAGACGGGCCGAGTGATACCTTGCCGTACGTTCAGACGGCAAATTTAAAACAATCCGTCGACTTCTTGAAAATTATCCACGTATTTTGGCAATAGCCATTGCTGGCTACCCGTGCAGCCGGCTCGTATCTCTCAATTAGCCCGATTTGATCGGTGGCCGCACGGCTAATTCAATTGGTATTCCGGTCCAGAAATGGATCGATCCCTAATCGCATTACCAATGCCTCAAGAATCAAATGGCTCTCTCACATTAGAAACGGCAACTGGCAAGAATCCTTATAGAAGTAATTTATTCATAAAAGCTTGAATAAATTGGCGCATTTGATCCACTAACAGCAAGGTAAAGCTTGTTCGCGGTTCTTTCAACCCTCCATTCTCCCTGTTTAAAATGCCGACAAATATTTGAGTTTTCTCAGATCAAGTGCGAGTCATATGCTAAGCAGGGGATTACGAAAAAGGAGAAAATTCTATTAGCTCCCTATGCTGGCAGCTCAAAGAAACCAAATTGTTACCTTTTCTTTTATATCGCTCTATTGATTCCGCATAATTAGGATTCTAACAAAAAACATTACTAAGTTCTTTCGCTTAATGAACGGATCCGTCGCCCGCAATATTTGATGCAATTGGAGTATCTTGGAGGGTTGCAACAGCTGTCCTTACGTATGATTGCATGCTTGATCGTATGATGGACCATAGCAAATGAAGGTTTGAGATTTATGACCCTTTAAAATTAACGGAAGGGTTAATTTCCGGCAATTAATCCTGCGTTTTGAACCCAAGACTAACCCATCCAGACCACACGTTGCAACTAATCCCACCATTAGTTTTTGCACATTTCAATACTAACCCCCTTAAGGACAGCAGGAATTTTCTTCTTATAACGATATGTAACTGTAACACCATGCACCAATATTCAAATGGTTGACGGTGCTATAAAAATTGTTCAAGTTGATGATGGCGGAAACCTTTGAAATTCAATATCGGCGTGAAAGCTCCGATGGCGATTTAATGAAACGAATTTGCATATCTGCTTATCTTTTTTCTACTTATTAAAAAAATTAATAATGGTCCGGAAAGAAGGAAAGAAAGAAAGTTTGTTTTCCAATCGAACTATGCGAAATCGTTTATTAATTTCGCAGCCCTCGCGGCCACATCGATCTACCCCCCGACGATCAAGCGGTTCATTACGAGGGCCGTTTCTCACCTCTCGGGGGTGCCTATAAGCCGCGAAAAGTTGCGTTTTCATGCAGTACGTGTGCTTGCCGGTGTAGTGCAGCAGACGAGCCGCGCGTGTGTTCGTCATTAGGAATATTACAAACGGGAAAACTAACTCTCATAGGCGCCATATGGTTCCAGGGGTTCCCCTCACCTCACAGCGGCAGCAGTGGGGTAATTTGGTGCGGTCGTGTGGTATCATTAGCAGGATTGACATCTCGCAAAATCCTCAACCTCCCCATTTACCTATTTACGCCTGCGAAAGATCGATCACCGAACACTGACCCCCAGTAATGTCAGACTTACGACGCTTTTTACACCATCGACAACCCCTTTTGGATGTTACCCACAATCGTAATTATTATTTACTTTTGCTAATTTCAGAGTGTCCGGTCGTAAATAACGGGGCGAACGCGCCACGATCAAGTATGGCAAGAGCGGGATTTGGGTTTGGCGAATCTATTGTGATGGGTAAAAGATCGAAAAGCTCGTCATGGCCATAAAACTTGACGAGAGACGAAGATATAAACGGTGTCAGCTAGAAAGCATAATATGTTTTACAATCTACAATATATCCAAAAAGGCATAAGCTAAGCTTTTATGTATTCGCATTCGTATCGTAAAATAACAATGTTTTAAACGGGGTGTTTGGCCGAGTATTAATAAAAAACCGGGCGCTTCAGATTCTTAACCGCATAACATCTTGCAACAATAAGAAAAGTTGGACAATACGCGCATCAGTTATACTAACTCTCTACACGAGGGGTCCCTTAATCGGTAAACTTAATTCATTTCGGAACTAGTTGCAGCGGCCGCACCATAGGTTTGCCATCCAGCAGTAGAACATCAGCTATTGAGGAACCGAACTCATTTCACAACTGTGACCAAACAATTTGCCGCTTTTTAATTGTCCAATCAAACCGCTTTAACCCACCAATTTTCACCAAACCAACGCTGCAACGTAGATTTTCCACAGCAAAATCATAATTTTACTGCAAAAGGGCGATGATAGGTCTGAACCACAACGGCGGAAACATATCAGTGTTCCTGAAGTGTTAACAGAAACAGGGTGCTTCAAAAAATCTGAGTTACATACATATTTCATTTTTTTCTCCATTCCATCGTGTAAACGAATTTTTAGTTCCTCCGGTGAAATGCAAAAAAGTGTATTAGTTACAAAGAAGATTGCAAACTTTTCTCAACTTCAATGAATTTGCCACACGCGTTTAGTGCAAAATTCTCAAAAATGTTCTTGTACAAGAAGTGGAATGCTATGACAAAAACAACCATCAATCAACATTTCAAATTATGTAATTCTATCGCCTGTTTTTCTCAACTACGTACCTACACACTTAATAAGTATTTATTAAATACTTCTATAAAATTATAAAAGTTTGGTCGATTTCCGTAATTACCTTCGGTGAGTGTATCGTGATTTGTGATCCTGGCGATATGTGCTAAGTAGTATGGTTAACAACCCTCTGGTCGAAAAAATGTTTGGGTTCAGGTTGGACGTTCAATCTGATGAGCTATTGATGATTCCGGCGTGTCGGGACCAGCTGAACCAATTACATTTCACAAATCCTTTGCACACCGCGTCTCTGCGGTTCCCCAACGGCAGATCTCCAGGATTACCTATTATACCCCGCGGCACCACTTGAGGACCGCATCTGCTGACAGTTCTGTAATAGCCAACACTTATCTGTATGTAGATGGCGATTTAAACGTCGGAACTTGATAGTTCTTTCGTCGGAACCACCCTCTCCGTTATTCGATCACCCCCAATAAGTATATTAATTAATTTTGCGACAAACGTAGCAATTTTAAATTATTTTGAAAAATCAAAATTGGATTTATAACTATAATTTAGGGTCCGAGATGCGGCTTAAGGTTACAAAAGTCGGGATGATTAAGGGTGGTTGTTTACGATGTAAAACGAAAGTTTCGTGTTCATAAAACTAGTATGATTGTAAGTGGCTTTTCTGGACGCGGGATAATCTTGGAAAAAAATGACGTGGGGATTTATAGGGCTAACAATGTTTGGAAGAGGGCGAGAATGTCCGTTTGCAGCGACCATTGGAGATTGGCGGCTTTAGCGAAGCGTGCGTTGACTTCTAAAATATCACAATACACAAATCGATCACCATCGCCAATATCGTTTCAGCAAGTACACACGTAATTGCTTTATTATTAAATTCCCACTTAAAACGAGCCGATTTTACGGCCAATAAAGACGAGGTCGCGACACGTATTTGCAAAATTCTCCGGATGAGGCCGTTATTAAGACGCTGCAGCAGGATAATAATTCTGTTTGTGTTAGAGAGGCATTACGCTCGAAAAGTGGGCGTAAAGGGGCTTTAAATATTCAAATGAGTCTATATCTATACCGGCGACATAATACGCGGGGGTATAAGGACAGTTTGCGGGGAGGATGTGTGAATATGAGAACATGTGAGTGTGAAGAACAGTTTTCGGAGGAAATGGACCGCACGCCATTGCGTCTACCGAACTTCAACCGCTCTGTTAACTCCACGGCCCGGAAACAATAGCATCCAAGTTTATGTTAAGACATTTGCTACATTTTCTAGGGATTTATTTTATTGGCACGCTCATATACGTACTGCCCGCCTTTATTTGTTCAACCGCTAAAATTTTTGTAAACATGGTTATAACTCTAGACGCCAGCCAAAAGAGAACTAGCACCACCGTGCAACCACGTTTCAAATTGAAAATTAACAAAAAGTTTGAACAATGGTATAGTCGGAACGTGCGCATGTCGCGTTTAAAACGTTACGATTAATCACGGCGGCAGTAAAGCATTTTAATTTGATATTTACATGGCGAATCATAAATTTCAGACGTATCCAGTTTTATAGAGGCCCTGAACATGCAACAATGCGGATACAAAGACGTAATAAAACGCAGCAACAAGCATAGACGAAGAAATGCAAAGGAAATGGGCAACAATCACATATGATGACGGTCGGCGGTCGTCGACGGTGGTGAAATAGGGTGTCTGCAGGCCGAGAGAGCGGGGGTGCAGGAATGATAAATGGTCAGTCATACATACAGCCGTTTAGACCCGGACTCGTTTACAAATCCGGGAAAGGATTTAGCACGCTTTAGAGGTGCGAGCAGCCGTTTGATGTTAAACACCAACTCAAATCACCAACAAATCCCCAACGTGCAAACTTGTTTTTTCTGTACGGGGAAAAACTCTAATATATGCATATTTTCTCCGGGAGAACCGACGAGCTTTATTTTAGAAAACAATATTTCACGTCAGCTCCAACTGCCAAAATATATCTTCATAAATTTACATTAGGCATCCGCATTCAATCCAATAATTTATAAGTATAAATCGTAAATACCGATCGAAAATTAATTGCGGCAATTACGGTAGCTATATACCGTATCAAATTCCTGGGCGTAAAAGCCAAAGTTGTGACAGTCATTCACTCATTTTCGAAATTGCAATAGCTGATTGAGCAATTTTGTAAATTTTCTGATAGTTCGTCAATTAGACGTGAGTGATGCCCGTTTAATGGGGACAAATTAGAAATCCAAGTGCTGTAGCATATGCCTGGTTTATATAAATGTAATATGGAAACCGCCATATGTTACAATCTTAAACCTGTCAAATGGCTTTTTGCCAGTCAGATTAAAACATAATCTAGATAAAAATAAATACATAACAGGTGGGTAGGTATATTCAGTAGTCTAATCTATATTAAGTCAAATTAGTTATTACTGCAATCATTAGAGCTTGTCAAATTGATTATACCTGTTTATAAATCGAAGTCACTTCATGGAACAATCAGCCGAGATAACCCCTCTAATATTTATACAGATCGAAATTCGAACATAACTAATTTCGCTTTAGTAAATCAGCGACATGATCTTAGTGCTTTATGTTAATGTAAGGGTAGTTTCGGGACAAAGTCGAAATTAATAGCTTATGCACCTACCCTGTGTGTCCGGTCGCACCGAAACTTTGTTAATATCTTGTTTTGTGGACAGTGGTCAGGTCGTGATGGGAAAATAAATCAACTTGAATCCCGCGCTATTCAATAAAAGATCGTTGTGCCACCCAAATTATGCCATTTAAATCTCTAACACGATTAAATTTGCCGGACGTTGATTGCGTTAAAGTGCCATTTTGTCCGCTGCCAACGGTTATTTCGTTAGAAAAATTTACATTAAAAATTTACAGCCGTATCAACACCTCACCTCACCTCACTTATCACAATACGATAATAGAACAATCTAGAAGTTTAGAGGTTTCCGAAATTGTGATTCTGTGATAAAGTTATGAATCAGAGCTTGTTCGGCGTATTGAATTAATCTGACGCTTCTGGAGATGATTTCAAAATTCGTCGTAAATATGGACTTTGTAGTTGAAATTTTGCGTTCTTTTGTCGTTACCTTATCACTTTTGTTGTATGTAAAAGTGACACTCAAAACCAATGTCTATTGGATAGAACAAGGGGGTGCAATATATACATGCACGAATATATGCGGTGGCACAACTGTCTATCAATAACGCGATTTGGCTGCTAACACCATGTGTTGCTAAATGCATACCTGTGAACCCTGGTTGAGGCAATTTCGCTTGAAATCTATCTTGTTCAAAAAGCACTGAGCCGGAATTCATGCGGTTTACACTATTTCATACTTCATTTCGATAGTTTTTATGTTGTAGCTGGTCGGTCGTTTAAGTCGAGTGGCGATTAAAATTCGCAAATTGCATGTAACTGAGATTTTATACGTCTTCTTTGATTATATGGCATGTTGCGGTAAATGATGGTATAAAAATAATATACGTTGCGTCATAAATCGTGTGGGGTATCCAGCTATCCACAGGTAATGCTATTGTGTCGCCAGCAGCAGTATAAGAACATAAGCTTTCATAAGGGCGACATACGCTCTTAAATAATATGGCAGCTCACAGCGAGGGGCATTTTATGAAGATATTAATTTTCAAATTGTCGAGTAGTGTTACAGTTATTATACTTACAAAGTAATAACTGGCTGTAAGATTACGAAAAGGCTGTAGAGCGCCTAAATTAATTAATTAAATCTGTTATAAACACTAAGTGGGCCAGCGAGCATTTAACAACACTCGTTTGAAATTGTCTGTCTAAAGGCACGGATATAATCTAAAGTTCTAAGACCTCTCGCCAACTTCCCCGCACTTCAAACTCTTATTAAAATCGTTATTGTTTATTAGCAAGCCAATTATTCGGGTCGTACGGGGAGCGCTAAAACGAATCGCGACAGGTACCTTACTTATTGACCTCAAGCAACCCCCGCGAAGAATTAAAACCGATTAAGTAATTAAAAAAATTTATTTTGGTATAATTTGTGTCATACATATATGGGAGTAGAGGTGGTGATAAAATTTAGTAAATAGGTATCTGGTGTGGCAAGAGTTGAGCATTGGGAGTCTTTTGGGAAATTGGGGCTAATTTTACTTGATGACGGAGTGATTGGTTGTGCAATTGTTTCCTGTTGGTTGAGTTCTCGTGACAATTTGTGTTACGGTGTTAGGAAGTTGGGGCTTTACTCTGACGCAGCGGTGGTGTAAACGTGAAAATGTGGCGGCGCTTAGGCAATAGCGATCGCTTTCGAATGTAGGTGGAATTAGTGGGAATAGTTGGAAAGCTTACATGAGGATTACAAGAATCGATGCGCATTTGAAAGTGTAAATCAAGCGGGGCGTTGGGGAGTTGGCGGGTCTGTGTCTTAGGGCGAGGTCGGCAGCGAGCCCCGGTGTAAATTCAGCGCAACGTGATGACTTAAGCCCGTTTCATCCCCTTTTAGCCGGTGCTGATTTACGTTTGGGGTACACACGGGCACGGGTCTAGTCGGGCAATTAACAAGGTTAGCCCGGCTAATCCCGTGAATGATGTGCGCCTCTGACGGATCGGCGGCGGCGTCGGAGGCGAGATCGCCATACCCGCAGGTGCGGCGACATGCGGGCCCCGGCCCTCGCTCAGCCCAAATCCGCCAATCTGCCCCCCGCGACTATTAACATGACAAATGCTAATATATTTCACGGCTTTCCCCGGATCACGCCGCTGAAACTGATATATTTTTGTATCTTAGGTTTCTTTGTTTTTACACGGAACACCCGCCACTCAGACCAAACCACAACATCCACAAACTGGCACCGCTTTTACACTTGCTTCTCCCCCACAACGTCACTTTTTTAATTTCCCCAACGACAATGAGCAAATCTTATTCCTCCAATTCCCATTTTCACCTATAAAACTTCCCGGCATTTGTCAAGAAATTCTTTACTACAAGTAGGTCTAGGTATGTTTTAACCATTTCAATTATTTTTTGACTTCCTTAAGTAGGGCTTGTTGCGACATCTCGTGTTCTTTTCGATACGTTCAAATAATTTACTGTTGGTAATTATTTTAAATAAATGTTGTCTTCCTCAGACATCGGCCTTAACAAAAAGAAGCGGGACCCTTCCAGTTGTCCGATTTGCGGCATTTCTATATCGCCAGGAGATTTAGAAAGTCATTTCGTCCAGGAACTAGAAGTTTTATGTAAAATAAGCGGAACCGGATTAGCTGCGACTAGAAAACGAAGACAAGAACCGGGCCGGCCACCCGCACTTCCAGGCGATAGTGGTCCTGAAGGACGATGGGAAGTGAGTAGGTACTTCCACGTTGTAACCTCAACACCCAAAACCCTCTTCCAGACTTTTCAAAGGATCAAATCCAACCGGCAAGGACGGTTGAGATTGAAAATGCGTAAACGAAAAGCTGATGACGGTTGCATGATTTGCGTTGGACGTTTGCATAGAACCCCCGAAGAACTCAATTTACACGTAGAGCAATGCCGAAAGGTAATTTCTGAAAGTAGGTAGGTTGAACTTGTTTTGAGAATTGCAGTTTCAGGGTACGTTGAATGAAGAAGACGAAACTGTGGATGTGGAAGGCGACTCGGAATTAGAGGAATGGGCTGAAAATCAAAGACGAAGAACCAGTAATAGCAGCGGAAATGCTATTGGTAGTAGTACAGGTAGAATGATCTCTGAAGTTGATAACGAAGGTGATGATGTTATTGTCGATGGTGACGAAACTGAAGAATCATCGTTTGGTCCATCTCAATATACAGAATCCGATGTTGTTATCAAAAACTCTCAAGATAAGAAAACTAATAAAAAGGAAGGGGCACAATCCCAGGTCGCTACTGTTAATTCTAGCGGTGATGTTGAGGTCACAATGGAAATAATCATTGAAAGTGATAGCAATGTGAGTACTTCTGACGCGGAGCCTAGTAGCCGAACGCAAATGATTGAAGAATTGAGAAATCGAATCCGACCCCTAGCCGCGGAGGGTACTGGGGAAACTGCCACTAGCACAGAAACTGAGGACTATAAATGCTTAATTTGTTTGGTAAGTTATATCATAAGTTTTTGAGTATTTATTAATTTTTAATGGATAATTTCAGGAACATTACAAGAAACCCGTTATTTCTACCGTGTGTTGGCATGTGCATTGCGAGGATTGCTGGTTACATGCCTTAGTAAGTATTGAAGCAATTTTTCTAATTCACTCATAACTTTTGCATTACAGGGTAGCAAAAATATTTGCCCTCAGTGCAGTATGATTACTTCACCCACGGATTTGAGACGTATTTTTATGTAATGTCAACGTTGATGGATGCTCCAGTTATAACTGCATTTATGTAAACGCACCGTATTATATAATGCACTACTATAGCTTAGCTCATAACCGGCATATATTTCACAAAAGTTAATCCTTACCAACATATCCTGTTTTCCTTGTTTTTATTTTTCGAAATTATGCAAAATTGGAATAAGTTTAAGACAATTTCTGATCCCCGTGTGCAGTTAACTGAAGCGAAAATCTGCTAGTCGATTTCATGGTCGCCCTCACCATGAAAGTTTTAAGCTTATTCTATAGCTTAAATTTCATTTAATGTGATGTTTGCGTTTCCATAAATTTGGGTCTGAGTGATGAAATGAGATTAGATAGGAGCAATTTGAGTTGAGTACTAATTGTTTTGTACAGTACCTAAGTACCTATCCCTTGATATTAAACGAGTCAGCTTAATGTTAAAGCTTGCCGTCAATTTTGTAAATTACTAAATGTTGGTAGTGATTATTACAAACAAAACAACAATTATCATTCGAAACCATGTTGTTGTGACTCATAGCAGTCTACATTGAATTCTTTGTTTCAAAGGTACAGTTTTGTTAGAGGTGTTGAACCCATGATGTTATAATTAAAATATTTATGTTACTAATAAAAAATATATTTAAATTTGTATAATATGTCGATGTACATTCTTTGTAGATATCTACATTTAAATAAATGTCATAATAGTAAAAGTGCACATTAATTACATCCCCCCATCCAATCATGAAACTTTTAGGAAGCAATTTTGACGCGTCATTTTACATTGCAAAGCACCATTTGCATAAAATTTGAATTCGCTATTTATATCTTTTGGTTGGTAAGCGACATCTGTAATGGAGAAGTCGCACTTTCCGCTTTCTGATAAAATTTAACAAGCTCAATACCGAGTCAGGGGTCACATGGACTAGTTGATGAAACACAATGTCGCTACAATCGCTGCACTATATTATGAAAGTAGGCTGTAATAAAAGAAATGATAGATGGCGCTGGCATACACTTTTTTAAACATTATTGCTAAGAATTGAATATGTTAGTTATAACGTGCCATATTGATTTGTGCACAGCTATAGCAATGTTTCATAATAATGTTTACGAAATGTTACTGGAGGGTGTATGGTAGATTTAGAGGTATACATCAACCTCCATATTTAATCCAAGTCAACAATTTCGTTTTCAGCCAAATTGCGTAATTAAATCAAAAATATGTATTGCATTTTAGGTCTGTATTACCAGAAGTTTCAAATGTAGGTAATTCTTAAATGCTAAATAAGATCATTTCTTTGATTTTACGAACATTTTAAAAAACCTTGGATACTAACTTTAGAATCCGGAAACTTTAACGGTTTAGTCATACGTGGAAGGTAAATTTTTGAACAACTGAGTACATATTGTGCCAGAAAGTATTGTAAATTTACAGTTAGATTCAGATTGCAGCTACAAGAACTAGATTTCGAGATATTGCATCCAGAAAGATGTCATATCGCAGCGTGTATTGCGATATAACCGTCATAAATAGTTTCCACGTTTTAAACGTTAGCGGTTCCCGCACTTCCAAAAATTTTTCAAATAGTGTTAATAAATAGTTAAAATAGTTTGTGACTTTTAGGAAACCCTGTATTTGACCAACTAAACTGACTGCTTTTTATTGTCTTGGAACACACAACACAGACATTTTTATAACCCACGGCATCATCTATAATGATATTAAGAGCCATCGACAGTCTTGACCCCAACGAAATAAGAAGAGCTACACAATCTGTTGAAAATGGATTAATAAAATGTAGTAATCAAAATGGTGCTCACATTGAACATTTTACATTAGAATTTTGTTAAGATGGTTCTTGATAGTTTTTGTTGTTGTTGTTTTATAAAATTAGCAGGATATTTATTTCATAATTAAATTGTTGCAATTGTCTTTTGTTTCCATGGCATACTTGAAAAACCAAAAAATCTTTCGGCAAGATTGATGGAATTTCTGGATTTTAATTTTTAATTTGATAGGGGATGAAGTAACTCATCCCAAAATACAATTTTCTATCGAATGGTGCAAAAAAAGTTAATAGGTGCTATTTGAAAAAAATGACTTCTTGACCATTTTTGGTTGCGATATCAGCAGTTAGTCTGGACTTCGAATTAAGTGCTTTAGAAATTGGCTTTCATAAATTGGGAACCGTCTGCCAGATGAAAATTTCTTTGTAAGCTACCACATCGACCATTTTTTTCACATAAATTAACATAATGTCAAAAATTATCAGATAAGTTCACATAACAAGTGTTATAAAAACTCAGAGTTGGAAGACCAATTGAACCATGTAGAAAAAATGGTACATACGTTTCCATTTAAAATAAGAAAGTTGATACCGACTTTTGGCACATCCTGTATAGCTAGAAAGCTGAAAATATTTTAAATATAATGAGCATGACTGATTATGACTGTCTCCCAAGTTTCAAATTTCTAATCCAACTGGAAGTTAAAAAACTTCTAATGCACGGACTACGTAAATCACCCTGTATATCAACATTATTTCTCAGTAAGAATGAACAGTTCGAGTTTCAGCCAATTCGCAACATAATTAAAAAAATAATTTCCATTTTATATCGATATTACCAGAAATTTCCAATGTAGTTCTGAAATGTTAACCTGGATCATTTCTTTGATTTTACAAGCATTTTACAAAGCGGCAGGTACTAATTTCAGAATTTGAGAACCTTAGTAGCTTATTCGTATGGACCGCAAATTTCTGCGCAACTGAGTATCTAGTATGTCTGAAAAAATTGTAAATTTACAATAACATACAGATTGAAGCTACAAGAACAAGATTTCGAAATGTTGCATTCAGTAACATGTCATATTGCAGCATTTGTTGCGATAAAACTGTCATAACTAATTTTTCACGTTTCAAAAGCTAGCGTATGTAGCCTCGAGGTTCGCAGGAAATGCACATCACTAACGTTTCTCTACCGCTTGATGAGGAATCAAATTGATTGGCGTCGAGGTTGAGGGATACTTTTGAGGTACCGTTTGCGAGGACGCGGGTAGTTGCGAGATCGCCTTTATTCATTATGAGCGCGAATTGCAATGCCATTGGTCACTTCGTGGACATTTATTGTTGCTCCCTAGAGGAGTTCCGTAGGGCGATCATTTTTCTTAGATTTTTGTGAACATTCTAATTTGATTTCATTTAATTTATATTGAGTTGAGTTACATTTATGTTGATTTGTATTGTTTTTGGTTTACTAATTGTGTATTTAGGATATGATTTTTGGTACTTATAAAACTGTATTAGAATTTCTTCACCTCCGAATCATACCAGACGTCCACGCAATGAATTGAATTGCTCAAGGTCAGTGATGTTTTGTCGTCGTGCAACGTTCTTCGGGCCCGACGGCACAACGACACGACTCGTATTTTGGAAACGTTTTCCTGTATGTTACTTTGAGAAGCGCAAGTGTGAATTACGGTGGTGAAATCGTTTTTTTTTGCCACATAAGTATTTACTGTGTTGTTCTGGTTTTTGGAAAAGTGTAAGTATTGATATATTTTGACTGCACTACGTTATGTACAACCACTTTCCACTTTTCTTGCAAAATCTGTAGTATTGCCGATTATTATTGACTATTTAACAATTGAGCACGTGGTAATCACTAATCATTATACAGTTTTTGAGGAATCAGACACTTTTAAAATGTCGAACCCATAACTCGAAAATATAGTTTTTAAAAAATACGTACAGTATCCGCAATGATCTTACATTTTTGAATCCGGAGGGCGCAATGTCGCCGAGGATTGCAAAAAGACACAAAAAAATATTTTTGTAAAATTTTCTCTTCTCTGAAATTAGTAGTATTTCTTGTTTACATCGCAATTGTGAGCTTAGTTTTAAACACTTTCCAACGATCTTTACACCGTTCGAAAGCTTAATCTCTCTAGATTCGCGTACACCAATAAAACTCTCAATATTGTTGCTAATAAAGACCCTCGGATTTATTTAAACCGCCCCTGCGCGAAAAGTGCAACGAAGACTTCGGTATCGAGGTACTTTTTTAATTATTGGAAATAAGTATATTATTATGCGACACGAAATGTGCAGAATAGAATGAGGAAGTTTTTGGCGTAACAAAATTATAGATAGTGGTAACGAGAGAGATGTAACGAATTTTTTTTTAAAGCGAGTGGTCGTGGTCGATCGCCTGACGCCATAACGCTACCTACCTGATGGCGCGCTACAACTACGCTCACGATGAGTGGTGAATAATAGCGATTCGCATGAAAATATATATTGAAGATACTGTTGGTTCGATTACCAAACTGCAGATACTCGGTTGACCAAATGTAGGACTCGACCTTACATGGGGTTTCGGTTGGAAGAGCTTCGTTGATTCGGTTGTAAACAAACACCACGTGGTTTTAATACTGTATTTAAACTTAAGACTAAACAGGAATTCGAGCAAGTAGGTAATAGGTATAGAAATGATTGAGTAAAGAGTTGATAAAGACAGATAAGAGTTACGTAAGGTAAAAACGGGTAAAGAGGCCCGTGTTTTTTTTTTTTTTTTTTTTTTTTTTCTTAGGGAGGGGAAATCCCTTCGGACACCCAGCGCTTGGTTCAATCACGCTGGGTAGTGCCGGACTTGAACCGGCTAAAACCCCTCCGGACGGGCCGGGACATTGTCCCTTCACCCCGTTATCTTCTGGAGAAAGCGCTCGCGGTGTGGAAATGTGTGTAACCTAAGTCAATGTCGTGTGTCGCGGTTCGCGGTTCGCGAGTTGACGCGGATGGTTTTACCCGTTTAAAACCATTTTCGGCCGTTTTAATCGATAGGGTGGTTCCTCGCCGTAGTCGACGGCTCTACGAACGAGGAGGTTCGGGTGGTCAGCTGCTGTTGCAAAGAACTTTATCGCGAGATCTTTAAGATGTTCATTGATGTATTTAATACTCGCGTCTTTATGTAGCTGGTTGTTTCGAACAAACCAGGGTGCGTCGAAAACAAATCTGAGGGACTTGTTTTGGACCACTTGAATTTTGTTTAAATGCGTAAACGCTGCGTGACTCCAGACGGGAGACGCATAAGTCATTATGGGCCTGATAATTGTGGTAAAAAGTCGTAATTTACTTCGCGGTGACAATCTGCTCTTTCGGCAGAGCAGTGGATAAAGTTGGGCGATACATCCTCGCGCCTTGTTTCTGGCTGTCTCAATATGCTTGGCGAACGTCAATCGCTTGTCCAGGGTGACCCCCAGATATTTGGCTGATGCCTGCCACTGGATGGGCTCACCAAAGATGCTCAATTCTCTATCCGGTGTTACTAGGTTACGACGTGTGAAAAGGACTGCAGTACTTTTGGCTGCATTGACGTTAATGAGCCATTCGCGATACCATGTTTCCAGATTTTCCAAAGCTCTTTCGAGCTTATTTGAAATCTGGAACGCATGTTTGGCGCGCGTGAGTATAGCGGTGTCGTCGGCGTACTGAGCAAACTCAACTGTCGCGGGCTGAGGCATGTCTGAGATGTAAATGTTGAACAACTGTGGCGCGAGTACTAATCCTTGTGGTACCCCAGCCGCCAGGGGGCGACTGGTTGATCTGATACCATCAATTTTGACGCGAAAGCTACGGTCCGAAAGAAAAGAATAAATAAGTTTAATAATTTTGCCCGGATAGCCCAAATTGATCATCTTATATATGAGCCCAGAGTGCCAGACACGATCAAAAGCTTTTGAGACATCCAGAAAGACGGCCCCGGTGTTGTATTTCCAGTCGAAGCTGGTGTAACAGTGCTCTACCACCCGAAGGATTTGTTGTGTTGTCGAGTGTTGTGCGCGGAAACCGAACTGAGTGTCGGGGATAACGCCATGATCCGTCGTAAACATATTTAGCCTATGGAGAATGCATCTTTCCGCAAGCTTTCCGATGGTCGAAAGAAGACTTATGGGGCGGTAATTTGAGGGCTCTTTCGGACTTTTACCGGGTTTTTGAAAGAGAATGACGTCCGCCTTTTTCCACGTTTGTGGGAAGTGACCTAGCCGAAGAGTGGCGTTAAAGATTGCGGTTAGATGCATGATTGCTAACATTGGCAGATTTTTCATTGACAAGTTGGTGATTCCGTCTGGGCCTGGCGCGCGACGTTTGTGAAAAAATTTAATGTGACTCGAAATTTCCTGAGGGGTAATCGGATTGACGTTTCCGACGTCGTTTTCTACTTGATTTTCCAAATGTTGTTGAACAAATCTCTCTATGAAGCCAACACGGCCCAGGTCGGCATGAGTCGTGTCGGTGGTGAATTGCTCTTGCAGTGAATCTGCGAAGAGTTCGACTTTGTCAACTGGCGCGGACACGGGTCCCGTTGGTCCGTTAAGCGGGGGGATTTTGCGAGGAGCGGAATTTCTAAAAACGCGGGTCATTCTCCAAAGACTTTTCGAATTTTGCCCGTTTAAAGAAGTGAGTTTGTCTTGCCACGAGTCATTGGCGCGAACTGAGAGCGCGTCTCTCACCTCGGTTTGTCGTCGGTTCAATTCGGTTTTATCTAAAGGAGCTAAAGTCCTTTGATATCGCCGTTTTGCCCGATTTTTGTCACGAATTAAATTTTTTATAAAATTTGGAAGAGCTGGACGGTTATTTTGCGCGGGTTTTGTGAATTCTGCTGACTTTATTGCCTGAATAATGATGTTTTCTAACTGCCCGACGGTTGAATTTAATTCCGGAATTGAATTTATAATTGGAACGGGGCCCAGTGAATTACCAACATTGCTTTTGAATTCTTTCCAGGCTACCGATTGTAGCGGACTTGGTCGATCGTTGGGAATTGTGCCCATTTGGAGTATCACAGGGTTGTGATCGGAGCTAAGGGCTGACAGTGCATAGATAGAAGGGTGTAGGGGAACATTTTTCAAAAGAGCTATGTCTAGGACATCAGAGGTCCCATGGGTCGAGAAGTGAGTGGGTTCTCGGGGGCCCAAGGGAGTGATGTCATTTCTCAGCGTAAAGTCATGCAGCAGTCGGCCATTATTACTAACGGTGCGACTGTTCCACATGTGGTGTTTGCAATTTAGGTCGCCAGCCACAATTGTGGGGGCGTTGTCTGGGAAGAGGGCTTGGAGGTCTAGGTCTTGGATAGGATTGTTCGGCGGTTTGTAAGCGGAAATAATTTTGATCGGCCCGGATGTGGTTTCGATTTTGATCGCGGTTGTCTCGATATTAATCGCGGCCGGATTGGGTAGTTCGTGATGTTCGATTTCATTTTTAATATAAATCGCGGTTCCACCGCCCTGCCCGGTAGTTCTATCGGTACGATAAAGCTGATAATTTTGAATTTTGATTGCGTTGCAGGGTCTCGCGTGTGTTTCGGATATGAGCATGACATCGATATCGTGCTCGTTCATAAACTCGCCCAATTCGAGTTTCTTCTTAGGAAGCCCGTTCGCGTTCCAAAAACTAATCAAAAGGGAATTTGGTGTAATTTTGCGCAGCATAAAAAGTTACTGAATTAAATTAGGTTGTCTAAGATAACGCGGGTGTTTAAGACAAATTCTTTAGTTTGGTCGTCTGTTGCATTTGTTTGGCTGAAAGTAAGTAGCATTTGTGCCAGAGCGGCCGAAATTTTGGCATACTTGTTTCCGGAGTTTTCGCGCGGATTCGCGGTAGGCTTTGGCACCGGTGCCGGTTTTGGGATGGTGGTGGAGGGCTTTAGGGTTGGTGCCGCAAGGACCAGAGGTTTGGCCCAAGCGGAGGTTTTGGGAATGGGAGCCGGAGATGTTTTTGGGATGGGAGCCAGGGAGGTTTTTGGTTTGGGGTAGGCTGAGCAACCCCGGTAACTGGCCGGATGCGCAAGAGAACAATTTGCGCATTTCGGCGGATCTGATTTTGCCATGGGGCAATTGAAGGCTTGGTGGCCGAGCCCGCACTTGACGCACCTGAAAGGCGCCGTACACTTGCTCTGGGAGTGGCCGAAGAGTTGGCAACGATAGCATTGCCCTTTGCTTTTGGACTGCCTAAGGGCCTCCACTCTGACGCGGAGGCCGACACAGGTGGTGAGGTCGTAAATCTTACGACACTCACGCGGAACAATGGCTATAAATAGGGGCATTGGAGTCTTATCCATTCGGATCATTGGCGCAACCTTGACCGGTCTGTATCCAGCTTGTGTCAAATCGTCGATGATGTCTTCCGGATTTGTCGTTTCCGGAAGTCCGCGTATCACTACTTTTAGGTTGCGTTCCGACGCGAAAGTGAACGTATGGTACGGTGTCTCGTTTTTGTCAAAAAGAGCGGTGAGCGCGCGATGTGTGTCAGCGTCCGGAACACTAATTTTAATCCCCTCGTGGGTTACTTGAGCCTTCGTGTAAATAATATTTCTCCTCTTTAGATCGTTGGACACGCGGGACCAAATGCTCTTGTTGCGCATAATAATGGGAGGAATTCGTTCGCGAGTTACAGCGTTGTCGGTGTCAACTTGTTCTTGTTCCGGGCACTCGTGTGTGCGCGTGGCAGCTAAGGGGCGGGGCCTAGTTGTGTTCGGTGTTTGGCGCATGCGCGGTGTTATGCTTACTTGGTCATAATCAATTTCCTGTTTGTTGTTGTCGTCCTCTGCTTCTTCTTCTGCTTCCTCTTCGTTTCCGCTCAGAGGGCTGAACGGATTTCCGGTGGCGACTTCCATTGGGGTTGTAGGGGAGGCTGGGCGGGCGGTCTTTCTGGGGGCCTGAAATTCTTCGTCGTTGTCCGATTCTGCACGTCTCTTGGACATCCGCTCTATCTGGGCGCTGCAATGGAGAATTATCTCCCTCAGCTCCTGGATAGACCAGCTGTCAGAGGACGTGGCTAACTTTTCCATCGCTTGTTCCTGTAATCAATCTCCTGCCGAGTTTTAATAAAAACTTGGCAGTCGATTTCGACTCCACACAAGCAAATTCTTCTGATTGTCGGCTTCAGCTATTCTGACGAACTGCCGAAACCGGACTGAATTGGTCAAAAACCACGTGGATTTTCCTAACCGTTTGCCGCAGTTTTTCTGACGAACCACTGAGACTAGGGTTAGGGCTGTTTGCAAACTCTCACAAGACCCGAACTGATTCACTTTCGCAAAACTGTTCACAATCTCTCACCGTTTGGAAACACGTCAAGTCACATCTAACCAAGTATGAGTAAGAGGCCCGTGCTAGGTCGGGCGCGGCTTAAATAGGGGTAACTAGCTACCTGTTCAGGAGGGGGGCTAGTTACCTGCCCAAACAGCTGAGTTGGGGGATGTGCTGCACCCAACATTCCGCCGCCTTGAAAGGATTACTTTCAATAATTAGCATGGTTGAAAATCGGTTAGGTGGTTAATATGAACTTACATCGCTAAGTTAGTACAAATAACAAATTGATAAAAATGGTAAACAAAATTAATAGCTAAGAAAATCGGTTAGTCAAAATGAACTTACATTACTAGGTTAGTAACAAATTGATAAAATGATGAAAAAGATTTATGGTTAGTTAATGTCTCTTATGATGATCGTCGTCAATTCCGGTCTGCAACCTGAGCACAAGAGTTCGATCACAGAGGTTCAAGAGGTAACACACACACTTTTGTAATTGACCTTTTCACAACACCATTTGCGGTTTTCACTGACACCACACGCACCAAGTTGTCGCTTCCAGGGTGGACGTCGGTGATGCGGCCTAGTTTCCAGCATAATGGCGGTAGGTTGTCTTCACGTAACACAACCAAGGTTCCCACGGTCAAATTGTGTTGTTGCCGGTTCCATTTGGGTCGTTGCTGCAGGGTGTGGAGATACTCCGATGACCACCGTTTCCAAAAATGCTGTTTCATTTTTTGGAGGTGTTCCCAGCGGGAGAGTCGATTGGCTGGTAATGGAGTTAAATCGGTCTCCAAGGGAGCAGTGAGTGGCTCCCCGATTAAAAAATGCCCTGGTGTTAAAGGACTCAAATCGGTAGAGTCATTCGATAAGGGGCAGATGGGTCGCGAGTTCAGGCATGCTTCGATTTGAGTGAGGAGTGTGTACATTTCCTCAAAATTCAACAGCGTATTTCCCAAAACTCTCTTAATATGGTATTTGGCCGATTTTACTGAAGCTTCCCAAAGTCCTCCAAAATGCGGGGATCTTGGTGGTATGAAATGCCATGTTATGTTATCGTTAGATAATTGGGTGACCACATTGTCTTTGAATTTGGATGATTTGAATAGTTTTACAAGATCGTTTAGCTTTCGGTTGGCACCCACAAAATTAGTTGCGTTGTCCGAATAAATGTTTAGTACCTTGCCGCGTCTTGATATAAATCGGTTTATCGCGCTAATAAATGTTTCTGATTTGGCATCACAGACCAATTCTAGATGAACTGCCTTTGTACCAAAACATACAAATACTGCAATATATGCCTTTATTGATTTGCGACCACGTCCTAAACCTTCCTTGATTGTAATTGGGCCGGCATAATCGACTCCACAATGAATAAACGGACGTGAAGGTTCTATTCTTTGAACGGGTAGGTTGCCCATCAATTGATTTGGACTATTTAAAGGTTTGACGCGAAAGCAAGTTATGCATTGATGCAGCGTTTTCCGAACTGCACTACGACCACAAAGAGGCCAAAATCGGAGTCTCATTGCAGCTAAAGTAGCTTGCGGACCGGCATGCAACAATTTAAGGTGCTCGTACTGTATAATTAAGTTGGTGATGAAATGGTTTTTCGGTAGGACCATTGGATGCTTGGTATCGTAACTAATGCGTTGCGCGTAATCCAACCGTCCTCCTACTCTAATCACATCGTTTGAATCTATAAAAGGGTTAAGAGATAATAAACGGCTTGACTTGTCTAATGGCTTGTTTAGTTTGAAACTTTCGATTTCGTTATTGAATTCTTCCCGCTGTGTTAGTTTGATTATAATTATCATAGCTGCATTTAGTTCGGTTGTCGACAAATTGCTAGACTTAATTTTTAACGAATTTCTAATATTATTGATAAATCGTCGACACCAAGCCACAATTCGCCGTAGTTTAGAGAAGCTAGAAAATTTGTATAAAATGCCGAATTTTAATGAAGTTTGAGTGGACATCAAACAAGTAGTTCGTCTTTCCGGTGTTTCTAAATCGTTGTAGACAATTTCGTGACTAGGCCAACGTATTAAATCAAATTTTAACCATTCGGGGCCCTGCCACCATAATGGAGAAGTAATAAGTTGCTTAGCGTCTACTCCTCGCGAAATTAAATCGGCTGGATTCTCTTCTGTACCTACATGACGCCAGTCGCCCACATCAGAAAGAGATTGTATTTCGGATGTCCGATTTGCGACATACGTTACCCATTTGTTGGGCAAGCCGTTGAGCCATTGTAACACGGTTTTCGAGTCGGTCCAGAAATATTTCTTGTTGATTGTCAAGTTTAATATTTCTGATACCTTCTGCATATAGCGAGCTAGAAGCAACGCTCCGTTTAATTCGAGTCTCGGTATCGATATGGTTTTCAATGGCGCTACACGTGATTTGGCGCATAATAAGTACATAAAGTTATTGTCATCGATATCGGTAATTCTTAAATAAATGCACATCCCGTACGCCACTAATGATGCATCACAAAACCCATGCAGCTCAATGTGTGCAGGAGCCTTGTCGGGTGTCATTCTTCTCGGAAATTTGATATCGTTTATAGTGCTCAATTGACTTGTAAATTTAATCCATTTATTGTATAATTCGGAAGGAATAGGTTCGTCCCATTCCAGTTTCAATGTCCACAATTTTTGCAGCAAAATTTTTGGTGTAATTAATATAGGTCCGACCAAACCAAGAGGGTCGAATAATTGTGCAATGGTTGACAACACTGATCGTTTTGTAATAGGTTGTTGAAGCTGGAATGGTTTTATTGAATATTTAATAATGTCCTTTTGATAATTATATATTAATCCTAAAGTTTTCATTTCGTCTTGTTTATCGAGATTAATGTTAGCATTAGAGTCAGATTCGGTTTTTGAAAATAAATAAGGTTGATTAGATGCCCATTTACGTAGGTCAAAACCTCCCTTTCTTAGACATTTAATTAATTGATCGCGTAATGACATTGCTTCCTCCAAGCTATTTGCACCGGTCAATAAGTCGTCTACATAAAAATCTCTCATGATTATAGGATAAGCTAAAGGGAATTGATTTCTTTCGTCGTATGCTAACTGTTGTAGCGATTTGATGGCAAGATAAGGAGAAGAAGCTAATCCGTAGGTTACGGTTGTCAACCTATAAGTGTCAATTGGTTTATTGGGATCCTCACGCCAAAGGATCCGCTGATAATTACGATCGTCTGGATTGACAATGATCTGACGATACATCTTCGCAATATCTGCTGCTAAAGTTATTTTATGCGTACGAAATCTGAGGATTATTGAAAATAAATCCTGTTGTAGAGTTGGACCTACACATAAAACGTCATTCAAACTGTTACCGGTTGACGATTTTGCGGAACCGTCGAATACTACCCTCAACTTGGTTGTTGAGCTTCCTGGTTTTACTACCGCGTGATGGGGAAGATAAAAAGTTTTCGTTGACTCATTCAATTCGGTTGTTGGCACTAGTTCCATGTGCCCTAATTGTTTGTATTCGTTTATGAAAGTACTGTAATCCGCGTGAAGTTGCCGATTCTTGTTAAATATCCGTTCGAGAGATTTAAAGCGTCTTAAGGCGGTCTGTTTGGAAAGTCCAAGGGGTTTATGGTCCCTTTTAACCGGTAGGTTGACAATGAAACGACCGTCGGCGGCTCGTTTATGAGTTTCAGCAAAGTGATCTTCACAGAACCTTTCGCTGGGGGCATGATTTGTTTTATTGCTTCCTTCTTCAATTGTCCAGAATTTGGCAATTTGAGTTTCTAATGAGTTTTGCGATAAGTTGCACGTGCTAGGTTGTTCGGCAACATTTGCAATGGTACTAAAATTCATTTTACCTGTGATTATGTACCCTAGAGAGGTTTCTTGTAAATACAGATTAGGGCCCAAACGCCGCTTGGAATTTCCCAACAGTTCCCAAAAGACACCTGCACCCAGTAAAATATCAATTTTGTTAGGTTTATTGAAACCGGGGTCTGCTAGCGTAATGTCGTTTGGAATTTCTAAATGAGAAATATCGAATGGGGTTGATGGGACATAATTAGTAATTTTTGGTAACACGAGGCAAGATAAATGTGACTTAATGGTTGTTGATTTAAATTCGATGTTAACATAATTTTTGACTGTTGTTAATGACTGGTTGATACCTGTGACTGGTATTTTAATCGATTTCATAATTAGGTTTAATCTTTTACATGCTTCTTGTGTTATAAAGTTACTGTCAGAACCCGAATCCAGTAAAGCCCTTAATCGACACAAACGCCGATTTTTGTCATAGACGTGGATTAACGCCGTGGATAGCAAAACACGAGATTGCATTGCTATTACGCTATTTGTGATAAGAGAACTACTGGCGCTAGGTTCTTCAATTATTGCTGTTATCGGTTCGGTTTCTTCGCGATGGAGAAGAGAGTGATGTCGTTTGCCGCACTTTTTGCAGTTGCCGGCAAAGCATTTATTGGTTGCATGGTTGTTTCTGAGACAATTGCTGCAGAGTTTCAATTTCTTGACTTCGTTAATTCGCGCATCGACAGATAACTCAAGAAATTGGTTACATTGATTTAGATAGTGATCCTCTTTGCACAAAATACACGGAGGTTTGTTGCGCTTTACTCGATTTGCGCTAGACATGTGTAATGCAGTCTTATTTCCTGAAAGCTTTGTCAGAATGTTATTCGATTTATTAGGTTTTTGGATGTTCGAAAAATTATTGCGATTTGACTTGTTACTGAAATCTAATGATTCGAGCATCTGATATCTTTCCGATAAGAATTTGTTCATTTGGGCCATTGTGGGAAGGTCATTTGAAGCTACGGTTTTGACTGATGTTTCCCACTCGCGCTTTGTTAAATAATCAAATTTACTTGTCATTAGAAAGATTAGTAGATCATCCCACGAGTCTACCGGTCTATTCATTTGTTTCAGTGCTTTTAGATTAGAACTTACTTGATCTTGCAATGATCGAATTGATTGAGCAGATTCTTTATTGACTGAAGGCAAATTGAATAGTGAATGAATGTGGTGATGTGTGATTAATCTTTTGTTTTCATACCGGTCTTTAAGTTGCTGCAATGCAACATCGTAATTGTTGTCGGTTATGGTTAGGTTGCTGATTGTCTGTAGTGCATCTTCATTTAAACATGATTTTAAATAGTGCAGCTTTTGTACGTTTTGTAACGAATCATTGTTATGAATTAATGACTGAAATTGATCATAAAACGCAGTCCAATCTAGAAAAGATCCCGTGAATTTAGGTAAAGCAATAGTTGGCAAATTTACCCGCATTGAGTTGTTGGTATCTTGTGACTTTAGAGAACTCGAATTTTGATTATTAGGTTGATTTTTGCTAATTACAGTTTTTACCTTAGCTATGACTTTGAAATATTTAGATGTAAACTCGTCTGTTTCCTTGAATATTGCTTCATTAATTGCATTATCGTCGCTATTGAGAATTATGTCGCTTTGAATATCCCGAAACTGATTGTGGATGCCATCGAAATCTGTTAAACGTTCCCGAAGCTCGTCGATTTGATCCGGTATCGTTAACGATTCAGCAAATTCTACAAATCTTGATAGTCTATCTTGTAAAATGCTTTTTTGGGTTGCCAATTCTTTTGATTTAGCTTCTTTCGGTTTACCCATTGTTGTAAGAGTTTAATAAGCGGTTTTGATTTAATTAATACTTCACATTAATTGAGAGTTTTGTGAAATCCGCCGCCAAATTCAAGGAAAGATACTACACTAGTTACACTACTCACGAGCAATAAGAACATGCGACTTACTTGTGTTTGTTGATGGTTGATGTTCGTTGTTGGTTGACTCCTGATTAGACTTTACGGGTGTTTAGGTTGCGAAGGACCGTATTTGATTGATTTCGATAGCACTGGTTAACTGGTTATAATCCGGAACAAAATGACCAAAAATGTCGGTTCCGGTTGATATCCGGCACGAAGTGACCAAAATGTCGATTCCGGTTGATATCCGGCTCGAAGGACCAAAATGTTGGTTCGATTACCAAACTGCAGATACTCGGTTGACCAAATGTAGGACTCGGCCTTACATGGGGTTTTGGTTGGAAGAGCTTCGTTGATTCGGTTGTAAACAAACACCACGTGGTTTTAATACTGTGTTTAAACTTAAGACTAAACAGGAATTCGAGCAAGTAGGTAATAGGTATAGAAATGATTGAGTAAAGAGTTGATAAAGACAGATAAGAGTTACGTAAGGTAAAAACGGGTAAAGAGGCCCGTGTTTTTTTTTTTTTTTTTCCTTAGGGAGGGGAAATCCCTTCGGACACCCAGCGCTTGGTTCAATCACGCTGGGTAGTGCCGGACTTGAACCGGCTAAAACCCCTCCGGACGGGCCGGGACACTGTCCCTTCACCTCGTTATCTTTAGGAGAAAGCGCTCGCGGCGTGGAAATGTGTGTAACCTAAGTCAATGTCGTGTGTCGCGGTTCGCGGTTCGCGAGTTGACGCGGATGGTTTTACCCGTTTAAAACCATTTTCGGCCGTTTTAATCGATAGGGTGGTTCCTCGCCGTAGTCGACGGCTCTACGAACGAGGAGGTTCGGGTGGTCAGCTGCTGTTGCAAAGAACTTTATCGCGACATCTTTGAGATGTTTATTGATGTATTTAATACTCGCGTCTTTATGTAGCTGGTTGTTTCGAACAAACCAGGGTGCGTCGAAAACAAGTCTGAGGGACTTGTTTTGGACCACTTGAATTTTGTTTAAATGCGTAAACGCTGCGTGACTTCAGACGGGAGACGCATAAGTCATTATGGGCCTGATAATTGTGGTAAAAAGTCGTAATTTACTTCGCGGTGACAATCTGCTCTTTCGGCAGAGCAGTGGATAAAGTTGGGCGATACATCCTCGCGCCTTGTTTCTGGCTGTCTCAATATGCTTGGCGATCGTCAATCGCTTGTCCAGGGTGACCCCCAGATATTTGGCTGATGCCTTCTACTGGATGGGCTCACCAAAGATGCTCAATTCTCTATCCGGTGTTACTAGGTTACGACGTGTGAAAAGGACTGCAGTACTTTTGGCTGCATTGACGTTAATGAGCCATTCGCGATACCATGTTTCCAGATTTTCCAAAACTCTTTCGAGCTTATTTGAAATTTGGAACGCATGTTTGGCGCGCGCGAGTATAGCGGTGTCGTCGGCGTACTGAGCAAACTGAACTGTCGCGGGCTGAGGCATGTCTGAGATGTAAATGTTGAACAACTGCGGCGCGAGTACTGATCTTTGTGGTACCCCAGCCGCCAGGGGGCGACTGGTTGATCAGATACCATCAATTTTGACGCGAAAGCTACGGTCCGAAAGAAAAGAATAAATGAGTTTAATAATTTTGCCCGGATAGCCCAAATTGATCATCTTATATATGAGCCCAGAGTGCCAGACACGATCAAAAGCTTTTGAGACATCCAGAAAGACAGCCCCTGTGTTGTATTTCCAGTCGAAGCTGGTGTAACAGTGCTCTACCAACCGAAGGATTTGTTGTGTTGTCGAGTGTTGTGCGTTGTGATCCGTCGTAAACATATTTAGCCTATGGAGAATGCATCTTTCTGCAAGCTTTCCGATGGTCGAAAGAAGACTTATGGGGCGGTAATTTGAGGGCTCTTTCGGACTTTTGCCGGGTTTTTGAAAGAGAATGACGTCCGCCTTTTTCCACGTTTGTGGGAAGTGACCTAGCCGAAGAGTGGCGTTAAAGATTGCGGTTAGATGCATGATTGCTAACATTGGCAGATTTTTCATTGACAAGTTGGTGATTCCGTCTGGGCCTGGCGCGCGACGTTTTTGTGAAAAAATTTAATGTGACTCGAAATTTCCTGAGGGGTAATCGGATTGACGTTTCCGACGTCGTTTTCTACTTGATTTTCCAAATGTTGTTGAACAAATCTCTCTATGAAGCCAACACGGCCCAGGTCGGCATGGGTCGTGTCGGTGGTGAATTGCTCTTGCAGTGAATCTGCAAAGAGTTCGACTTTGTCAACTGGCGCGGACACGGGTCCCGTTGGTCCGTTAAGCGGGGGGATTTTGCGAGGAGCGGAATTTCTAAAAACGCGGGTCATTCTCCAAAGACTTTTCGAATTTTGCCCGTTTAAAGAAGTGAGTTTGTCTTGCCACGAGTCATTGGCGCGAACTGAGAGCGCGTCTCTCACCTCGGTTTGTCGTCGGTTCAATTCGGTTTTATCTAAACGAGCTAAAGTCCTTTGATATCGCCGTTTTGCCCGATTTTTGTCACGAATTAAATTTTTTATAAAATTTGGAAGAGCTGGACGGTTGTTTTGCGCGGGTTTTGTGAATTCTGCTGACTTTATTGCCTGAATAATGATGTTTTCTAACTGCCCGACGGTTGAATTTAGTTCCGGAATTGAATTTATACTTGGAACGGGGCCCAGTGAATTACCAACATTGCTTTTGAATTCTTTCCAGGCTACCGATTGTAGCGGACTTGGTCGATCGTTGGGAATTGTGCCCATTTGGAGTATCACAGGGTTGTGATCGGAGCTAAGGGCTGACAGTGCATAGATAGAAGGGTGTAGGGGAACATTTTTCAAAAGAGCTATGTCTAGGACATCAGAGGTCCCATGGGTCGAGAAGTGAGTGGGTTCTCGGGGGCCCAAGGGAGTGATGTCATTTCTCAGCGTAAAGTCATGCAGCAGTCGGCCATTATTACTAACGGTGCGACTGTTCCACATGTGGTGTTTGCAATTTAGGTCGCCAGCCACAATTGTGGGGGCGTTGTCTGGGAAGAGGGCTTGGAGGTCTAGGTCTTGGATGGGATTGTTCGGCGGTTTGTAAGCGGAAATAATTTTGATCGGCCCGGATGTGGTTTCGATTTTGATCGCGGTTGTCTCGATATTAATCGCGGCCGGATTGGGTAGTTCGTGATGTTCGATTTCATTTTTAATATAAATCGCGGTTCCACCGCCCTGCCCGGTAGTTCTATCGGTACGATAAAACTGATAATTTTGAATTTTGATTGCGTTGCAGGGTCTCGCGTGTGTTTCGGATATGAGCATGACATCGATATCGTGCTCGTTCATAAACTCGCCCAATTCGAGTTTCTTCTTAGGAAGCCCGTTCGCGTTCCAAAAACTAATCAAAAGGGAATTTGGTGTAATTTTGCGCAGCATAAAAAGTTACTGAATTAAATTAGGTTGTCTAAGATAACGCGGGTGTTTAAGACAAATTCTTTAGTTTGGTCGTCTGTTGCATTTGTTTGGCTGAAGGTAAGTAGCATTTGTGCCAGAGCGGCCGAAATTTTGGCATACTTGTTTCCGGAGTTTTCGCGCGGATTCGCGGTAGGCTTTGGCACCGGTGCCGGTTTTGGGATGGTGGTGGAGGGCTTTAGGGTTGGTGCCGCAAGGACCAGAGGTTTGGCCCAAGCGGAGGTTTTGGGAATGGGAGCCGAAGATGTTTTTGGGATGGGAGCCAGGGAGGTTTTTGGTTTGGGGTAGGCTGAGCAACCCCGGTAACTGGCCGGATGCGCAAGAGAACAATTTGCGCATTTCGGCGGATCTGATTTTGCCATGGGGCAATTGAAGGCTTGGTGGCCGAGCCCGCACTTGACGCACCTGAAAGGCGCCGTACACTTGCTCTGGGAGTGGCCGAAGAGTTGGCAACGATAGCATTGCCCTTTGCTTTTGGACTGCCTAAGGGCCTCCACTCTGACGCGGAGGCCGACACAGGTGGTGAGGTCGTAAATCTTACGACACTCACGCGGAACAATGGCTATAAATAAGGGCATTGGAGTCTTGTCCATTCGGATCATTGGCGCAACCTTGACCGGCCTGTATCCAGCTTGAGTCAGATCGTCGATGATGTCTTCCGGATTTGTCGTTTCCGGAAGTCCGCGTATCACTACTTTTAGGTTGCGTTCCGACGCGAAAGTGAACGTATGGTACGGTGTCTCGTTTTTGTCAAAAAGAGCGGTGAGCGCGCGATGTGTGTCAGCGTCCGGAACACTAATTTTAATCCCCTCGTGGGTTACTTGAGCCTTCGTGTAAATAATATTTCTCCTCTTTAGATCGTTGGACACGCGGGACCAAATGCTCTTGTTGCGCATAATAATGGGAGGAATTCGTTCGCGAGTTACAGCGTTGTCGGTGTCAACTTGTTCTTGTTCCGGGCACTCGTGTGTGCGCGTGGCAGCTAAGGGGCGGGGCCTAGTTGTGTTCGGTGTTTGGCGCATGCGCGGTGTTATGCTTACTTGGTCATAATCAATTTCCTGTTCGTTGTTGTCGTCCTCTGCTTCTTCTTCTGCTTCCTCTTCGTTTCCGCTCAGAGGGCTGAACGGATTTCCGGTGGCGACTTCCATTGGGGTTGTAGGGGAGGCTGGGCGGGCGGTCTTTCTGGGGGCCTGAAATTCTTCGTCGTTGTCCGATTCTGCACGTCTCTTGGACATCCGCTCTATCTGGGCGCTGCAATGGAGAATTATCTCCCTCAGCTCCTGGATAGACCAGCTGTCAGAGGACGTGGCTAACTTTTCCATCGCTTGTTCCTGTAATCAATCTTCTGCCGAGTTTTAATAAAAACTTGGCAGTCGATTTCGACTCCACACAAGCAAATTCTTCTGATTGTCGGCTTCAGCTATTCTGACGAACTGCCGAAACCGGACTGAATTGATCAAAAACCACGTGGATTTTCCTAACCGTTTGCCGCAGTTTTTCTGACGAACCACTGAGACTAGGGTTAGGGCTGTTCGCAAACTCTCACAAGACCCGAACTGATTCACTTTCGCAAAACTGTTCACAATCTCTCACCGTTTGGAAACACGTCAAGTCACATCTAGCGCTGCCACTCGACAAGTGACCGTCCCTACTTGTACAAGCCTATTTATACTAAAAACTAAACTTAAAACTACCTTATCTATTGGATCGCACAAAGGTGCATTCAGATGGGGGTGCTGTCCTCGGGGAAATAACATCCGCTTAAAATCAGTCACGGATAAGACCGAGCCGACATTACCTGGAAGGTAACCCTTTGGAAATTGACAGCTATTTATTATACTGGCAATAATGATTTTACAGTCATTCTATTTCTTTTGTAAGAAATTAAAAACTTCAATTGCACGGCACATCTCTATGGCACATAAAGATATTCCATTTATCGCAAAAGCTGCAAGAAAAGGAGTCGACCAGAAGTATAGAAATAATGTCTTGGAACATTACAGGAAAAAGGGGGATAATCTTTACAATGACATGGCCAAAGAAAGGGGTCTGTCGTGCCGAATTGTTATAAGAAGACCCAAAAAGAGTAGCCAGGATAACTACTTGTCGTGTCCGGTAGGGCTGGGCAAAATATCGATACTTAAAGTTGGTATCGATACTTCACCAAGTATCGATTTTCAATACTGAGAGCACGGAGGTATCGAACCATCGAATATATCGATACCGATATTTTCGATACCTCGATATGTATCGATACCGATATTTTCGATACTTTGACATGTATTGATACCGATATTTTCGATACCTCGATATGTATCGATACCGATATTTTCAATACTTTGACATATATTGATACCTCAATATAGTATATTGATACATATATTTTTGATACTTCAATACTTTCGATGTTCTCATAGCTGCTTTCGATTTGCTTATTCAATAACTGCATGGCTTATAATGGTTGCATCGGAAAATCAGGAGTGACTCATTGTTTTGGCAATCTCGTTCGGAACCTTGATCAATGGGTATAATGGGGTACTTGCCTAAAAAAAATATTGCACTTTTTATTCTCTAGATTGATGCATGAAAATAACTAAAAGAGGCTTAAATATTTTTTTTCCTATTTTTTTATTTCATATTTTCGTAAATATTTGCAATTTTTGTTTTTATGACGCATTCCCAAATAACACCAGACATCCCATGGATATCCGCTGAAGGTCCCAAGTGTCCCCTGAATGTTCTATCTTTTCTGGTATATCCCTGGGATATCCAAAACAGTACATTCCCAAATGGAATGTCCCCGGGATGTTCGCAATGGGACCGTTCAAACTAAGATATCCCTTGGATATCTTTTTTAGTATGTACAATTTAAGATGTCCCCATGACATTCTAATTGGTATACTTTTCTCTTTCTTTGTATTTAATTATAAAATATTAAACAAATTTAAACGCAAAATCTTGTGGAGCCATAAATTCGAGTGCGCAAGTTAATCAATATAAAATTAATTAAATGTGTAAAATTAAACGCATGTGCATAAAATACATCGTATAATGCAATATTCATAGAACCCTAGAATTGTGGTTTTTGTGATACTTAATCATAATTTACTTAGATACTGCTGTTTTTCCGCAAATCTGAATGAGTCATCGGTTAAAAATCTAGCAAATGTTTCCTACCCAAGAATCTTGTTATCAAATTGTAGATACTCTTATGGATCGGTTAAGAGCAAACAAATTAGAAAGGTAATTTGTTATGGTAAATCATCGTCAAGAGTTAAAGCGGGAAAATGTTTCTACATTGGGGTGGATACGTGAAGAATTTATGCTCCTTCTGGACAGATAGAAATCGTGAATTTTATCTTCGTTTCTCACATGACAACCACACTCTTCTATGAAGTTGTAAAATTCTTTGGACACAATTTTACAGCACCAGATGTTCGAAGGGTCGTGTTGTGTACCTACCTGCTATTACACAACAACAAAACTCGAAATCTGGCCAGCACTCCCTCGCGTAATTAAAAATTTAGGTATTGATTGACTCGACTGGTTTTATGCAAATGCGAACTTTTGAAGATGAGATAATTATTAGGATGTACCTATCGCTTAATTTGGCTTGACCGGCGGTGAACCTTTTACGTATGATCCGTTCGTTCGGGTCGCAAACATGTGGCAAGCAGCTTTGGTCACATATTTTTACTTGTGTCAATGTTTAGTTATTTAATTGTAATTGTCTATCTTTATTGACTACAAATAATAGAATTGTTTGATTGTTGGGTTTATCCAATGTATGTTTACTTTGAAAAGGTAAAATATTTTTGTAATCTTCAATTTGTAATTTTTATAGTTCATAGTTGCACATTTTGTAGGAAACACTAATTACGCCTTGCCAGTTCCCGGTTACAATATCCAAAATTCCAACAAAACTATCGGTTCCCGCAATAATCCCGCGTTCCTAGTGTCCCGTTAGGTTAGACCAGAGTCACCAGACGCAATTTTCAAGGTTTGCTAGCTACGGGCTTTTGGTTTGGTAGTTTGGGGCATTCATTTCGTTTTTATTCGACGACAACGCTCTTCTTGGTTCGGTCACGGTTTTAACTTGCTTATATTTTTGTACCGGTGAATGTTTATCGGTTCTTCCTTGTTTCGTGTTAAATAAAATATTTGGGTAAGTAGACATTAAAAGAATTAATGCTAATTTTGAACGACTGTTTCTAAAGCTTTGCTTCGCTGCGGCCACTTTGGACTTTGTTCGGTCCCGCCCGAAGAACGTTATCAGTTATCATTCTGCTACTTACGAGAACAATTTGGTAAGTTTCAATTTGTATTTTAATTTTCATTTTTTTTTGCAGGAATGCCTGAGGAGATCCACAAATATGTACCTATTAGCATACAATGTATTTTTTATGATTTGTAATTTCTTAATAATATGTATAATAAATAATAAGACATGAAAATCCAAGTGTACTAATAATATCTTTACAATATGCAGTATCCATGCAGAGTACACCTAATGTCTTTAAAATGTACTAGTAATATCCCTACAATATGCTGGTAATGTTCTTTAAGTATGCTGAAAGTATTCATGCAAGGTACTTCTAATGTCCTTTAAGTATTTCTATGAGGTACTGGTAATGTACTGGCATTATCCCTACAATGTCCTTATAATGTCCAGAAGAACATTCCTAGGATATCCATAGGACAGTACAAAGTGGGACATCTGGACATACCTGGTACGTTCTAAAGATGTACCGGGTACCTTGAGAGGATATCCCCTGAATATCTTACGGACAGTTTGGTGCTATCTGGGTTGGTCCTCCGTATCCAAGAATCACACCTATATTGAATATACTCTTGTTTTTGGCTACTATGCTGCGCTGCTACCAGAGTGTGCGACATGTGTACAGCGGATTGGCATGCGATTTATAAATAGAACGCAACAATCTGAGTAAAGCGCCATTATACGATTTTTTTTTTAGAACTACGCCGTGCCGTCACAAATCTCCCACTCCAAAAATTAAAAAAATAATTCTCAACGTAATATTGATCCTAGAACCAAATAAAAAAAAAATACGGGTCTAATGAAATCGCCTACGTTTTCTAAATATTATATTTCTCAAACATGAAGCAAATACCCCATTGTCGGGGTATCGTTCGTTAAAAAATCGTTGAAATTTTTTTGTAGGGTTACCCGCGGCGTTAATGTTCATAAAGCCGTGTGCAGAACACCAGATCTGACTTTACAAATCACTAAGTTATCTAAATTTTTTATGGCTGTTGGAGATACTAATTTATTGAAGTATAAAAATAAATCTATTGATAAACTCATCGAAATTGGTGTAATGCAACCTGAAGAAGACACGCACAGTAGTTATGATGTTCAAGACGAACACGACATGATGCCCTAAAGACGAAGTCTAGATAGAACAGGTTGAACAAGGCGTTGATAACAGACACAAGTGTGGTAAGTGTAAGTTTCCAATTCTATTCCGTTATCTTGTTGCAAGGAGCTTCTGGCTAATTAACTAACACTAGATTTGTTTTGCTCCGAAGTAATCATAAAGATCTCGGAGTACACTTCGACGCACACCTTACCTTTATCCCGCACATAAACTACATCTCTAACCGTAGTCTGAAAACTCTGGGTTTTATAAAACGGTCGCTAAACGATTTCACTAGCTTAGTTTGCCTCAAGAACGTTTACTGTGCCTTGGTCCGATTTATCTTGGAGTACGCCTGTTCGGTCTGGAACCCTTACTAAGGTAAACATATTGAGGCTTTACAGAAGGTTCAGACCAGGTTTGTTAAGTTTGCCGCCTTTAAGACGGGTACCCCGGTGGAGACCCTGAATGCGGAGGCTTTTGCCTCGGGCCTTGGTATCCCTAACCTGGCCTCGCGACGAGTTTACCATGATCTGATTCTGCTTAATAAAATTGTCCATGGTACCATCAAATGCTCAGATATTATATCCCTTGTTCCCTTACATGTACCGGGTAGAGTGGCTAGATCGGGGGATTCGTTTTTTGTTGAGTTTGCCAGCACGAACTATATGTATAATAGTCCCACTTCTCTCTCGCGTGAGCTGGATTTTTTCCGCTACCCACCTGGACCCTTTAAGAGGGAGCTGCAGCGAGCACTTAAACTCTGTTAGATTGACTGGTTCAGTTTGTTTCATTTTCTTCGTTATATTGTTGTTTGGTTTGTTACATGTATTTCTTGATTGTGTTTGCAAGATTGTATGTTGCATTGCTGTATTTGTTTGAAAATGGCTGCTTAGCCGTAAATATATGATATTATTAAAACTGTTGAAGATAGTAATTGATTCTATTCCTAATAGATGCCGCACTTCAAGAGGATGTGTTTACAACAGACGATAATTTACATGAATGGGAAATGCCTGAACTGGACATGGACCTGGAATTCAGTCACCAAGATAATGAAGAGCCTTAATCAAGCAACCACATCAACCAACCCACATCAGGTGTGTAACTTTCTAATTGAGCACATGCTGAACCAGAAATGTTTAAAGAAATACTTACTTTCTGTACAACCCCTATAAAAATTAAGTTTAACCTATCGGCCTCTGAAACAACGTAAATTACGCCATTGCCATTTTAGGAAGAAAAAAATGTTTTTTGTGTTCCTTAGGAAGTTGATATGGTAGGAGTAACGTAACTGGACGTCGCACTCGATTAAGTGCAGGCTGTTGAGATTGTTTCCCTCTTTTTTCTACCTGATAACAATATTTGGTTGATAGGTACAACTGTAGAGTGCACTTTCTCACATTGCACCATGCTGAATGGTAAAACTAGAGAACTCATTCTAACTCCAACATAGAACGTAATTGTATAATATTTCTAGTATTGTTACATGTATATCTCTACGTCAAGACCAAAACGCGGTCGAAAGCCTGAAAAAAACTTTTGCATGCTAATACCAGCAAGAATCAAAATATAAACTGTTCGAAAGGTCACATTCCTTTTTGGAAAAGATTTACAAATGTCTTTTATTAGCTTTCTTCTAAAGTACGATTTATGGAAATAATTAAATTATTTTATTCTCGTAGGTATTTTGATGTGCACGTGATGATTTTTTCGTAATTTTTATTAAGTAATGGGAGTTCATAAAAAATTATATTTGTTACTGGAGTAAACACTAACGTCAAGCTTTAAATTATACCACAAGCGTGGACAAGGATACGCTTTATTTCTTTGTTTGGCAAAAATAACTATTAAATATAAATATGTTTTACATTTCAATTTATTGATATTTTTATCTTTTGATAGTGAGTAGGCGATCGCAGACTTCAGATATCAGCTCTTCGTCAAAATCAGTTCCTCAAGCAACCATTACCTCATCACTGACACCTTCTAAGAAGATGTGATCTAAGGAGATTGGTAGTATTGTGGTATCTCCGGCTCCAAAGAATCCTGAGAGGAAATGGATAACGGTGACCCAGGGAAAACGAAACAAAGTTATGTGGACTGCTGAAGAAAAACGTCTTGTTAGGGATTATTTTTACACAGATATCAGGCGCAAGCGGCAGCCATCCCAAGACAAACCACCGCGACAGCACCAAACTGTATTCCTGGATTCAAGCTGAAATTAGAAGAAATACCTAAATATAATATTTTCTGCGTTAAATCCTTACCATTTTGGAGTAAGGTGAATGGTACTGTGGTAGGAGTCTGAGGACTCCGGAGTTGGAGTAACTTTCAAGCATTGGAGAATAGCTTTGGTGTGGTCTTGGTTTCGTTCCTTGTGTCTCCAACTTCTGGGGTGATGTCTAACTGTGCCATGGTACCATTTTGTTTTAGAGTTTTGTGCTAGCACGCAGGGTGGTGATCGCAGATTCGGTTGCCGGCTGCGTAGAACTGTGGTAGTTCCGATGCGGCTTTCAAACTTTAGTTGTGACAGGCAAACTTGGGTATCCACCGGCGCGAAAACAACAGCATACGCGAAGGGGTGTAGGAATTGGCTCAACTGAAATTTGGGGGTTGCTTCGGACTGCGTCGGTTGTGCGCTGCCCTGCAATTAAATCTGAAATTGTCACCATTTTAGTTTTACCGGACTACATCGGTACCCATTAAGATTATTTTAACTTTGTTTTGGTTTAGTTTGAATATTTGTTTCGATACCTTTCAGGTACCTTTTAGTTTCGCTGAAGTATCGTATCGGAATTTTGCAAAATACACAGTTGCGTGAACTTCTTGTGTTCACTATTCTTTCTGTATTATTTACCATTAATCGATCTTTATCCTTGTCTAGCTATATACAGGGTGAGGCAATAGTGCGTCCGACTTCGATAGCTTGAGTTCTATAATAGGTAGAAATTTGATTTAAAAACACAGATAAACCAGAGATAGAAGTCTATAACTGGAAATTATTTTTGAACATACAGGGTGAGTCAAGACAATAATACAGGGGCAAGTGACATTTTTTTAAATGGAATGTGGTGTCTAAAAGCAGATTTTTTGGAGCCTTGCCCTAGACTCTTTTCAATCCAATATTAATGTTGACTATTTCCAGACCACTTGGATGTAGCGATTTTTTTTTGTTCAAATAATGGCATCTGCAGATGCATGTTAAAAAATCACTACAGTCACAATTATGAGTTCTAAGAAAAAATTGTGTACATACTAGTTAGGAAACATCTGTAGAATGTCTTTGAATTGTTTTAACTTTTGAAAAATTATACAGGGTGGCTAGATTTAATTTTTCAATTTAGAACTTCTTGAATTTAATTTTCTCTATTTTTTCAAATGGAACACTCTGTATATTTTTTAACGATATGATGCAGAAACTAAAAACAAACATTTTTTGTATGTACACCCCTATGGTTATTTGTAACCAATTTCGATTTATCGCCCAATAATTACAAAATTCAAGAATAATCGTAAAAAATCAGATTGTTTTTCAAATTACTCGACAGATAAAATTGTAATAAGTGCTCCAGATGTTTTGTTCATAAAAACAGCATAAGTTTTTTTTAGTAAGTTTACTTTATATTTGTATGTTGATCATCTTTTGCATTTTATATTATCCGACAAGAAATACACATTTATCGCAGTTACCTGTCGTCAGTTGTCATTTTTATGTCAATTTTGTAAAATTTGAAGTTTTTTGTCGAGTTATTTGGAAAACTATCTAATTTTTTAGGATTATTCTTGAATTTTGTAATTATTTGGCAATATTTCGAAAATGGTTACAAATATTAGCCATAGAGGTGCGCATACAAAAAATGTTTGTTTTTAGTTTCATATTGTTAAAAAATATACAGAGTGTTCCATTTAAAAAAATTGAGAAAATTAAATTCAAAAAGTTATAAATTGAGAAATTAAATTTAGCCACTTTGTATAATTTTTCAAAAATTAAAATAGATCAAAGACATTCCACGGATGTTTCCTAACTAGTCTTTACATAATTTTTTCTTAGAACTCATAATTGTGACTGTAGTGATTTTTTTAACATGCATCTACAAATGCCATTATTTGAACAAAAAAGATCGCTACATCCAAGTGGTTTGGAAATAGTCAGCAATAATATTAGATTAAAAAGAGTCTAGGAAAAGGCTCTGAGAAATCTTCTTTTACACACCACTTTCTATTTAAAAAAAGGTCACTTGCCCCTGTATAATTGTTTTGGCTCACCCTGTATGTTCAAAACTAATTTCCGGTTATAGATTTATTTCTCTAGTTTATCTGTGTTTTTAAATCAAATTTCTACCTATCATAGAACTCAAGCTATCAAAGTCGGACGCATTATTGCCCCACCCTGTATATTTGTAGTTTTTGACACTTTTGGGACTCTGCAGAATGTTAAAGATTGGTTGAAAAAATAAAAGTAGGTGCTAGGATTTTTTTCTTATCTAAAACTATCTATGTATAATGATTTCTAATATATATCTCGTGCTCACTTAGTGAAATTGTGCATTTCATGAAAAGAATGTCCACTTCATAAAAGGATATCCACTTCATAAAAAGAATTTTCCTTGCCCTCATCCTTTTCATGAAATGCACAATTTCACTAAGTGAGCACGACATATATTTATCTAAATTTTACTTTAAACTGAATCAGTAGTTTGTATTTTGAATATTTTTTAATATATATTCTTTATACTTTTACGAGCAAGATTTTTATTTACTAAGTTGCCATCAAAAGTGTGCTAGACAGTTGTTGGCCAGTGTTTGTATTCTTGTAGGGTGGGCCGGAACAGTGTTCCCCTACTCTGTCAACATGGTAACGAGTAATGGTATATCTCATGGTGGATAGGAGCGGTGTGTGACTGAAAGTCTGAGTCGAGATTTGCGGAGGTTTTAACTATTGGAACCATTTTGGCTCATTTGAGTTTGTACGGCCGTTACTCACCGTAATCAATACACTCAGTGCCGTTAAGAAACGTGTAACAGAAGATTTACACATTTAGGATGTTATTAATGATTGGTACTCGTTTGTAAGTAAGATATTAATTAACAACTCAAATTGTTTAATCAATTGAAAGTATTATGTATGAAAAGCAAATGTTAATGATTTAAAATAATTTGCGCATTTATAGCGCCAAACCTTCCCCATAACCCAACAACACTGCCAAAAGGACATGCTTTGCTTATTTTTACTTGTAAGTGTTTGCTTCAGCTAAATTTACTCGCAAGTATTATTTCCAGATACTTGACCTCTTTCACCAAGTGGAGTTGAATACCTTTAAGTGGGGGAGTAGTATATTTTCCATCTTTCTCTTTTTGGTGAACAAAACCATCTTTGTCTTGACACGGTTAACAGGAAGACACCATCTGTCAAGTAACAACGTGCAGCGCGGTTGGTCTACCCGGAAGGTAAGCGTGCTGCTTGGGGTTCCTGTAGGTATACATCTCTAATTTTTCTATCGGCCAATTTTTTTAGCGTTTTTAAAAGAAACGACGTCAGGCTGATCGGCCGATATGACTTTCCCAGGTAGTAGTCCGCTCTACCCAGCTTGGGTATAAAAATCACTTTTATCTTTCTCTACTCCAGCAGTGTGTATCTTAAAGCAATACACACGTGGACAGTTTCCACCAGGTCATTCAGCAAAGCATCCAGACCTGGAGACTTCAATGGGAGAAAGGTTCTTATGGCCCAATTTACCTTTTTGGCATCCACAACCCGGACCGCCACCCCCCAGTCCCTCTCACAAAACTGCGAAACAGCGACTCAGGCCTTCAATAATAGGATACCTTGGTATACCCCCGGGAGATCAGAAAGCTATTTATTTTTTCACCAGTGTCTTGTCTACATTTTCCACCAAATGGTGTAGGACTTATACTGGAATTTTTTTACTTGGGTGCTTGGAGTGCCTGGCAGATATCCCACAAGGATTTTTGTATGGGTTTTGTATGATTTCTGCCTCTCCCAATACTTTTAGAGACGCTGTATGCCTTTCAGTCACTCTGCCCACATAAATGTTTAGCCAGCCTGCATGGCCTTCTGTAAAGCTGTAGGAATCTCGGCTTTGTAATAGCCACTTTTCCTTTCTCTACTATTTTATGCAGGATTTGTTTTTCTGAACGGCTTCCAGTTGCTCCGTAGTTATTCAGGTACCGTTGTAGTATGTCTACCTTTACTTCGTCAACAACTCGAGTGAAGGACGATCCCCGCCCTTCTTTGCCCATAGAGGCTTTCTCCTTCCACACGCTTGGCTTTGCGTTCCTTGATGGGAATGCTCTCTTCGGACGGGGTTCTTTTTGAACCCTTGGTCTGGGTGGCTACTACTTTTCCCACTGGTTTTAAGGCTTGTTTTTTTTTTGCCGCTACCTACCAAACACTACGTCTTGTGATGGTTGTTGAAGCGACTCGGTCATTAACCGTAAGTAGATACGGTTTATAACAGGCGAGTGGCGATTTCCCACTTGTTTGGCATAGGTACATAATTATGTCTATCAAAAGTCATAATAGTTATGCGGTTACAACATAAAGCAGTACGCATGTACGTGTGTGGACATCTCAACCGCTCAACTACTGATTAATTTGAAGTAATTTGAGTCAACAGAAGATTGTCAATTACACTCAGCCATTACCGCTGCCGCTGCCGTTGCCCGCTGTCCTGTCCTAAATACTTCCACGGCAGCCTTCCAAGCAAGTTCGCGTTTACATTCAGCCCTCCACTCTCATTAACGTCAACTCGCCGCCAATGGAGAACGTTGAAATTGTTGCGGCGGCAGATGGTGCTACCTGCAGTGCTGCCAGTCCTTTGACTTCCTTCCAAAATACCGCTACGGAAGGGATGCGGAAATGGCAATAGCAGCGGCAGTGGCAAGGCGAGTGACCCCTTTACACACTGCCGCTGCCTACTTCCCAGCCCAATGCCCTGCTCACTGCCACGGCAGTGGGGTGAGTGTAAATGGGGAGAGTAAATGTCGGAGAGTTTCGGTCGTAATTAAACGAAGGCAGTGGGTTTGGTTTTGGTAATTCTAAACGATAAAGCGATAATTGTTGCGGGGTGTTTGTTAAATTCGGCATAAACAGCAATTTCCCGATTTTTATCACCCTCGCAGCGCTATCATCAAAACTTGACTTTTTGTTTTTCCTAATCAGTACCTCGCCAATCTGAGTATATTAAAATCCCCAAACTAGGCGAGTTTTGACCGAGAATTAGAAAAATAGATGTCAACACAAGAATCCCTAAGACGACAAGACGCTCTTTAAGCTGCAAGTTTGGCGTAAGTAGCGTTACATAAGATTTGGTTCTAATGCCTTGGATGGAACTGACAATTTTGTGAGGCTGTATAACGCCGTTGAATTTGTAAAAATAAATTATTTAGACGAAATACAATAGATAAAATTTTCTAATATTGGAAAGAAGAAACATTTAACAAAAATTCACAAAACAACAAGAAGAATGTTTGTGTGTGCGGTAGCGGCAATTAGCTCTTAGCTTTTACTTTTTTGAGGGTTATAAAAATAAACCAGTAACGGTATTCAAAACGTTACAAAGTATAATCCACTTCGTTAGTAATAAAAAATTGCAGCTTTTTTAAGTGTTTTTATATTTGCAAGTTTTGTCCACTTCGTTTCGTAAATTGTTGCCGATGTATCAGAAAGTGGACAAGACTTTTTGTCAATTTAATAAATTTTTGTAAAAATGTAAAACGTTTATTTTACTGACGACAAAAATGTTAATACAAAAATATAATAACGATATCTCATAAATGTTTAGTAAATCTCACGGAATTCTGGTAGATAATCTGGGAAATTTATTTTCACAATCTGATAACACTGCCCGATGCCCAGCACCAGTCACAAGGTTTTTTAAGTTTATAAGGTTGCCTCAGTTTGCGGAGTGTGTGAGAAAACACGAAAGATGTTGTTGTCCTTTATGACGTCACAAGAATTATCGCGCCTCGCGTTTCTGTCAGTTTCTGTGACTTTATTATATTAAGTTGTGAAGAGCTAAATTGTGTTATTATCTTGTGAATTTATAATATACAGCATAAGTGAACACTAAGGTACATTTTATTTCCATTAGATAATGTTTGCATTTAATAATTGTTTCCATTTACATTTTAGATGTCAGGTTCAAGTTGTAGCGTAGCAATTTGCAAAAATACGTTTTATAAACTACAGAAAAGAAAAGGAGATAAAATTGCTTTTTTTACCTTCCCAAGGAATATAATCTACAAAGGGAGTGGATAAGAAGATGTTTTAGAAAAGACAGTTTCAACGTAACAACTGCAAGACTTTGTAGCGTCCACTTTAAAAAGGAAGATTTTTAAATGTCATTCAAACTCGAATAATGGGAACACAACCAAAATTACGCTTGAAAGATACAGGTAAGAATATTTTCTGTCTAATGTAGTCCAGTAAATTGTACAACCAAATTTTTATTTCTAGCAATTCCCTCCTTGTATTTACAACCGCAAACAATTTCACCAACAACAAACGAAAGGATGAGGACTGATGAATCAAAACAAACTTGGCAAGAATCATCAGGTATCATTTCATCAAAATATGGTCGTCAAGCTGTGAGTTCAAGAGCTGCAAGAGCGCATAAGAAGGCAAAAAAAGAAATTGTTCAGGCATTATTAAAACCAGAGTCAGAGCAACTAGTGTTTCCCAAAACATCTCAAGAACATTCTGTTAGTGATTCACTTATTGAGCTTTCATCAACAAACAGAGAGTCAAATGAAGATATTCTTAGAAGGAACTATGAAATTCTTTTAAGAAAAAACAAAGAATTAGAAGAGAAACTGCATAAAAGTGAGGAGGCCTTAAATGAATCAAAGATCACGATTGAACAGCTGCGGAAAACAGTGAAAGAAGCTAATAAATCTATAGATTCTATAGTGACAGATTGCCTCTTGAAAGTTTTCACAAAAAATTAAATAGAAGTTATCTTGAAGAAAAAAACACGGCCACGATGGACTGAAGAGGTAATTTCAGCATAAAGAAATTTCAGCGTAAAGAAAATGCGAAGAATTGTCACGTAAGACCGCCAACCTGCTTTGAAAATTTCATTACAAGAGTGAATATTGAATAATTTGAGCTATGTTAAAGTAACTCGCCTACGTCGTGAACTGTATCTCATATTTAATTCTTGTATTATTGTTTTCACTAGTTGCATGTTATAACAAAATTTTTATATTTAATATCTTTAAATTACAACTTTTTATATTATGGCATATTTTGTTATCAATAATTATAATTTGAATACTTGCAAATACATAAATATGTAATAATGACTAGATAAATCAGAATATTATATTTATTTGACGTTGTTTCACTAACAGAAGACTAGATATAGATACAATTATTTATTTATAGGTTTATTTTTGATATTAAACTGTATTAAACACATACGATAAATTTAAACCTGATGATTCCTGTGACGTAATCGCGCGCTTCGTTGTGATTGGTTGACAAAACTTCTTGTCAGCCATTTTCCTAAAAGTCAGTTAAACGCTTTTATGGTTTTATGCCATTTGTGCACCAAACATTTATGAATCTGTTCAAATTCTACAGACGTAAGTTATTGTGTATTTTTCTTTATTTATAAATGTATGATGTTAGGTTATTGTGATGTGTAGTCGGGGTGGCTTCAATGACACTCGGGGTTGATACTATAATAATTTGTTTATTCGCACGGGGAGTTTAACATCGGATAGTCGGAATCTGGTCAGGTGGAAAAGATAGAGATTTGTTGTTGTTTATCTGACATTACTTGCATGCGACCGTTAGGTCTTATCAGCAAGAATCTGATACTGCACCTGTACGCGCTCATGTGAGCTTTGCCAACCAAGGGCTATCCCACCCTGGACCAATGGTGGTCGATGTGAGGGTGGGAAATCCAGGTTTACCTGTTGCCTGCTATGGCCTCATGCTCGGCACTTGACCATCTACAACAACCACGTGAAGTTGGGACTTAAGTCCACAATTACATTATTTTACCCCAAGTTTTGTGAACCATTTCATTTACCCAAACGGCTCCGCACAGCACCCACCATTTTGAGACAAGGTGGGCGAGTTTGTGAACACTGTTTGGTTTAGAGCGGTTAGCGCTGGCGACACGAACCCAGGAGTACCAACGGCTTAACCCTTCATAGGGCGTTAGGACAATAGTAATAGTGTCCAACCCCTGGCTCAGCAAATGTCCTTTGGGTGAATTGGATCCCATATGTATTAGTAGATGCGCAGAACACTGTAAACTATATCCCGCGCGCTTGGCAGCCTTAGTTCAGCCTCTGCTAGATGGGGGGCGGTAAAAATTTCCCATGTGGTACGTATTTGTCCCAGTGGCCATACAAGGGGCAGTTATTTGGCTGCGTGAAGTTGGCAAGCACACTTGAAGCACTATCATTGAGACATATCAGGATCGTTAGTGCTTCAATAGTGCTTTCTAGTGCTTCATATTTTACATCAGCGGCAGCTACCGTTTTTGAGTTATGGAGCTTTTTTTAAAGTGCTTGCTCACTTCACGGTAGCAGGTAACTAATTAGGAATTTGAAAACTAATCACTAGGGTCGTTAGTGCTTTGTAGTGCTTTTTATATCTTGGTCAAATTTTCAACGGTTTTTCAGCAATGGCCAATTTTCTGAAAAATTCCAGCAAGCACTTTGGAAGCACTATCATTGAAACCCATTGCGTTTGTTAGTGCTTGAGTAGTGCTTTCTAGGGCTTCAAGTTTTATATTAGCAGCACCTTCCGTTCCCGAATTATTAATAATTTAATTCCTGTGCGCCGCGTGAAGTGAGCAGGCACTTTGAAAGCACTATCATTGAAACACATTGCGATCGTTAGTGCTTAAATAGTGCTTTCTAGTGCTTCAAGTTTTATATCAGCAGCACCTTCCGTTCCCGAATTATTAATAATTTAATTCCCGTGCACCGCGCATCGAAACAAATTGTGTTCGTTAGTGCTTGAGTAGTGTTTTCTAGTGCTTCAAGTTTTATATTAGCGGCAGCTTTCGTTTCCGAATTATTAATAGTTTAATTCCCGTGTCCCGTGTGATCTTTATTTAATACAAAAGAAATTGGGTCCCCAACCCCCCAACCCCAACCCAAATTGGGTCGGTACTTATATCATAAAACCTAATAGGTGGCATTCAACGGAATATTTACGGATACCGCCTCATAAAACATGTTGCTTGACCATTTTGGACACCCGGCAACTTTTGATATATGTAATTATCTGTCAAATGCATCTATGTAAGTAATTTCATATTTAATTGTTTTTATTTCTGTTGTACTAAATAAAGATCACGCGGGGCACGGAAATTAAACTATTACCTAATAATTCGGAAACGGAAGCTGCCGCTCATATAAAACTAGAGGCACTAGAAAGCACTACTCAAGCACTAACGAACGCAATGTGTTTCGATGTTAGTACTTTCAAAGTGCCTGCTCACTTCACGCGGCGCACGGGAATTAAATTATTAATAATTCGAAAACGGAAGCTGCTGCTGATATAAAATTTGAAGCACTAGAAAGCACTACTCAAGCACTAACGAACGCAATGTGTTTCGATGTTAGTACTTTCAAAGTGCCTGCTCACTTCACGCGGCGCACGGGAATTAAATTATTAATAATTCGAAAACGAAAGCTGCTGCTGATATAAAATTTGAAGCACTAGAAAGCACTACTCAAGCACTAACGAACGCAATGTGTTTCAATGATAGTGCTTTCAAAGTGCCTGCTCACTTCACGCGGCGCACGGGAATTAAATTATTAATAATTTGGGTACAGAAGGTGCTGCTGATATAAAACTTGAAGCACTAGAAAGCACTACTCAAGCACTAACGATCGCAATGTGTTTCAATGATAGTGCTTTCAAAGTGCCTGCTCACTTTACGCGGCGCACGGGAATTAAAGTATTAATAATTCGGGAACGGAAGGTGCTGCTGATATAAAACTTGAAGCACTAGAAAGCACTACTCAAGCACTAACGATCGCAATGCGTTTTAATGATAGTGCTTTCAAAGTGCCTGCTCACTTCACGCGGCGCACGGGAATTAAATTATTAATAATTCGGGAACGGAAGGTGCTGCTGATATAAAACTTGAAGCCCTAGAAAGCACTACTCAAGCACTAACAAACGCAATGTGTTTCAATGATAGTGCTTCTAAAGTGCTTGCTGGAATTTTTCAGAAAATTGGCCATAGCTGAAAAACCGTTGAAAATTTGACCAAGATATAAAAAGCACTACAAAGCACTAACGAAGCACTAACGACCCTAGTGATTAGTTTTCAAATTCCTAATAAGTTACCTGCTACCGTGAAGTGAGCAAGCACTTTAAAAAAAGCTCTATAACTCAAAAACGGTAGCTGCCGCTGATGTAAAATATGAAGCACTAGAAAGCACTATTGAAGCACTAACGATCCTGATATGTCTCAATGATAGTGCTTCAAGTGTGCTTGCCAACTTCACGCAGCCCAATTATTTCAGTATTTCATATAATAACAAGGTTTTCCTTGTTGAAAACGAAGCCAACGGTGTGTTTCGTAACAAAAAGCACATTTTTGTGGAAAATGATGAAACTTTAATTTATTCCAATAGAAAAATACTTGCTAGTCACTCGTATTTGTTATACTTTGTTCATAAAACCCAGGTATAGCTAAGACAAGATTTTTTGATGTAAAGTTTGGAATTTTTTTGCCAATACCTATTGTGCGATGTTTAGTCAAGTAAACTGAATTGTCCTTATTTCAACACAGTTTACTCTAATAATATCAACAAGTTTTAGAGCCATGCTTATTTCGGCTAAGAAGATTTCTGGCAAAATATAAGAAACATGAGTACCTAATAAGTAGACATAGAATATGCTGCTTTATTGACGGTTCCGCCATATTGACGGTCGCCATATTTATACAATAAGTTTTATCTGCTCTAGCTTTAAAAAATTATGTTTTTCTATCAATCGATGCAAAAATTCCTGTGGCGTAGGTAAAAAGTCAACTAACAATCCGCTCAAATTTGATAAATAGCTTATTCACTTGCACTGCTATAAAGTTTCAATTAAATTTTGGTTTTAGAATGTGTTCTTTTTTATTTTTCATATATAAGTTTGTCAAGAAATAAAAGTTACATTGATATAACTCAATTAGGTTTATTTTAAATTGATTGAACATTTTGATCCCAGTGAACTTAGAAAATTTTTTTTTACGTAGGGTACTTTGGACGTCCCACCCAAAATTTTGAGTTTGAGACAATTTTGAAAAAAAAAAAATATACTATGATCAATCTAAGCCTATTTGTATAGTACCCCAAACCAAATTTCATGATGATATTTTAAACGCCACTTTTTGCCCTATAAACGGTTAACGTGACTTAAGAACCACTGGTCGATGAGTGGTGCATGTGGAACATGCAATGACTGCGATAAATCGCAAGCCACTCATCAGTAGGGTTATTACTTGACCGGCATATGCCTAATATCCCATTTACACTCAGCTCACTGCCGTGGCAGTGAGCAGGGCATTGGGCTGAGTGTAAATGGGTTATAACATGCTGAGAAGGCTGCCGTGGAAGTATTTAGGGCAGGACTGCGGGCTACGGCAGCGACAGCGGCAGCGGCAGTGGGCTGAGTGTAAATGGGGTAAAAGGACTGACAGCACTGCAGGTCGCACCATCTGCCCACGCGACAATTTCAACGTTCTCCAATGGCGGAGAGTTGACGTCAATGAGTGTGGAGGGCTGAATGTAAACGCTAACTTGTTTGGAAGGCTGCCGCGGAAGCATTTAGGGCAGGACAGCGGGCAGCGCGAGTAGCAGCGGCAATGGCTGAGTGTAAATGGGGTATAAAACTTGGTATTGCGTATCGCGCAATACCAATACCCACATCTGCACACCTTTCTAAATATATAAAAATAGCCTTCTGTTCATTCTAAAAGAATTTTTATGTCATACATGATCCTATACAAATAATACAATCCCTCTAGTTACAATTTAGTCTGAAACTTGGTCCATCCGTTTGCAAGCTACGTAAAATTTTCCCGGATCAGACGATTCCCTGTTCTTTTTTCGTCTTTGCCGTGGTGGAAGATGTGGTCGCAGAGCTTCTATAAAATTTTGGGCTATTGCCTTTGACACTCGAAAATTTTTCATAAAAACTCTATCTTCCAATTGGTACGGGTTACAGTTATCTTTTAGATTCCAGGGTTCCAGGGTTGCTCTCTGCCTAAAATACATTATATAATTAAAATCCATGTTAGGTACATACTTTGTAACCTCTTCTTACCTTTCAAGTGCATTTTCTAGTTTCCCTTCTAGTGATTCACCCAGTGCTGCATCTAGCAAATTATCTAACACTGCCATAATTGCGATGAGATACACAAAAATATCACGTTTAGAGAGGTTAGGTTGACCACGGTTGAGCGTGACAAGTGACAGTACAGCCGGCAATCGTTGCGGAGCATGCGCGAAACTGCCAACGCTCCCGTCAAAGCCTCACCGTGCACTGATATACACCAACAATGGGGTACTTGCCTCATGTTTGGGAAATATAATATTTAGAAAATGTAGGCGATTACATTAGACCCGTATCTTTTTATTTGGTTCTAGGGTCAATAGTACGCCCAAAATTATTTTTTTAATTCTTGGAGTGGGAGATTTGTGACGTAGTCAATCCCAGCACGGCGTAGTTCTCAAAGAAATCGTATGATGGCGCTTTACTCAGATTATTTGCATTCTTTGTATGAATCAAATACCATTCCGCTGTGGCGCACTCTGTTAGCACCGCTGCATAGTAGCCAAAAACAAGAGTAGATTCAATATAGGTGTAAGTCTTGGATACGGGGAGTCAATACGTCACCAAAGACAAAAATTGCAAATATCTACGAAAATATGAAATAAAAAAATGAGAAAAAAATATTTAAACCTCTTTTAGTTATTTGCACGGATCTAGAGAATAAAAAGTGCAATTTTTTTTTAGGCAAGTACCCCATTAGAATTTTTGCATCGCAAGCAATATGCTATTTATTTAAAAAAGTTAATAAGATGCCAGGGTCATATGTGACACTGGCACCCCATTCCACAATCTGGCATCACTGCCCACATCTGACGCCATTACGCCATTATCCGCGTCTTGCGTTTTGTCCCTAGTGGTTTGTCTATTGTACCAAGAGTGAGTTATATGTTTTTAATACCATTTGTGCATTTGTTCAAGTTGCACAGATGTAAGTTATTGTAGATTTTCCTTTATTTATAAATGTATGTGGGATAGTGGGCAAAAAGAAAATTCACAAATTAATAATAACTTTAATAAACTAACAAACTAAACAAATAAACAAATTAAAAAATGTAAACTACGGCAGGGCACGAAAAGGGCGGCGACTCGTCTTCCCGACTCGTTAGTGACTGAGTTCTCCGCGCAGCCCCTGCTGAACTCGCCCTTTTGTCCGAGACGCGATCCCGCCTGGATCGTCGCCTTCAGATCCTACGTCTCGGCCATCCTCCGGTTCATTCGCCTCGAATGACGACCACGGCTTCATATTGTTTCTTGGTCGATGTCCTAGAGAGTAGTCGAACTCTTCTAAAAGTAATGCCCATCTTGCTACTCTAGTGGCTAAGTCTTATTTCTTCATGGTCATGGTAAACGCTGAACAATCTGTCTTAATCTTAAACTTTATCCCCAAGAGATACACATGGTTTTTTTTTTAGAGCTTCAATTATAGCTAAAACTTCTAACTCGTAACTACTATACTTTCTTTCTACATCAGTGGTCTTGTGGCTCATGTAGTAAACTGGGTGAAATTTTCCATCAACATCATCACGTTGAACTAGCACAGCACCATAGCCGTCTAGACTAGCATCGGTATGAAGTTGTGTTTCCTTTCCAAAATCGTAGATCTTCAAGACTGGTTCTTTACAGAGTTTCTGCTTCAATAACTCAAAAGATTTTTCTTCTTCTTTGCCAAACTTGAATTTTATAACACCTTCGTTCTCCCATTCTTTAATTAATTCTTCGACTTCTTTCTTCTCAATCATTGACAGTCTTCTGGGTGATTGAAACACAGGTTCTTTATCAGTTAGGATTAGCTTGTTACGGTTCGGAATGCTGAGGTGGCTTCAACCATGAGTTTGGACCCAAAACCTCGGAGAGCTGATTACTCTCTGGGGCGATGGACCCATTGACACCGTGTGCTGGAGTTGCCCACAGTAAATGATTACTTCTCCACCCAGATTCTCGAGTCCTTCCTTTCTCTCTTGCGGTAGTTGGTTCTTGTGTGGGAAGTCGCGATGAAAGAGTTGTTGGGAACGGGACACCCGGGAGCGTTATCCGCCAATGGGTCCATGCTACTTTTTGTAAAATCGCGAATTGTGCAGGGGCTGGTGACGGTTGGTTGAGGCGAGATATTCCCAAGTTGAAGGTATCTTTCTGTTGGTCGCGAAAAAGATAAGCGGCGGATCGTGACAGTCGGTGTAATTAGTAAGTTTCTGGTGATTACAGTGATTCTAGGGGCGAGTATGGTTCATTAGTTGCCAGCAGGAGTCAACTGACTGTTGGATTGTCACATTATTACAGATGTCCCCTTTGTTACTGTCGTAACCGTTGAGGTAACTTTATCGTTTTTTTTTGGACATCCTCGCTCCGGAATTGCTGGGTCACCAAAAGTTCACTTCGAGGCCGTCCAACACCAAAAGTGACAAGTCATGATCTCACTTAAAAGACAATAGTTGCATTACTGAGACTTGGGGTTGTTTCGGGGACTAACCGTCGTTGGGTCCTTTCCACAGGCCTCTATCTAGCGGGACACACTTGGAGTACTGCCACCGCCCAGCATAGGGATTCCAATTGACTCGACCCGACACTCGACTCGACTCGGGTCACTCGACATAGCGACTCGACCCTATACTCGACTGTAGACTCGACCTAGCGTAAGAGCGATTCCAATTGGTATCGAGACGTAGTAGTTGTTTCCGATCGTAGCGAGAATACCTCCTCATGTATCGTGTTCAACTACCTGCTTTACCCAATATTGGATCCGACCCGACAGCAATTGGAATTGCATTTCCGACTCGATTTGGCTACCCAAGTCAAGTCGAGTCAATTGGAATCCTACGGCTGCAGCCATCTCGATTGTAGATTTCATCTTTTCTTCCTTCTTACTTTTGTGTTCATTTCTTGGTTTATCCTCGTTGCCAATGTGGTGTCTAGTCAGGGTGGCTTCAATGACGCTTGGGGTTGATAATATAATAATTTGTTTATTCGCACGGGGAGCTTGATATCGGTTAGTCGAAATCTGGTCGGGAGGAAAAGAGAGATTATTTTCTCCTTTAACTGCGCTTATATAATAGCGACGCATGCTTCATACATATTTAGTTAACCAATCATAACAGTTATAATACTATTTTTGAAGCTAATATTTTGTTCTTGTTTCAGATTGCTGAGTAAAAATGGCGTTTGTAAGTTTAAATTTTGGTGTGATTAAATATCACTGCATACAATGTCCTTACGAATCTCGATGGGAGTTTGCCTTTACCAACCACATAAAGCTGCACCACCAAGACCAAAAGATTGCATTGGAACTTTTTAATTGTGGAGCTGAAATTGAACCTTACCGATGTAATGTTTGTAACTACGAAACGAAATTTCAACTTTGCTTATACCAACATCGCAGCAGCTGCCATGCAAATGAAGCACCACCTGAAAACGTACAAGAAACCCTTGGATATTAAAGCTGAAGTTATTGAGTTGAATGAAACAGAAAATCGATGTCTTCACTGTGGGCTATTCACGTTTTCTAAACTTTTCTTATTGATACATTTGAAGAGTTGTGAATTAGCGCTACAAAATCAATCAGTTACTGGGTATCGGACCAAGAAGCGGCATCAAATTTCAAGGTAAACTGCTGTTACAGACTTTCTCCATTGTAAATACAGGTTTTCCCGGAATGACTGACAAACTTAAGAGGAGGATATAAAATCAAAAAATAAAGGAACTTTTTTTAATAAACATATCCTCGAAAATGAGAACAAGTACAATCATCTAGCAGTTAACCATTCCTTGAATTTTGTTGATTCCAATACAGGTGTGCACACACAAAACATTGAGAGAACATGAGCGGAAATTAGAAAATCAGTTCCGCGTTTTGGTAGAAAAAACATACATTACGAGGGATATTTGGCAGAATGTTTATTTATGAAAGAATTTCCCGATCACCGCGATCGTCTACACGCGTTTTGGAAAATGGCCTCAAAATTATATCCTTGCTTACCACATTAACCACATTAATTTGTTTACTAACATCTATTTCCCATTAACTTTCGCCATACAACATCCTCTCCTGATGAAAATTGTTGTCGCCTTTCCGTGGTTTTACTAAACGTATAAATTTTTTTTTTGGTACGATTTAATGACAGCAAATATTTAATTATTTCTTGTGTTTCCATTGACTGTTCAGTGCGTGGTAAAAATTATTTTCAACAATACCGCAACAATATTCTTTTCCCACGTTCTTCTCCCAACACTTTATTTACTCTTTTCATTTTTAGTAAAATTTTCCTTGCCCTAACACATACACTATATTTTGGTTTTATTTATTACCTTGTTACACTAATTTGTTAATATTTACCACTGCTATTTTTACTTCATTTTCCTTGCCCTAGCACGACTACATCTATAAATTGAGTTTATTAACGTTATATTTTTATTATTTTACACGTTTTTCCATAATAATTGTTTTTTTATCATTGTCATTGTTTACACTTCGGTCATTGACCTTTTATTTTTAAATTTGTACCTACTTACTTACTTCTCCATTTTTACGTTTTTTTAAGACTTTTAAAATATGTGCAATGTCATTTTAAACAATTAAATTTTGTGGCAATTATCAATAATCGTATCAACTTAGTTGGGAGTGAGGATGAATAGAGGTGCTGGCCGTATAAAATAATTTATTTTCCAATAAGAACTATACAAATTAAAGGTCAATGACCTTCAATTTTCAAGCTTACACTTTTTACTTTGCAAATTAAACCGTTTATTGACTTTTTATTTCCATAATTTTTCTTTTTACTTTCAAAATAAGGTTTTTTTTTAAAATTTCTTACCCACCCAGCACTCCTATTCACTCCATAGTCCCGACTTAAGTTTGTACGATTATTGGACATTTGCACAACATTTCATTGCTTAAAATGGCATTATAATGTTGTTTTATAATGGTTTCCAGAAAAACATTATCAAAAGGCGAGAAGTGGACATTGTAAACTTTTACTCAAAATTTGGTGACCTTCTGGAATTTTGCATTCAATTCAGTGGCGGCCCGTGGCCCTCAGAGTTGAGGCGGCCAATAATAATAATATGTAATAACAATACCCCTATTTTTTCTCTAGTTTGTCAACTTGAATTTTCTATTATGCGAAAAAATTCGGTCATTGTTTACTTTACCTACTCTTCAATTTTCAAAAAACTAATTACACCAACGCATTCCTCACCATGTATACATTACGAAAATCAAAATCTTTTTTTTGTGCAAATCACTTCTATTTTTACTCTTATTTTCCTTGCCCTAGCACATCTAGGTACATCTATAAATATTGTATAAAATTATTTATCGTTTGTACATTTTATTGCTTAAAATGGCATTATAATGATGTTTCACGATGATTTCCAAAAAAAACACCGCAAAAAGCGAATAGTGGGCATTGTAAACAATTACCAAAAATTCAAGTTGTCCAGCAAGAACCAACGGGGAGGTCTAAGAGTTTTCTTGCCAGGATTGTCATTTCTCAATATCAATCAGGCATTGGTGAACTCAATGACCAATCGAATAAATGTCCAGAAGTTGCGGTAAGTTTAAATGTAAGACGCCGTGCCGGACCTAGCTGCTAAAATCGTTGATTCAGAAAATTTATTAATTCATTACTGTTAAAAAGTTCTCGAATTCTGGGATGTCCTTTTAAAATTCCCTTTGATGGAGACTTGATTTCGGGTGAACTTGGATGCAGTTAAAATCCTGTTGTTATTTTATCGTTAAAACAAATGGAAAACACGTGACCTAAGCCGGCACTCTCGGCCCTGGCCGACTCTGGGGAGTATTCTTCGACATACGTGCTGCTCAAACACACGGAGCTGGGTCAAAGACGTACGCGTGTTCTTGACGCTCAGCATCGGCCAAACATCGCCGTGCCGTAGCGTTTCCGAGAATGAAGCGAATTATTCCGAGCCGCCACGAATCCTGTATCTACATTCCGCGGCACGAGTTTTTCAAATTTTCAAATATGTATTACAATTTTAAAGTAAAAATTAAAAAGAAACAGTTTTTTTCTGTCTCTGAATTCTTTGGTACGGCAGGGCCGTACTTGCCTCCCCTGACCAGCCGCCACTGATTCAATTTGAGATAAAAAGTTACTTTCATGAAATTTTGTTTTGGACAACCGCTTTGAAGAAACTCTAGATTAAAATGGTCAAAAACCTCAATTTTAAAAAATAAGCCACCTATCGGTTTTGATCGCAAATATTTCAAAAACGAGGCGACAACCCACGATTTTGCAAAGGCATATTGAGATGTTTTGACGATTTAAGTCAGGAGTTTCTCCGAAACGGTTGCACAAATCAAAACTTCATAAAAGTAACGTTTTGTCTCAATTGAAAATTGAAAGCAAAATTCCAAAATGTCACTAAATTTTGAATATTTCTAGTGGCGTGAGAACTGGGAGAAGAAAACGGAACACACTTCCTAATATTTACGCCACTGAGTAATTATTGTCATTAAAATGGATACCAACAATACTTATATGATAACTTATTTTAGTAGTACATGTGCAAACATTCGAGAAAATTGATCATAAGATTAGGAATTACGTCAAAAAAACAATTTTTAAAACTCAACTTTGAAGGGGTCTTTCTCTGTTATCAAGCGTTTTCGAGGACATGTTTATTAAGAAAAGTCTCTTTATATTTTGATTTTATATCTGCCTGTCAAGTTTGTCACAGTCACTCTGAGACACCCTGTATAAAACAAAACAAAATAATAACTTAAAACATCAAATTTCAAGGCATGGTGTGGAAATGGACATTAAGTGGTTTAATTGCCCCGATTGTAAAGTCAAAACGAAATGGAGCCAAAGCCTCAAACGACATCACATTGCAAACCATGGTGCTGAAATGGACATTAAGTGGTTTAATTGCCCCAATTGTGAATTCAAAACGAAATGGAACCACAGCCTCAAACGACATCAAATTGCAAGACATGGTGCTGAAATGGACATTAACTGGTTTAATTGCCCCGATTGTGAATTTAAAACGAAATGGACCCACAACATCAAACGACATCAAATTGCAAGACATGCTGCTGAAATTGACATTAAGTGAGTTACTTGCCCCAATTGTGAATATGATTATATTACATATACAGGATGGGCAAATAGTGCGTCCGACTTCGATAGCTCGAGTTCTATGATAGGTAGAAATTTGATTTAAAAACACAGATAAACTAGAAAAAGAAGTCTATAACCGGAATTTATTTTTGAACATACAGGGTGAGCCAAGACAATTATACAGGGGCAAGTGACATTTTTTTAAATAGAATGTGGTGTGTAAAAGAAGATTTTTTAGAGCGTTTTCCTTAGACTCTTTTTAATACTATGTGACTATTATTGCTGACTATTTCCAAACCACTTGATTTTTGTTGTTGAAATAATGGCATCTGCAGATGCATATTAAAAAAATCACTACAGTCACAATTATGAGTTCTAAGGAAAAATTATGTAAAGACTATTTAGGAAACATCTGTGCAATGTCTTTGAATCATCTTAACTTTTGAAAAATTATACAGGGTGGCTATATTTAATTTTTCAATTTAGAACTCTTTGAATTTAATTTTCTCCATTTTTTCAAATAGAACACCTCATATATTTTTTAACGATATGATGTAGAAACTAAAAACGAACATTTTTTGAACTATTTTCGATTTATCGCCCAATAATTACAAAATTCAAGAATAATCCTAAAAAATTAGATTGTTTTTCAAATAACTCGACAGATAAAATTGTAATAAGTGCTCCAGATGTTTTGTTTATAAAAACAGCATAAGTTTTTTTAGTAAGTTCACTTTATGTTTGTATCTTGATCATTTTTTGCATTTTATATTATTCGACAAGAAATACACATTCATCGCAGTTACCTGTCGTCAGTTGTCATTTTTGTGTCATTTGACATTTGAAGTTTTTTGTCGAGTTATTTGGAAAACGATCTAATTTTTTTAGGATTATTCTTAAATTTTGTAACTATTTGGCGATATTTCGAAAATGGTTACAAATAGCCATAGAAGTGTGCATATAAAAAATGTTCGTTTTTAGTTTCTATATCATATCGTCAAAAAATATACAGGCTGTTCCATTAAAAAAAAAAATTAAGTTTAAAAAGTTCTATATTGAAAAATTAAATTTAGCCGTCCTGTATAATTTTTCAAAAGTTTAAACGGATCAAAGACATTCTACAGATGTTTCCTAACTAGTCTTTATATAATTTTTTCTTAGAACTCATAATTGTGACTGTAGTGATTTTTTTAACATGCATCTTGAAATGCCATTACTTGAACAAAAAAAATCCCTACATCCAAGTGGTTTGGAAATAGTCAGCAATAATATTGGATTGAAAAGAGTCTAAGCAAAGGCTCTGAAAAATTTTCTTTTACACACCACATTCTATTTAAAAAAATGTCACTTGCCCCTGTATAATTGTCTTGGCTCACCTTGTATGTTCAAAAATAATTTTCGGTTATAGACTTCTTTCTCTAGTTTATCTGTGTTTTTAAATCAAATTTTTACCAATCAGAGAACTGAAGCTATCGAAGTCGTACGCACTATTGCTTCACCCTGTATAATAATTATTATGTAAGCTTTATTTTATATGTACTAGAAAATAAAAAAAAACTTTGGATTGTTCTAGTTTTCTCTTATCCCAGTTGAGCTCGGTCGACATTGGCTCGAATATCGAGATAATTGTGTTATAGTTTTGTTCAAATATTTTTCGTTATTTTAATAAACCATTTGTTTTCCACGACACACTTAAAATTTGACATATTAATAATTTTTTTGAATAAATTTGAACCAATGTCTATAATTTAATATCATTGCTTTCAGAAAAATATAGTACATCAAACCAAAGTGTAAAAATATAACGTTTCAAAGTTTTCAAGTTCAAACAATGATGAAAAAGAGGTAGGAATGGTTTTGAGCTCTACAAAGAATTATGTTAATGGTAATTTTATAGAAGTAAGTAAACAAACGCCATCCTAGTTTGTTGGTGTGCATATTTAATTGGTTAAAGGTCAGCCAAGAATTATTTTGCAGTCTCGATTGAGTTGTGTATCTGTGTATGGCTTTTATATACTAATTACTACAACTGTAGTACTAGCATTTACTCTAACTTGCTTTCTTCAATAATGTACACATTCATTGGTTTGATGTTCGTCAAGTGGAATTTTCGTTTCTTCTTGTAACTGGAGTGCTGGCATTTAAATCACTAGATTCCTCCAATACCGTGGCGGTTGATTTGGTATTGCTTTAAGTTAGATTTCAATTTTGATTTATGTTTGCAGTACTGACATTTCAAGTATTTAGAAAGCGTAATTTTATTTTAAATATAGGGCCCTAGTTACCACATTTTAATGATGTGGTCGACTGTCTATTGTATTGGGTTACATCGTGGGGTTACACTCGCATTTTTCAGGTAGTTCGAAATGGGCGGTTTATGTATTGGAACATTAGACAAGTTTCCGACCTATCTTCAAAACAATTCTTAGTAATTGTTGGGTCACTTACCACGCGGTTTCGCGGTCACACAACTCGTTGTAATTCGTTTTAATGGCTTGAATAAACTCAACATATTGAGATAACGTAACTCATTATATTGACTTGTGATGTTGTTGCATTCTTTGGTTGCCATCCTGGAAAAAGTCTGCTTGGAAGCGGCTGCGCGGAAGAACAATGCGTTTTGTCTTAGTTAGTGCCAAATTGATTTGTAATAGTTAACGGAAGTAATAAAGTACGAACCCGAATATACATAACAACTGGCGACGAGGATGGAAATGGAAGGAATCTTGAAGTCAATAACCGACGTTCTTGCGGCAGTACAGGCAACGCAGGCTGAGTTGGCAAATCAAGGGGCCATCTGCCGGGAACAGAACCAAAACTACGCTGGACGTTAGTCGCTACAGTCGTACGACGAAGACCAGGAATCATTCGATTCGTACCTACAACGATTAGACAACCATTTGAAGTTACGTCGGATTGATGATACCACACCGGACCGAGATACTCTTTGTGTACAAATTCTAATCAGTTGTTTAAGCCCCAAAATATATCAAACGCTTACAAAACTCACAGCACCTGATCTGCCGAACACAAAGGCATATAAGGAGCTTATCAAGCTGCGAATCCATCGTCAACTACGTGGCCGAACTCAGAAAAATGACAATAAATTGTGAATTTAAGTGCAAGCACTGCAGCCAAAGCACAATTAACACGCATTTACGCACACAATTTATTAAGGGAATCCGGGACAGTGAAATACGTGAACGTCTACTACAACAAAAAGCTACAGCCGCTTTCGAGGATATCGTTCAAATAGCCAAAAGTGTTGAAACCTCCAAGAAGGAGGCAAGCCAAATTCAGAGTTCAGAGTTTGACGTACACGTTGTACGTAATCAACATACATCATCACCAAAGGCAAATTGAACTACAAGACAACACTCGAACCAGGCACCGGGAAAATGGGGAAAATGTCTTAGATGCGAGAAGACGGGTCACAAGGCAAACGAGTGTTTGGCGAAAAACCTTACATACCGGAATTGTGGAAGAACGGGTCACTTACAGGTGGTTTGCTTTAAAAATAAAAACTTCAAAGGCCACAACCAAGTGGAAGATAATATCGAAGACGAATCTTCCGGTGATGAACAACAAAGCCTTTACAACCTAGTCAACATAAACTCAGTGAGTTCGACCAAGATTATGCTTTCATTGAAATTAAATAATTCAAGGTGTGAAATGGAGCTGGATACGGGCGCCGCCGTGTCCACCATCTCCAAGAAGAACTTCGAGACGCTGTGTTCCGGGACCAAACTGAAACCTACATCAGTTAAGCTGAAAACTTACTCCGGAGAAATTCTGCAGCCGTTGGGATCTGCAGAAGTTACAGTGGAATACAAGAATCAGCGTTGTAAAGGAGTAATTTACGTGTTGCCATTAAAGGTCGACTCCATATTTGGTCGTGATTGGCTGCGGCTTTTAAAATTAAATTGGTTCGAAATCCACTACATGGAACCAGCTAACTACGAGGCTGATCTACAGGCGATGCTCCACGAATTCCAGGACGTGCTGCTGCCGAAGTTGGGGAAATTACCGCATTACGCGTATTCAATGAAGTTGGCGGACCAAAATGTGCAGCCAATTTTCTATAAACCGCGGCCAGTACCCTACGCATTACGCGACAAGGTCGATGCGGAGTTGGCTCATTTACAAGAGCTGGGAATAATCGAGAAGGTTGTACATGCATCTTGGGGTACATCAATCGTACCAATTATGAAGAAGGACAGCTCAATTCGCATTTGCGCCGATTACAAGATAACAGTGAACAAGAATCTACAGGGCGACCGGTACCCGATTCCAAAAATTGAAGATATTTTTAATAAAATGTCCGGAGGAAAATATTTTTGCACCCTCGATATACACAAGGCTTATTCACATATGCCAGTTGACAACGAGTCTGCACTACTGCAAGCTATCAGCACTCATCAAGGAGTTTTCCGTGTAAATCGTCTCATGTTCGGCGTGAAGACCGCGGCTAACGCTTGGCAACGTTATATCGACCAGGTTCTTCAGGATTTGGATGGGGTGGTTTGTTTTTTTGATAATATCGCCATACAGGGCGCTGACCCGACACAACTACTTCAGAGATTACGTAATGTGTTGAAACGGCTACGTCAACACAATCTACATGTCAACAAACCAAAGTGCCAGTTTTTCAAAACGAGCATTTCTTATTTGGGGCACCGAATTGATTACAACGGTTTACATGCTACAGGCGATAAAATAGAGGCAATTGTGAAGAACCCACCGCCGACGGATGTGTCAAAATTACGCACGTTCCTGGGAATGGTAAATTACTACCAGAAATTTCTGAAGAATTTGTCCGAAAAACTACACCCGCTGCATCAGTTGCTGAAGAAAGGCACTCCTTACAAATGGACAACCGTATGCGATGATGTTTTCAAGGAAATTAAGTCCGCTATCGCCAGTGCAAAGGTTCTCATGCCGTTCAATGAGAAGTTACCGCTGGTTTTGGCCACTGACGCCTCCTCACCTACTGGATTAGGGTGTGTACTTTCTCACACTCTATCTGATGGCACCGAACGGCCGATCGCGTTTGCTTCAAGATCTCTCACCCCAGCAGAGAAAAACTACAGTCAAATTGATCGTGAGGCAACGGCGATTTACTGGGGAATGCTTAAATTTTTCCACTACTGATACGGGCGCAAATTTACGCTCATTACAGACAACAAACCGCTGTCCCAAATTCTCCATCCGAACAAGGACCTGCTTGCTACATCGGCAGTGCGGCTCCTCCACTACGCACACTACCTGTCTGGTTTCAAGTATGACATCAAATATAGACGAACAGAGGACCATGTCAATGCGGGTTATTTATCAAGATCGCCATGGACAAGCCCGAAATCCAGATTACACGACTCCGAAGTTTTCTAAATAAGTCAGTTGGAGTTTCTACCAGTGACTCGAAAAGAAATACAAGGGCAAACACCGAAATGTCCTGAACTACGTGACCTTTTGTTGGCTGTTCATGGGGCGAAACCGTTTCCCCGGAATAGAGGTGAAACTGAATTCTCTATTCAAGACGGGTGTTTGTTCAAAGGAATTCGAGTTGCCATACCCACCAAGTTGAGATCGCGTATTCTCCATGAATTACAGCGCGGAAGAACAATGCGTTTTGTCTTAATTAGTGCCAAATTGATTTGTAATAGTTAACGGAAGTAATAAAGTACGAACCCGAATATACATAACAGATTTGATGTCAATATTTTAAGTTGTAAAGTCGTCATAATGAGTTGCAAGTCAATATGTTGAGTTTTCAAAAGAAAATCGTCGACGATACCAGAAAGCTTTTGTAACATACAGGGTGGGGCAATAGTGCGTCAGATTTCGATAGCTCGAGTTCTATGATAAGTAGAAATTTGATTTAAAAACACAAATAAACTAGAGAAAGAAGTCTATAACCGAAAATTATTTTTAAACAAACAGGGTGAGCCAAGACAATTATACAGGGGCAAGTGACATTTTTTTAAATAGAATGTGGTGTATAAAAAAAAATTTTGGAGCCTTTTTCTAGATTCTTCTCACTCCAATATTATTGCTGACTATTTCCAAACCACTTGGATGTAGAGATTTTTCTTGTTCAAATAATGGCATCTGCAGATACATGTTAAAAAAATCACTACAGTCACAATTATGAGTCCTAAGAAAAAATTATGTAAAAACTAGTTAGAAAACATCTGTGGAATGTGTTTGAATAGCTTTAACTTTTGAAAAATTATACAGGGTGGCTAGATTTAATTTTTCAATTTAGAACTTTTTGAATTTAATTTTCTCTATTTTTTCAAATAAAACACCCTGTATATTTTTTAACGATATTATGTAGAAACTAAAAACGAACATTTTTTGTATTTACACCTCTACGGCTATTTGTAACCATTTTCGATTTATCGCTCAATAATTACAAAATTTAAGAATAATCCTAAAAAATTAGATTGTTTTTATAACTCGACAGATAAAATTGTAATAAGTGCTCCAGGTGTTTTGTTTATGAAAACAGCATAAGTTTTTTTACTAAGTTCACTTTATGTTTGTAATTTGATCATTTTTTGCTTTTTATAGATATTATCCGACAAGCAATACACATTTATCACAGTTACCTGTCGTCAGTTGTCATTTGTGTCAATCTTGAAACATTTGAAGTTTTTGTCGAGTTATTTGGAAAACGATCTGATTTTTTAGGATTCCCAATTTCTTAAGGTGGTACATCAGTGGGCAGTGTTTAGTAAGAAAAACGGTAATGAGTGTTTTTTTTTTTTTTTTTTTGAACTTCTTGGCTTGTTTTCGTCCTGGAATTTGTTTGCAGTATGCTATTCCAACATTTCTGTTCCCCTGTGGATTTTAGCCCTTCTGTAGCTTTTGCTTAGTCCACAGAACGGTTCTGGTCCTATAGGTGGGGGCTCCGTTCCTTATTTGGCTAATTCGTTGGCTGTTTTATTTCTTTCAATACCCTGATGCCCTGGCACCTATATGAAGGTAACTCGGTTGTCTCTATCTCTTGCCAGTTGCTTCAAAGTTTGTTTATATTTCCAGGCAATTTTAAATTTAAAGCTAAAGCTTTAATTGCTGCTTGGCTATCTGTTAGAATAAAGATTTGAATATGGATTTTTGTTCTTTTGAGGTTTCTTTGCTGGCACTCTTTTTTACAGAAATCTACGGCTAGCATCTCAGTTTCTGGATTCTAGATTTTGGATTGAAGGTGTGGGATCCAAGAGACTCCAAAGACACTTAGACACAGAAACCGCTCCCTCTCCGCAGCTCAGCTCAAAGTCCAGTCGATTTTCTCGACAAATCTGAGAACCGAGCCCGGTGAGGTGTCAGCTATACTGGCCAGAAGTACCATATTATGGATCCTCCATCTAGTGTTAGCGCCGGACAGTGACATAGTACCTACATGTTCCGCCGTCTCGTCCTCCTCATTGCAATCGCCACACGTGGGGTTTAAAACGACTATCTTTCTATGTAGGTGGCCGTTTAGCCCAGTGTCCTGTCTATATTTTTACTAACTACATACTAGCTATATACTAGCAAAACAGGACTTTGCCCGTACCCGGTCGATCTTAGCACCCACGATGGTCAATCCTTTGATCGCTCTATCCAGGACTGCTCCATGCTCCCGTCCCTTACCCTTATCATGCCACATTCCTTTATTTCGCAGTCTTATTAGTGCCGTAGCCAGAACCGACCTCTCCACAAACAAGTCAAGTGACGTTAAACATAGCACCGCCTTCAGGGCCGTAGTTGGAGTAAATCCCAGGGCGCCTGTCACTGCAAGGCAAGACAAATGACAGCCACCACAGGTGATCAAGGTGTATCAGTTCATTTTTCTGTTTGGTTCTGCGTCACTAAACAAGACCACCATAGCAGAACATAGGTTGAATGACAACTGTATAATTCCACCAAAGGATTTTCGGGGTGAAGCTCCAAGCTCTCCCCACAACCCGACGACACTGCCAAAAGAACATGCCTTGCTTATTTTTACTTCTAGGTGTTGTTACGGGGTGGACAACGATAGAAGGGACAAAGGGGACAAGACAAGGAACGGTTTTAGTCCCTATGGGGTCATTCCGTAGGCCCGGGTCGAGACACCCAAAAGGTCAGGGTGATATTGTCACTCCCCTTCCGTCCACCCAAGCTCGGCGCTCAGTCGGAGGTAGGGAGTGGGTTTTACTAAAATGGGCGCCACCCGCTTTTATGGGTACTACCCCTGACTCACACAAGCGGGAGTGAGGGTGCCCTCGAACCCCGCCGGTCCCGCACTTTTTTATCCCCCCCCCCAATCAATGCGGTACCACTGTTGACACCGCACAGGCGACCGACCGCCGGCGGTGCACCGTGATCACTCGGCCAGGTAAGTGTAACAAACACACGATAACGGTTACAAGACAGCTACTGGCCAGCTGATGACTTTAATAAGCTGAATATTTGGATGAGACCCAATTAATAGGGTTAATGACTAGCCGGACGAGCAAAAGGCAGTCGGCGATATACCTATGTATATATATATATATATATACACTAAAACTAACAGGCGCGATATTCTGGGTGCAGCTGCAGGCAGATTACATCGGAAGAACAAGACATCAAATAAAGATCACCGCGGTAAATGTTCGATCGCTATTCCGGGTGTAGGGGGTAATGGTAACAAATAACCCAGCTGCAAGCTAAATCAGCCTGACCCGTATAGCCTTATCTAACACAAGGACGACACAACACGCTTAGCTGGTCGGCTCCATCTTGGGGTCGCGTCGCCGGCGGCGATCAGCCCCCAACAATCCAGGTGGTATTCCGACCAGGGGGGGAACGACACGCAGCAGGACTCGAGCGCCCCCTCGGCACCTCGACGGCAGCGGCACACCGAATACGCCTCGCGAAAAGAGACCTGTGGAATAAAACCACCGACGGTTAGTCCCCGAACCTTCCCAAATCTCAGTAATGTTCCTATTCCCTAAAAAGGGGGATCGTGGCTTCGTACCTGTGGTGTTGGGCGGCCTCAAAGTAACAATCTGGTGACCCAGCAATTTTGGAGCGACAAAAAAACGACAACTTCCTCAACGATGACAGTAGGAGGACATCTGTAATAAAGCGACAATCCAGGAGTCAGTTGACTCCTGCTGGCAACTAACAACCACACTTGCCTCCAGAATCACTGTATTAATCACCGGGCACTTTCCAATCTTTCCAATTACCGACTGCCACGATCCGCCGCTTATCTTCCGTTAATCAAAAAACGAGACCTTCACTCGGGAATATCTCGCCTCGACCAACCGCCAGTAGCCCCTCCACAATTCGCGATAAAAAGACAAAAAGGCAAGTTCCCGTTGGCGGGTAACGCTCCTGGGTGTCCCGGTCCCAACAACCCAACCATCGCAGGGAAGAAGGGAGGATTCGGGGATTTGGGTGTAGAATTAGTTACTTGCTGGGACAACTCCAGCACATGGTGCTAATGGGTCCATCGCCCCAGAAAGTGATCAACTCTCCGAGGTTCCCAACCCAAACCCATGACCTAAGCTACCCCAGCCTCCCGCACCGTAACATGCCTCCCCCACTTTCAGAAAATTACTTTGATCCCAAAGGATTTTCTCCCACGATGGCAACCTAACAAAACCCATTCAACTATGCCACTGACTGCCTGAATTAACTACACGATTCTAAACCTAACGCTAACAATAATAATACAAAGACTACAATGACGGCAAAGGTAGTAGAATCTTACCATAAGTGTCAATCAACCCCCTCACTACTAGCCATCAATAACACAACCCAGATCCAATTCCGCTATGGAGGAACTTTTCCATCCCATCCCGTCAGGCAGCAAATTGATCTGATATAAACCCTAACTTCGAGATACTTACAAAACAATCCTAACTAATCTATTTGCAACTCCCTAAAGAATTTACTCGACCGAGACCCTCGTGAAGAAGTCTTCAAATCCGGCAACCGCCGATTTCGGCCCTCATCTCATACTCCCGAATTCCCACCATTACCAACCTAAGGTCGACTAAGGAGAGGAACGCTCGAAATACGGTTTTAAGTCACTCACATGGTAGTTGCCCACCAAGGTACCATCTGGCTTTTCCAACTCGTATACGTTCCTGCCGACCTTACTCTTCACCCGGCACTTCGCAAACTTCGGTGCCAATTTGGCCGAAAAGTAATTTGCTGCGTCGGACAGTACGTGGTTTCGTCTCATGACGATCTCGCCCACATCAAAAGTGACGTCTCGGCGTCTCAAATTGTACCGCCGGGCGCTTTGTTGGTATGCGCGCCTTAGCCTCGCGGCGACCTCCGTCTGGATGGACCGTAGTTCCTCAAAATGCCTCCCGGCTCTACCCACCGGGTCATGCGGAGCATCCATTAATTCCGGTATCGTTCGACCTGAAAGTAACAGCTCACGTCCATGATTGAGGTAGGCCGGAGTGAACCCCGTGACCTCATTGACGGCCGTCCGCAGTGCAAACCCCAGTTTGGGAATTTTCTCGTCCCATAGGCGCTGGTTGTCATCCACGTACGATCGGATCATCGTCTTGATCGTACGGTTATACCGTTCCGTGGGATCACTCTGAGGGTGGTAAAATGGCGTGAAGACAATATTGCAATCGTAACCTTCCACCATGGCTCTCAAACTTCTGCTGACGTACTGTTTACCATTGTCGACAATCAGCGTCTCGGGTACGCCGAAGGTAAAGAATACGTCTTCCTCCAGGTGGCGTTGGATGGTATTTGTAGCGGCCGTCTTTAGAGGGAACATCAGGGTGTATTTGGTGAACACGTCGGTCACCACGAGTAGAAAACGGTTCCGCTTGACGGACATTGGGAAAGGCCCCTGGAGGTCCGAGCATATCATCTGCCACGGACGAGTGACGTTCCGGCCTCCCATTAATCCTGCTGGGGCCCGCTGTTCAGGTTTCTGTTGTTGGCAGACATCGCAACCACGCACATACCGGGCTATGTCTCGCGGCATTCCTGGCCAATAATATTGATCGGTAATTCGGCGACGCGTCTTGAATATTCCTAGATGGCCAGCGGTTGGGAGATCGTGATTTTCCTCCATCACCGCTTTACGTCTCGACTTTGGTACAACCGCCTTCCAGCAGAACCCTTCCTCCAACTGCGGCCCTTTGGACGCCACGTATTTGTACAGTTTTCCGCCAGTGACCCGCCACAAAGGGTACTCGTCGGGACTTCCGGAAACCTTTTGCCTCTGCGCCGCATACCACTGGTCCTGGTCGGTTGGTTCCACGGATACAAGTGATATCTCGGGGACGGCACGTGATAACGCGTCGGGGACTTGATGGTACTTCCCCTTGCGATGGAGAATCTCGAAGTCGTACCCCTGGAGTTGTAAAACCCATCGACCCAATCTTCCGGAGGGTTCCTTAAGGTTCGACAACCACCGAAGGCTGGCATGGTCCGTCACCACCTCAAAACGTGCTCCTTCGACGTAACCACGGAATTTCTTCACCGCCCAGATTACGGCCAAGCACTCTAACTCCGTAGCGCAGTATTTAGACTCTGCTTTAGTCAATCCTCGGCTGGCATACGCAATGACTCGTTCCCCCTCAGCGAGATGTTGCACCAGGACCGCTCCGATCGCTCTCTGGCTCGCATCCGTTTGAATTTGGAAGGGTCGATCAAAGTTAGGGCAAGTCAAGATAGGGGCTCTCACCAGGCAGCCCTTCAAGTCTAAAAAGGACTCCTCGGTCCGCGCGTCCCACTGAAACTTCTTGTTCTTCTTTGTCAGTTGGTGGAGGGGAGCTGCCCTCTCCGCGTAGCCCTCCACAAATCTGCGGTACCAGCTGGTCATCCCCAAAAACCTGCGGACCTCCTTGGCACTACGCGGAGTGGGAAAATTGACCACAGCTTCCACCTTGTCCGGATCGACCCGCAGACCATTTCCATCCACAACGTACCCCAGATACTTGAGTTGAGGTCTCACAAACTCGCTCTTCTCCTGGTTCACGGTGAGACCCGCGGCTATGAGTCGGTCGAAGATGGTTCCCAACACCTGCAAATGCTGCTCGAAGGTCGGGGTGGTAACGATGATATCATCCAGGTAGATAAACACGTGCGGTTCCAGGTCATGGCCCACAACGGTATCCGCGAATCGTTGCCATGTCGCCGGGGCGTTGTGGAGACCAAAGGGCATCCGGGTAAACTGGAACAGCCCTCTTCCTGGGACCGTAAATGCTGTCTTCTCCTTGCTGCTCTCTTCCAATTCTAGTTGCCAATAGGCGCTTTTCAGATCTATAGAAGACAGAAACGAGGTTTCACCTAGACGGTCCAGGATCATGGACATATAGGGGATGGCATAGGCGTCGCGTTTTGTTACCTTATTGAGAGCCCTATAGTCCACACAGAATCGATGCTCTCCGCTTGGCTTCTTTACCAGTACCACCGGAGATGACCACGCCGACCTGGATGGTTCCACTACGCCTTGTTCTAGCATATCATCCAAAATCTCGGTCATGATTTTCTGGATGTATGGCGAAACGGCATAGTATCGTTGTTTGACAGGCACACTATCTCCGGTGTCTATTACGTGGCGGACTCCTCTAGCGCAGCCTAGCCCTGTGCCCATCCTCAAAAACTTTTCCCGGATGAGGTTCTCCAATCTCTCGTTCTGTTCTCCGGTCAACAGCTCTCTCTCAACCAGACTGCATAGCGCCGCATTCCTCGATCCCACGCATCCCGACGTCAGAGCCGGCAGCAGGTTCCATTTCTCCCAGAAATCCATCCCCAAAATTACATCTACCTCAATACTTGGCACCACCAGGCAGCGGATTACCCCTAACTTATTTTCTAAACACACTGGTAAATCTACCGTCCCTAAAACCTTACATACTCTCCCATTCGCAACCTTGACCGAACCCGAAAAATCCTGCGTCAAATCCAATCCTAACGCTTCGACTCTTTTCCATCCATTCCTCCCTATTACACTACGAGTGGCTCCCGTATCCAACAAACATACAAACGTTACACCTAACACACTTACATCTACATATGGCCGTGGGTCCCCCGGTATCTTCGCGAGTAGTAAGTTGATTTCCGGAGTCGCGTCATCACCCACTCTCGACTGTGACGTCACTACTGCCGGGTCTCCGAGGCGCGAGGACGGTCCCCGGTGGTACCGCCTCTTTCCCCGTTTCCCGTGCGACACCGCTCGCAATCCCGTTTAAAAGTGTCGGCGCGTCCACAGCCATAGCAAAACCGCCGATCCCGCGGCCTCTGACAACGAGAGAAGTTATGTCCCGTCTCTCCGCAGTTCCAACAGGCCCGGCCCACAGAATCCTCACCCGCCACAGCGGCGACTCCGGCAGCAGCCCGTCGAGAAATACCGAAGCGTCGCGGCGAGCCGAGTGGCTCCGGACACGCCAAATCTGGTTCCAATAAGGCCACGCGCCTGTCTGATGCCGTCTTATCCCTGGCAGCGATGGTGCGATTAATTTCTAGCTTTTTGCACAGTCTCATAAGCTCCCCGACCGTGTCGTAATCCGCAAGTCCCAAGTTGTGGATAAAGTAAACGTGGAGGTTCCGCCGCAAGATGTGTATCTTATCCTCCTCTGGTAGTGATCGAGGCAGCCTATTAAACAAATTAATCAAACACGAGAAATAGCTACCAACTGTCTCGTTGGTTCCCTGTTTCCGTTCCCGTATCTCCTGCAGCAGTTCCTGTTCGTAGTTGACTGGTTGGTACTCCTCCTTCAGCCGAGTCTGGAATTCATCCCAAGTGGTGATCTCCCCTCTGACGGACCGATACCAGATTGCGGCACCACCCTCCAGCAAATCCACAACCCCGGCCAAAAGCTCCCCAAAGGTGAGATGAGCAGTCACTCTCCTCTCCGCCACCTGTTCGAGAAACGCCGCCACGCTCAAGCTTCCCTCGGCACCACTGAAATGTAACTCCCACTTCCGTGGTTCCCTCTGATATTTATGGATGTTGATCAGTGTTCCGCCCGCTGGTGGTGGCACGGCGACGGCAGCAGCTCCGGCGGCCTGGGGAAGTTCCGCCGGAGGTCTGGCCCGCTCCAACTCCACGCGCGCCGCCTCGTCCTCCTGATCTAGTCGCTCCTCCACAGCCTCTAACCTGTCATTCAAGTTTGTCACTGCTCTTCTAATTTCTTCCACTAACTCGGCGGGAAGGCGCTGCAGTCTGCCGTACAGGTGCTTCAGCTTTGTCTGGCTGTATCGTGTAGAGGTCGGTTCCAGACCTACGTATGTTTCTTCTACGTACCGTTCCAGCTCCTCAACCTTGGCAGTACACGTCGTTACCTCGCTCAGGGGGTCGACGACAAATCCCTCTGCGGTCGGTAGTGCTCCGAACTCTTCAGTTCGCAGAATCCCCTGCAGTTGCTTCCGCATCGTTGATACGGTTTCCGCCCGAAAGTTCTCGAACCCTCTCGCCCTGAGTTCATAAATGAGCTCCTCTTTGAGTAGCCTACTTGAATCCATTGCTAAGATCCTAAAATTCCCTAATGCAACCCTATTCAACTAAGACAAATATTTACATTCGAGCTACAACAAGGCCCCACGTTGGGCGCCAAAAATATGTTACGGGGTGGACAACGATAGAAGGGACAAAGGGGACAAGACAAGGAACGGTTTTAGTCCCTATGGGGTCATTCCGTAGGCCCGGGTCGAGACACCCAAAAGGTCAGGGTGATATTGTCACTCCCCTTCCGTCCACCCAAGCTCGGCGCTCAGTCGGAGGTAGGGAGTGGGTTTTACTAAAATGGGCGCCACCCGCTTTTATGGGTACTACCCCTGACTCACACAAGCGGGAGTGAGGGTGCCCTCGAACCCCGCCGGTCCCGCACTTTTTTATCCCCCCCCCAATCAATGCGGTACCACTGTTGACACCGCACAGGCGACCGACCGCCGGCGGTGCACCGTGATCACTCGGCCAGGTAAGTGTAACAAACACACGATAACGGTTACAAGACAGCTACTGGCCAGCTGATGACTTTAATAAGCTGAATATTTGGATGAGACCCAATTAATAGGGTTAATGACTAGCCGGACGAGCAAAAGGCAGTCGGCGATATACCTATGTATATATATATATATATATATATACACTAAAACTAACAGGCGCGATATTCTGGGTGCAGCTGCAGGCAGATTACATCGGAAGAACAAGACATCAAATAAAGATCACCGCGGTAAATGTTCGATCGCTATTCCGGGTGTAGGGGGTAATGGTAACAAATAACCCAGCTGCAAGCTAAATCAGCCTGACCCGTATAGCCTTATCTAACACAAGGACGACACAACACGCTTAGCTGGTCGGCTCCATCTTGGGGTCGCGTCGCCGGCGGCGATCAGCCCCCAACAATCCAGGTGGTATTCCGACCAGGGGGGGAACGACACGCAGCAGGACTCGAGCGCCCCCTCGGCACCTCGACGGCAGCGGCACACCGAATACGCCTCGCGAAAAGAGACCTGTGGAATAAAACCACCGACGGTTAGTCCCCGAACCTTCCCAAATCTCAGTAATGTTCCTATTCCCTAAAAAGGGGGATCGTGGCTTCGTACCTGTGGTGTTGGGCGGCCTCAAAGTAACAATCTGGTGACCCAGCAATTTTGGAGCGACAAAAAAACGACAACTTCCTCAACGATGACAGTAGGAGGACATCTGTAATAAAGCGACAATCCAGGAGTCAGTTGACTCCTGCTGGCAACTAACAACCACACTTGCCTCCAGAATCACTGTATTAATCACCGGGCACTTTCCAATCTTTCCAATTACCGACTGCCACGATCCGCCGCTTATCTTCCGTTAATCAAAAAACGAGACCTTCACTCGGGAATATCTCGCCTCGACCAACCGCCAGTAGCCCCTCCACAATTCGCGATAAAAAGACAAAAAGGCAAGTTCCCGTTGGCGGGTAACGCTCCTGGGTGTCCCGGTCCCAACAACCCAACCATCGCAGGGAAGAAGGGAGGATTCGGGGATTTGGGTGTAGAATTAGTTACTTGCTGGGACAACTCCAGCACATGGTGCTAATGGGTCCATCGCCCCAGAAAGTGATCAACTCTCCGAGGTTCCCAACCCAAACCCATGACCTAAGCTACCCCAGCCTCCCGCACCGTAACAGTGTTTACTCCAGCTGAATTTACTCTCAAGTGTTATTTCCAGATACTTGAACTCTTTCATCAAGTGGAATTGAGCACCTTTAAGGGGAGAGTGGTATATTCTCTATCTTTCTCTTTTTGGTGAACAGAACCATCTTTGTCTTGACAGGGTTAACAGGAAGACTCTTCTCGCTACACCATCTGTCAAGTATGCCTAGTGTCATCTGCATCAGGTTGCAAAAGACACGCTCATACTTCCTAATCAAAAACACTCCCCTGGGAACATCCTCAACTTACTACACCCCTTGAAACCAAGTTTTCAACACTAACTTGGACCGCTCTGTATCTCAGCATTTGTTCAATCCAGCGCATCAGGCTAGGCAAAACATCATGCCTTGCCAGTAATAGTCCTATACTATCAAGAGCTGCTTTATCAAATGCTTTTTTGATATCTATCTATAAATACTTCTAAAGTTGACATCTTACTCTCTAGGGATCTCTTTAGTCGCGTTACAACAACGTGCAGCGCCGATTCGGTCGGTCTACCCGGAAGGTAAGCGTGCTGCTCCGGGTTCCTGTAGGTTTACATCTCTAATTTTTCTATCGGCCAATTTTTTCAGCGTTTTTAAAAGAAACGACGTCAGGCTGATTGGCCGATATGACTTTCTCAGGTAGTAGTCCGCTCTACCCAGCTTGGGTATAAAAATCACTTTTATCTCTCTCCACTCCAGCAGTATGTATCTTAAAGCAATACACACGTGGAAGGTTCGCATCAGGTCATTCAGCAAAACATCCAGACCTAGAGACTGGAATGGGAGAAAAGTTTTTATGACCCAGTTCACCTATCTGATATCCACAACCCGGGCCGCCACCCCCCAGTCCCTCTCACAAAACTGCGGAACAACGATTCAGGCCTTCAATAATAGGATACCTTGGTATACCCCCGAGAGCTTTGAAAGCTATTTATTTTTTCACCACTGCTTTGTCCACCTTTTCCACCAAATGGTGTAGGACGTCCACTGTGAATTTACCTGCTTGGCAGCAAATTATTTCTTATCTCCCTAGACGTTGCCTGCGTTTGGGTTTTGCCCTGGTCTGTTTTTGATTTTTTGAATGCGTCTTTTCCGGAATTTTTTCACTTGGGTGCTTGGAGTGCCTGGCAGATTTCCCACAAGGATTTTTGTATGGATCATTTTTGCCTTTCCCAATACCTTTAGAGACAATGTATGCCTTTCACTCTGCACACATAAATGTTTAGCCAGCCTGCATGGCCTTCTGTGAAGCTGTAGGAATCTTGGCTTTGTAGTAGCCACTTTCTCTTTGTTTACTATTTTAAGCAGGATGTGTTTCTCTGAACGGCTTTCAGTTGCTCCGTAGTTAGTAACCCATTCAGGTACCGTTGTAGTATGTCTACCCTTACTTCGTCAACAACTTGAGTGAAGGACGATCCCCGCCCTTTTTTGTCCACAGAGGCTTTCTCTTTCCACACGCTTGACCTTGTGTTCCTTGATGGGAATGCTCTCTTCGGACCGGGTCTTTTTTGAACCCTTGGTCTGGGTGGCTACTACTTTCCCCACTAGATTTAAGGCTTGTTTTCTTGCCTCTACCTACCAAACACTACGCCTTGATGTGATGGTTGCTGAAGCGACTCGGTCATTTACGGTAAGTACGGTTTATAACAGGTGAGTGACGCTTTCCCACTTGTATCTGGGGCAGTGAGCACCTCGGGTTTGCTACTCTCGTGCCGAGTTTTAGCAAAGCTAAGCTTCTGAGGGAAGAATGAAGTTACTAGATAAATAATTCATAAAGAACATTTTAAATATGTGTATATTATGTTGCCTACATTGAAGCAGGTTTTCTAAAGTTTTGGAGTCTTTAATTTTTATTAAAAAAATAATTTTTTGACCTACACCTGTAAGAAGAAAATCACAAATTCTAAAACTACAGCTATTATTTTCCTAACGTTTGTTGTTTAGAACATATTGCAGTTTCCGTATTTACCACCTTAAAGTAGCTATTTTAACAATTAATGATTTTACAGGGCAATGAGCAACTGATTACATGATAATGAAAAAATATTAGAATGATTTAATTTTATGAGAACGTGCGGGTAAAAGCGAGTATTTCTCTGAATATAGTAGGAAAATCGGTTTTAATAGCGTTGGCAACCCTATTAATGCAATACAATAATCACCATTAATACGTACCTAATACGCAATGTTACTGATGAGTAGTTGTGTTATACGCACATGGTAATGTAATCATGCTTTCTCAATCTACAATAAAATTAATTACTTAATTATTTATTGTTTCTTTAGCTTTAGACTTTAGCACAAATAATCTACGTTTATCACATTATCATCCAGTATAACGTAGAAAAAGTTGACAATTTGTGATCCCCTGTGCTTTCTAATGTCTGCTACAAGTTTTTCTATGTTACACTTGATAATAACGTGACAAAACTAAATTATTTGCGCACCCTCTGTGCATTACTTAATTGGCCGAGTGTATGTGGACATCTCAACCGCTCATCTACTGATTAATTTGAAGTAATTTGAATTAACAGGTTATTTATAAATTACAATTTTTTGAAAATCGGCAAAAATAAAAGGTAATTTTGCAATTTTTAAAAATTTACAAGAAATCTATCAATTGTATGGCCAAATTAATTGAGAGAAAATTTGAAATCAGGAAAGTCAAAATTATAATATTTTTTTTTTCAAAAATTTTGAAACTTTTGACATTAATTCTACTACATACTTATTCTTGTACATTTCGGTCCATGTTACACAAACTTGGCGCTAGTTTTTGTTTTATGTACAAACCGTACTTTTTGAAATATAATAATTTAAATATTTAGACACAAAGTTTTTCTCAATGTTGAACAATTCTAGTTTTTGATTTTATATTATCAACTGGCTAACGGGTTTTTGGAAATTTTATGAAAATTTTTAATAATTTAAAATTAAAATTATTAATAGCCGGTGATCGTTTTTACATCAGTTACGTGTGGTTAGTCAATCAGCCGTATTGCGTATCAACCATGTTATTGGTTTAATCGTTCGTTAAAAAATTGTTGAAATTTTTTTGTAGGGTTATCAGCGAGTTTTTAGAAATATGAAAAGTTACAATGTTAATGTCTATCAAACACCTTACGAATTGTAACAATGAATTATGGCCAATCAAAGAAATAAAAAAATTTAAAAAAAGGTTATCAACCATTATTAATGAACTATTACGTAACCGGGCATTAGACTTTATTATAATAGAACAATAGAACAATCGGTAGTAGTTAGTATTAAAAAGTGTGGCTGTAGTTAAAAGTTTTATTTCATGTATTTTAATAATCTATAAACGAACGTAATGTGATACGGCTTTGATATATATATATATATATATAGCCTTATGCGATTTCAAATAGCAGTTTGTGCTGTGTACCTACGTCTAACGGGTAAGTGTTATAAAATTGCCAGTTTCTATGCAAGCCGTTTTACTATTTATTCCGATTTAAAGACGTTCCGAGATAAAGGCGTTCGCGATAAGAGGCTGGTTCATTGAATGCACCTCTGAGCGATAGTTGCTATATTTGTGGAAAGTTGTGGTTTGATATTTGCCGGCTTGGTGTCAAAAGATAGATAATTTAACGGTGCACTGATTGGTGTGTGTGTGTCCGGTCGGATGTGCAATTTGCGGGACTGAAGTTTGAGTGGTTTTGATTTTATTTACCCTGGCTGCACTGTGTACAGTTTTTGTGTCATTCGCCCGGCGCCTCCGCCAAAGTGACTAGTTTTGCTTCTGTACTGTTTTCTGTGTTAACTTGTTGCTTCTCGCGGAATGGTGTCCTCCTGTGCGGTGTGTGGGCGTGGGGTCCCGCCGGACTTAGGGGTGGTCTGTGGGGGGTACTGCGCTCGACCCTTTCATGCCGCTTGCATATAACATTAAGCAAATGATGAAACTTAGAACCAAGACTTTAAAAAGGTATCAGAGGACGGGGTTGGCTAGTGATCGAAAGTATTACGTGGAGCTTAGGGACAATGTAAATGGGGCTGTTCGAAGGAAGAAGGCGGCGTTTATGCCTAAGGGGTTAAGTGATGCCGACGAAATAAATGCATGCTTTGTCAATAATAGTACGGGTAACTCGGGTGTTGATTTGGAGGTCTTTGAGCGTTTTGACGACAGCATCCTGCGAGACAATCTTTTTCGGTTCTCGCCGGTTAATGGGGATGAGGAGAAAGAGCGCTCTAGAATTACAGATAATGCTAAAACGGTGGAAACGAATTTTAAAATGGTAAATTTTAAGGTACTTTGGACTACAATCTTGAATAATTATTCTGACGTTTACCGGGAGAAAATATAATTCCCCAGACTTGAATAACCTTGTCCTTACGCTTTAATTTTTGGTGTATAAACCACCACTATTCCTTATGCCTTATGCCTTACGCCTTATGCCTTACATCTTACACCTTATCTTTGGTCTATGAACCCAGCATTAGAGAGGGTGGTCTCCGTTCGGTTGAACGATTATATTGCTGTTGCATGATTGCCAGTCGGGGTTTAGAAGGGGCCATAGTACGGCTACAGCCTTGTGTAAGGTTGTGGACGACATTGCCGGGAACTTGGATAAGGCTATGGTAACCTTTCTTGTTATGCTTGACCAAAGTATAAGACTTTTGACTCCATTGAATTTGAATTATTGCTGACAAAATTAAAGTATCAGGTATCAGGAGGGTTTCAGAATCGGTGGTTCCGAAGTTATTTTTGTGGGAAAAGACAGGCGGTTCGATTGGGCGATGTTCTATCTCAGTGGGTTAACCTGGAAAGTGGGGTGCCGCAGGGAAGTATTTTGGACACATTGCTTTTCTCGCTTTTCACGGCCGACCTTCCGGAGCAGATTCAGGATTGTTAATGTCACATGTATGCGGATGGCGTGCAGATTTACCTGAGCTGTAAAGTGTCTGATCTGGAATATGCTGTAGGGCGGCTAAATCGTGACCTGGATCAGGTTGGGTTGTGGTGCGGACAGAACGAACTGCAATTTAACTCCAAAAAGTGTGTTGCTTTATGCATAAGAAACGAGCGATTACGCAAAAGTTTCGATGAGTTGGCGTATCCAATTCTTATTGGCGATGAGCCGGTGAGGGTTGTTGATTCGGCAAGAAACTTGCGAGTCATTTTTGATAAAAAAAAACTTAATTTTGACAAGAATGTAAATGCAGTTTTTGGCTCTGCAATGGGTGCGCTCAAGTTATTGTACCAGTACAGAATATTGTTTCCTGAAAATAGCAAACTCAGGATTGTTAAGTCCTTAGTATATCCTAAGCTAGAATATTGTTCTACGGTTTATTACGGTTTTTTAACTCAGCAAAGTAGGGGGAGGTTGCAAAGAGTGCAGAATGCTTGTATTCGCTTTGTGGTGCATGTGGGGTTTCGACAACATGTAAGCCCATTCTTTAATGGGCTGGGGAAGCTTAATTTGTATAATCGTTTTAAGTACCTGTTTGCAGTCTATTCATTTAAGATTTGTATAAGGAAAGTGCCCTTATATCTGAGCAAGCTTCTGGCTAAGAGACTGATGTTAAATAGTAAGTGTTAATCTCAGGGCAAACAACTTTGTTCTCCCTCGACACAACTTGGTAAAATTTGAGGGAATTTTCTCGTATTAGTGTTGAGGGTATTTAGTATATATTGTTAGTTTTGCGGAAAAAAGGGTGAACGATAACCAGCAGTATTGTTGAATTTAGAATTAGTTTAAAATATAAAGTTAATTTTCCTTAAAAAAAAAATTAAAATTTTAAATAACAAACAGAAATATGTTAAAACCGTTTTCAAATAAGTTGAGTATTAAATTTTAATTTAAAATCTAAATTTATTTCCTGTCTCAATCAAAATTTGTCATTGGTTCTAAATTGAAATAAAAATTTGTATTGGTATCAAAAATGTAGGTAATTTATAAAATAATTTTTGTGTTCATTTTAAAAGTTAAATTCGCTTTTCCTTAATGATGGTTAAATTTTTGTTAAGGCAAATATCAAAATTTTCCAAAGGAAGCAATGAGTTATATGTATTTTACCTTTAATTAAATATTATTATTATCGCCAGTGGCATTAGAATATAATGGAATTAAAATAACACATTGATACCTATAAAGAATAAATAGTAAAACGACTTGTCAATCTTGTTATAAGTTTCTAACTTTTAAATACGAAAAAGCAATCTTGAACTCATGGCAGGAGCTATTTGGCCTCATAGCAATAATATTTATATTTTTACTTTTTTTAACTTTTTTAAAAACTTTTTTTAAATCTGTGATCTGGGAGAGAGTCTGTAAGTAATGTAAGTAGATTAGATCCTACAGGAGTAGCGTAAACTACGCAAGACCGTTGTACCTACGTGGTGAAGAGCCACAACCTGCGCGAGGTGCCCCTGCTTCTACTAAATACAACCGATCTAGGGAAGTAAACCCTGACGCAAAATCCGCAATCCCGGGGTGGGAACTATTGTGCCTAAGGGATGAATGGCTCTGCTTTTAGTGAGTCTCTCGATGGGTGGCGATGCCATGGTCCCGCGCCTCATGATAGAAAATAATTACACCATCCTACTCCCCTCTAGGAAAGAATGAGATGACCAATATCGGAACCAACTGCGTCGGGGCGGCCTCGTCTGGTACACGGACGGGTCGGTGTCCGACAAGGGGTCCGAAGCGGAAATCGTGAGAGAGTCTCCAAGGGTGGAGCGTAGCTTTGCACTTGGCAGGTTGGCTACGGTTTTCCAAACCGAAATTTTTGCGATTGCAGCATGTGCGGCGGAGAATTTGGAGAGGGCCTATGCGAATAGGCGTATCTGCATCTTCTCAAACAGTCAGGCTGCCCTACGGAGATTAGGCTCTTTCAGGGTCTCATCAAGGCTTGTCAGGGACTGTCACGTAAAACTCCGGAGACTGGCGGAACACAACAATGTTGTTATCTGCTAGATTCCAAGTCATCAGGGGCATGGGGGAAACAAAAAGGCTGACGCCCTGGCCAAAAAGGGTTTAGAAATGAGCCTCGTTGGCCCGGAGCCGGCACTGGGCATTTCTCCAAGCTAGCTAAAACGTGCCCTCAGGTACTGGGTGTCTGCAAGGCATTCTAGGGAATAGGAGGCGAACGCACCTCGACAGTCGAAGATCTTCATCTTAGGTCTCGATCAGCAAAGAACCGCTGAGTTATTGAGACTCAGAAGGGAGGACCTCAGAAAGGCGGTTGGACTGCTCACGGGACACTGCCCACTCAGAAGACACCTCTACATTGTGGGCTCTCTTGAGGACCCTATGTGCCGAAGGTGGGAAGAGGACGAAGAAACGCCTCTTCATGTACTGTGTCACTGTCCGGCTCTTGCCGCACAGAGATCCAGGTATCTAGACTTTCCCTTCTTAGAGGAAAGTGGGTGCACACAATGGGTCTATTTGGCCTCAGTGTGCGACTCGGCGTTCAGCCGGGCCTCCCATAAAGGAAAAAAAAATTGCAGTTACAAGTTACATGTCGTCAGTTGTCATTTGTGTCAATTTTGACAAACATTTGAAGTTTCTTGTCGAGTTATTTGGAAAACGATCTAATTTTTTACGATTATTCTTGAATTTTGTAATTATTAGTCGATACATCGAAAATGGTTACAAATAGCCATAGAGGTGTACATACAAAAAATGTTTGCTTTTAGTTTCTACATCATATCGTTAAAAAATATACAGGGTGTTCTATTTGAAAAAATTAAGAAAATTAAATTCAAAAAGTTCTAAATTAAAAAATTAAATTTAGCCCCCCTGTATAATTTTTCAGAAATAAAAACAGTTCAAAGACATTTCACAGATGTTTCCTAACTAGTCGTTACATAATTTTTTCTTAGAACTTATAATTGTGACTGTAGTGATTTTTTTAACATTATGCATCTGCAGATGCCATTATTTCAACAAAAAAAATCGCTGCATCCAAATGGTTTAGAAATACATAGTCAGCAATAATATTGGAGTGAAAAGAGTCTAAGAAAAGGATCCGAATAATCTGCTTTTGGAATAAACAAGTGAAAGGCGAGCTTATTGTACGCGCTAGACAAGAAGTGGTGCGAGTAAATACCTTTTGCACCACGACTTCAGTACCCAAATGCTGTAAACTGTAAACAAAATATGAAAGAAATATTTTTTTTATTTGTAAAAAAATTGTTAACCACAGAAAATATGCTTAATTTTTTTCATTAAATAATTATATTTTGATAAAGTGAAGTAAAAGGTAAAATTTTGCAAAAAATAAAAAATAAATGTCAAAGCACATAGAACCGTAAGGGTTGTGGTGCAAATGTACGGTTCCTTTGGCTATCACGGTTGGCACACGGCAGATCCGAGCTCATTTGTGCGGTCTGAGCTTTTACAATTTAGAGGACTAAACGGCTGAAATAAACTGTACTTTAATTTGATTGTCTGCCTTGACCCTTATCTCTTCTATTTTTTTCCTTGCTTTTTTCTCTCCTCTTCTTAATCTATCCCTCTTCTCTACTTTTCTTTCTCTCGCTCCTCCCTATCAGTCTTTTTCTCTCTCCTTCCGATTGTCTTTCTTTTTCTTTCTCTTCCCGATTGCCTGTCTTTTTCTCCTTATTTTTCTTCCTCTCTTTCTTTGTCTTCTTCCCCTTTTTTTCTTTACGTCCCTTTCTCTCTCTCTCTCCTGGTCTGTCTGTCTTCTTCTTTTTTTCTGCTTTCTCTCTCCCTTTCTTTCTCTCCCTATCCTTCTTTTTTTCCCTCGCTTTTTCTATATTTTTTTCTTTTTCTTTCTCTTGCTTTCTTTTTTTCGCTTTTTGTCATTTTTCTTCTCTTATTCCCTTTTTTTTCTCTCCCTCCTTCTCTCTTTTCAGAATTTTATGAATTTTTGCTTCATTTTTTTTCTTCCTGTTAATTTTTTTTTCACTCGTATTTTTTATATCTTTTTTTCTCTCGCTCTTTTCTTTATTCTGCTTCTCTCACTCCCTTAACTCTAATGTCCAGTTGCACAAAACTTAAGGATGGTTTAATCGTTAGTTACAAAATCGATACAATTTTCCGTTTATTTGCAAGAATTTGACAAATTCCTCTATCAAACATCTAGGAATTGCAACAATAGATTAATAGACAATCAAAGTAGTAAAGAACTTGAAGAAAAGATAACGAAGGATTAGACAACCGTCAAGTTTCGTGCAACCGGGGATTAGCGATTCCGAATGACGATTGTTTCTCTTTTTGCAAAATCACAATAACAATTTACCTGATCAAATAAATTTTTGCTTACTTTAATTTAATTGTCTTTAACCCTCTCTCTTTTTTTATTTTTTCTTTTGCTGTTTTCTCTCCATTTCTTAATCTTTCTCTTCTCTATCTTTTTTTCTTTCTCTCCGTATGTCTTTCTCTCTTTTTCTTTCTTCTTCTCTTTTTCTCTACCTCGTTCTCTCTCTCTACCGCCCTTTTTCTTCCCCTCCTTTCTCGCTTCTTTCCCCTCTCATCTCTCCTTTTATTCTCCTTTTTCCCTCTCAGTTTTTTTTCTCCCCTTCTTCTTTTTTTTTGTTTTTTTTATCTCTTTTTTTTTCTATCGCTTTCTCTATATCTTTCTCTCGCTCTCTTTTTTGCTTTTTTCCATTCTCCTTCTCTCAGTCTCTTTTTTTCCCTCTCCTTCTTTCTCTCTTTCCAGAGTTTTATGAAGAACATTAATGCTCCTCAATTTATTAAATTTATTAACATTTATTATAATAGAAAATTCTTGTTGAATAAGTGGTCCTTTTAAAGTTAAATAAGTTTGTTATTATGTTTACCTTTAGTTTTAAATAAGAAAATGTTTTCCTGGGAAGGGGCTTATATTAGCTAAATAATGGAATGTTTTTTTTTTGTTTTGTCAGACCATGATATAGAAGTCCCAAAAGTACCGCATCACCTAGAAGGTCCGTTATCTAGGATTAGTGTAGAGTAGAGTACTAAAAAATTGCTGCTGTGTGCAAGATTCGTTTAGTGGCATCTGGTCTCAGTATTTGGCGAACCTAGTGGCCGTCTTATTAAGTACCAAATACAATAGCAACATAAAAATTATTTGCAAAATCAATTAGTAAACAACAATACAAATTTTTTTCATTAGATGTATTTTATGACAATTATTTATATGTATCAAATTGCAATACACAGTAAGTTTAATGGTTTAACGTTTAAATGTATAACTTATCATTTTAATTTTCTTCGATAAAATAAGAAAGGCCAAATATCGAAAGAACCATACATTATAGGTATAGAAACATCATACATCATTAGAAGCGCATTGCTCTTTTCTACCAATTATGTAACTACCAATGTATGTAACTAGGTAACATGCCATTTAAAACAATTGACTTTTGGCTGTTTTTGTGAAGTCGACGTATGTCGTTCTTTAGAAACTTTATTGTTCAATATTTTTGAAATTTTATGTAAGTATCTTAATTTCCAACATTATTTCTCACCTACATAAAAAATTCAACATGTTTCTGTCAACAGTTGCTGAGATTTTAATTTTTTAGCTACATTACTTTTATGTCAAATTTCTCAGAAAATTTTGAAAATCTCGAAAAATACTAATTTTAGGTAAAGGGACTTATTAACAAAATAATGTTCAAATTGTTTATAAAATCCAGAACAAAATTAAAAATTGTAGTATTCTATTTAAAATAACAAAGTTGATGCCAACTTCCGGTATAAGCGGAAGTGCCACCATTTTGAAAATATTTTCAGTGAATAGATCCTATGTCGCTAAGACTATGACCAAACTTTCAGGTCAGTAACTTTTTTACTTCTCGGAATATTTTTCTAAGGTACCACTATGAATTACCCTGTATAATTAGGACTCAGTTTTTTTTCTCCCCTCTTATCTCCAATAAAATGAGAACTGTCGATAAAATCTGTTGGTTTGGGATTCCAAGTGGATTCACATCCACTAAAAAGTAAAAAATGAACTGTTACTTTATATTTTAATCAATCTACTTTTCTCTTTGAATCAGCTTATGCTGATATTTTCGGAAGCAATAGAATTGATGTTCGCTATTTTTTGATGTATTTTGACAATTAATAACACAGCATTTGCGTGCTCCCAGGATTTTAAACAATTAGACAAATGGTATTATATGGAGAGACGTGACCATTATACTTCAAGTTTTTACAACTGGTTGCGCACGATCGTTTGTCGTATCTCCTCCAACCACTTCCACGGTCCCAATACGCAATTTAAAATTAAGAAGAAGATCTGAAATTAAACTTTTCTCTATACTTAGAAGAATCGTGCAACATTGATCGCTTAGAAACAATTTGTTACTTTTATTAGGTGTAGGTATAGGCCATGCTGCCATGTTCTTCCAATTATTACATTAAAGATTTTATTTTTTAAGGTACCACTCACTATGAATCACTCTGTATATTATAATATTTATTATAATTTTATTTGTGGATAGATGTTTTATTGAAAAGGCTAACAACAGGTACTTTATCGCCAAAGTTTAGCTGATATAGGAGACGAGTCATGTTCGAAGAGCTTGTAGTATTTTATGTATGTTTTTTTGTTGTTTTCTATGCGGGTGTGCCGATATCAATTTCATGCTTGGTCTGAAAATAGCGACAATACGTTCAATTTTGAACCAACGTCGATTTAGTACGACCTCAGCGCTGCGGTGGGAATACCCTCAAACATTAAAATTGTTTAATGTATCACTGGCCATCTAAAAGTGGGCGAAATGGCAGCAACTGCATAATTGGCAGCGCTATGGTACTCTTTGGTTACAACAAAAACTAAGAAACCTGGAATTTTTTCCATAGCAAATATATGTAGCTTAATAAATTCTCTATCCAACAAAACGAAGAAAAATACGTAAAATAATGTTATTCTATGCGCAAATTGCGCTCAAAGTTGATGAACATTGAAGAACTGTTGCCTTGCAACCAAAGAATAAGTTTTAAAACACTGTCAATTGATTTTTTGAACTTTCCTCTACGCATCAACATTATCAGATTTTCTTAAAAATAGATACAAAGGTCTGTAACCAAAAAGTCCGGCAAAGTGTCCCAAATTCGCAATTTACTGAAGATCTTCGCACTTGACTCGCTCTCTCCATTCCGATTTCCGACACCTGTGGGCTGAATTGTTTGGACAGCAAGGAGCAAAGGTCTTCATACGTTTTCGCCTTGGGCAGTGTGAAGTACGCCAAATCTTGCAATAGCTTGTACACCTATCAAGCTTATTAACGTCGGCACTTGGACTTCTCTTCTACAATTTTGTTGGCTTCAAAATATGTACTGCTTTAAACGCTCCTGGTAGATGGTCCAGTCGTCGGAGTTTAGGGTTGAACTCGAGCACGTGTCCAATCATCTCGATTGTAGATTTCATCTTTTATTCCTTTTTACTTTTGTGTTCATTTCTTGGTTTATCCTCGTTGCCAATGTGGTGTCTAGTCAGGGTGGCTTCAATGACACTCGGGGTTGATAATATAATAATTTGGACTTCTCTTCTACAATTTTGTTGGCTTCAAAATATGTACTGCTTTAAACGCTCCTGGTAGATGGTCCAGTCGTCGGAGTTTAGGGTTGAACTCGAGCACGTGTCCAATCATCTCGATTGTAGATTTCATCTTTTATTCCTTTTTACTTTTGTGTTCATTTCTTGGTTTATCCTCGTTGCCAATGTGGTGTCTAGTCAGGGTGGCTTCAATGACACTCGGGGTTGATAATATAATAATTTGGACTTCTCTTCTACAATTTTGTTGGCTTCAAAATATGTACTGCTTTAAACGCTCCTGGTAGATGGTCCAGTCGTCGGAGTTTAGGGTTGAACTCGAGCACGTGTCCAATCATCTCGATTGTAGATTTCATCTTTTATTCCTTCTTACTTTTGTGTTCATTTCTTGGTTTATCCTCGTTGCCAATGTGGTGTCTAGTCAGGGTGGCTTCAATGACACTCGGAATTGATAATATAATAATTTGTTTATTCGCACTGGAGCTTGATATCGGTTAGTCGGAATCTGGTCGGGAGGAAAAGAGAGATTTCCTCCCTTAACCGCGCTTATATAATAGCGGCGCATGCTTCATACATATTTAGTTAACCAATCATAACAGTTATAATACTATTTTTGGAGCTAATATCTTGTTCTTGTTTCAGATTGCTGAGTAAAAATGGCGTTTTTAAGTTCCAATTTTTGTGTGATTAAATATCACTGCATACAATGTCCTTACGAATCTCGATGGGAGTTTGCCCTTACCAGTCACATTAAGCGGCACCACCAAGACCAAGAGATTGCATTGAAACTTTCCAATTGTGAAGCTGAAATTGAACCTTACCGATGTAATGTTTGTAACGACGAAACGGAATTTCAACTTTGTTTATACCAACATCGCAGCAGCTGCCATGCAAATGAAGCACCACCTGAAAACGTACAAGAAACTGAGTTCATCAAGCAAGAACCCTTGGATATTAAAGCTGAAGTTATTGAGTTTAATGAAACAGAAAATCGATGTCTTCACTGTGGGCTATTCACATTTTCTAAACTTTTCTTATTGAAACATTTGAAGAGTTGTGAATTAGCGCTCCAAAATGAATCAGTTACTAAGTATCGGACCAAGAAGCGGCATCAAATTTCAAGGTATAAAGCTGTTACAGACATTCCTCATTGTAAATACAGGTTGCCCCGGAATGACTGACAAACTTAAGAGGCGGATATAAAATCAAAAAATAAAGAAACTTTTCTTAATAAACATGTCCTCGAAAATGAGAACAATTACAATCATCTAACACTTAACCATTCCTTAAATTTTGTTGATCCCAATACAGGAGTGCACACAAAACATTGAGAGAATATCGGTGGAAATTAGAAAATTAGTTTTGCGTTTTGGTAGAAAAAACATACATTACGAGGGATATTTGACAGAATGTTTATTTATGAAACCATTTCCCGATCACCGCAATCGTCTACACGCGTTTTGGAAAATGGCCGCAAAATTATATCCTTTCTTATCACATTAACCACATTAATTTGTTTACTAACATCTATTTCCTATTAACTTTCGCCATACAACATCCTCTCCTGATGAAAATTGTTGTCGCCTTTCCGTGGTTTCACTAGACGTATACATTTTTTTTTGGTACGATTTAATGACAGCAAATATTTAATTATTTCTTGTATTTCCATTGGTTGTTCAGTGCGTGGTAAAAATTATTTTCAACAATACCCCAACAATATTCTTTTCCCACGTTCTTCTTCCAACACTTTACTTACTCTTTCCATTTTTAGTCAAATTTTCCTTGCCCTAACACATACACTATATTTTGGTTTTACCTATTACCTTGTTACACTAATTTGTTAATATTTACCACTGCTATTTTTACTTCATTTTCTTCTTCATTTTCCTAGCTCTAGCACGACTACATTTATAAATTAAATTTATTAACGTTATATTATTATTGTTTTACACTTCTTTCCATAATAATTGTTTTTTTATCATTATAATCGCTTACACTTCGGTCATTGACCTTTTATTTTCTGATTTGTACCTACTTACTTACTTCTTAATTTTTATGCTTTTTTAAAACCTTTAAAATATGTGCAATGTGCAATTAAACAATTAAATTTTGTGGCAATTTTCAATAATCGTCTCAACTTAATTGGGAGTTGGGATGAATAGAGGTGCTGGCCGTATAAAATAATTTATTTTTCAATAAGAATTATACAAATGAAAGATCAATGACCTTTCATTTTGCAACTTACAATTTTTACTTTGCAAATAAAACAGTGCATTGACTTTTTATTTCCATAATTTTTCTTTTTACTTTCAAAATAAGTTTTTTTTTTTATTTCTTATTCCCGACTTAAGTTTGAACGATTATTGGTTATTTGCACAACATTTCATTGCTTAAAATCGCATTATAATGTTGTTTTATGATGGTTTCCAAAAAAAAATTATCAAAAAGCGAGAAGTGGACATTATTGTAAACTTTTACTCAGAATTTGGTGACCTTCTGGAACTTTGCATTCAATTTGAGACAAAAAGTTACTTTTATAAAATTTTGATTTAAACAACGGTTTTGAAGAAACTATCGATTTAAATAGTCAAAACACCTCAATTTTAGAAAATAAACCACCCATCGATTTTGAACGCAAATATTGCAGAAACGAGGCGACAAGCCACGATTTTGCAAAAACAAATGGAGGTGTTTTAACCATTTAAGTCAGGAGTTTCTCCGAAACGGTTGCCTAAATCAAAATTTCATAAAAGTGACTTTTTGTCTCGATTAAAAATTAAAAGCAAAATTCCCAAATGTCACCAAATTTTGAATATTTCTAGTGGCGTGGAAACTAGAAGAAGAAAACGGAACACACTTTCTAATATTTACGCCACTGAACAATTGTCATTAAAATGGATACCAACGGTACATGATATCTTATTTCAGTAGTACATGTGCAAACATTTGGAAAAATTGATCATATAAGGATTAGGAATTACGTCAAAAAAACAATTTTTAAAACTCAACTTTGAAGGGGCCTTTCTCTGTTATCAGGCGTTTTCGAGAACATGTTTATTAAAAAAAGTCTTTTTATATTTTGATTTTATATCTGCCTGTCAAGTTTGACACCCTGTATAAAGCGAAACAAAATAATAACTTAAAACAACATCAAATTGCAAGACATGGTGCTGAAATGGACATTAAGTGGTTTAATTGCCCCGATTGTGAATTTAAAACGAAATGGACCCACAACATCAAACGACATCAAATTGCAAGACATGGTGCTGAAATGGACATTAACTGGTTTAATTGCCCCGATTGTGAATTTAAAACGAAATGGACCCACAACATCAAACGACATCAAATTGCAAGACATGGTGCTGAAATGGACATTAACTGGTTTAATTGCCCCGATTGTGAATTTAAAACGAAATGGACCCAGAACATCAAACGACATCAAATTGCAAGACATGGTGCTGAAATGGACATTAACTGGTTTAATTGCCCCGATTGTGAATTTAAAACGAAATGGACCCACAACATCAAGCGACATCAAGTTACAAAACATACTGTTGACACTGATATTAAGTGGATTAAATGCCCCGATTGTAAACATCAATGTAAAACAAAGAATGGGTTAAAGTTCCATCGAATGCTAAAACACACAGATGCTAACATTAAATGGTTCGAGTGTCTTGATTGTGAATATAAAACGAAACTAAAAAGCCACATCAAACAACATCAAATTACAAGGCATACTGCAGAAATTGACATTAAGTGGTTTAAGTGTCCC